>CM068373.1:477504318-477835342 GCA_034769895.1 Magicicada septendecula
AACGTGGTCGGCAATTCCACGAAAGTCGGGCGGCGGCATAATTCTATGACCGCCAGGCCGCCGATGACCGGAGAAAACAATTTGGAAAGCACTTCTATTATTTATGTTCAGTTTTACCGTAATTTCGCTCAAGCAGGCGCCTGTGTTCAAAATGAACTCAAATTTTTATCCTTGTAATTTATTACCAATTTTACATTTAGCTGTAAAACTGTACTATTTTTTAGCTAAAATTTTGCGCACCCCAAAGCGCCGCGCCCTAGGCCCTAGTCCTAGTCAGCCTAATGGTTAATCCGCCTCTGGTTATTGCTGCAAGAAGTTCATAGTACAGAAGTACATATTGCTGGAAATAGTATGAAGTCTG
This sequence comes from Magicicada septendecula, assembly GCA_034769895.1. Classification (NCBI taxonomy): domain Eukaryota; kingdom Metazoa; phylum Arthropoda; class Insecta; order Hemiptera; family Cicadidae; genus Magicicada; species Magicicada septendecula. The sequence continues at coordinate 477,504,680 of CM068373.1, forward strand.
AGACATAGATATGAAACAATGTTTCAATACAGGCTTCAAAATAATAATTTTTAAAATTCAGTAGCACCACTATTTAGTCCAACGTACACTGCAATGACACTGTAAGAACGAGCGCAGTTGAAAATGTACGCCACTGGATTGTTCCACACCTCTACGTTACACAAGTATAATGTTGTAAGCATGTATTCTGTATATGATTAGTGAAGTTCTAAAAATCATATAATAACAACTCTTGAGAACTTATTGATTTATATCTGTAACAATGTATTTATCTTGAAAGACTACTTTATAATGTGCACAGGAAAATTAGTCGTACATCCTATAGTCACAAATATTTATTATATACCGACATAAAATGGAAAACATTTGTAGGTAAAATTTTACAGCTAATATCTCATTTTTAGACAATTAATTTTCTTTTCGAAGAACTAATTATTTAGAAACGGTCGTAAAAATTCCAGCTTAACAAACATGACATATACATTTTCTCTATGGAAAGTCAACTCTCAATAATTTTGAAGTCTTTATTTCTGGTTTTCGAGACTTACAAAACAAAGCCAAGGGAAACTAGAACTTTTATTTTATATCAAAACGGGCTACATTAATTATCTAATTTTGTATTAAATTAAAAATTTAAATTTTGCATACCTGAGATATTAATAGCTTTTTTTAATAATGATGAAATAGTAAATAATCGGAAAAAATTTTTCTTTTTATGTTTTTAAAATAAAGCACTTTAATTCGTTAACAATATTACAAAAATTAAACCTAAATTTGTGGAGGATTTGCTAAATTCACTTCTAACATTTCTGCGAATCATGTCTGCACATCCCCGTAAAAATAATAATTTGTGGAGGAAGCAATTAGTCTCTTCAAAATCTAAAAATTTCATTGGTGAAGAACAATAGAAGCAGTTGTTAGTAAGAAATCAGTAAGCCCTATGTACTTGAAACTAAGCAAAATAACTTCTACCATAAAAATATTTTATATAAATTTAAATAAAACTTTAATTACCTTCAAGTCTTTTGAACTTAACCAATATACATACCACTCATAAGTAAAAAGTTTAGGATAAGAGATATACTTATTATTGTCTGCAGGGTAAGGACCATTATTTTGCTATTACCTTGTTGAGTTACTAAACACTAGTATGAATTATACCATAAATGTTAAATTAAATTTGAATCAAATTTGACAAAACTTGGTTAAAACGTTCAAAACGTGTTACAGTGCCTATGATTTATTACACGATACGATTTACGCCAATATTTGTATTGTAAAAATAAGATAACGTGTATGGTTTAAAATCATTTAAATATTTTGTGTATTTGTTTCATCAGCGTGTCCAGGTGCTAGTCATGGGTATAGGCCCCTACCTCTCAGTGTACATATAATATACTCATGAGAGTATAGGCCTATATATAATTATGGTAATGCCATTGTTGTGCACATTTTGATTACATGGAAAATCTCAAAGGGATTAGTGAAACGTAATGCTGTACAGCATTTCTCTGGATTAATTTAAAAACATTATTCTCTGGAGTGTAGAAAAAAAGAGAAACTGAAAATGTAAAATCAGTCGTATATAATTGACAATTACTTACATAATGTTTTGATATAATTTCTAATACTCGTTAAACTTGATAAATGAGTATACCCCACGTTTTAACTTCCTTGCATTAAAATAAATTCTAAGCTGCCTTCTTCCAATTGAATTTAAAAACATAATTTTGTAAAATAATTCTAGTTTTTTATAATTATAAGTAGATATTTTTATGTGAACCAGTTTATTCAAGGAAATTACATTTTAATAAAGTAGAGAAAATTAAGTATCTAGGGCAAATAATTCAATAGAAAGGTTTATATGGTATAAGTAAAAATATTTACAATAAAAAGTGGATACCTAAAAATGCAAAAAAAAAACAATACAGTACAGTAGTGAAGCCAGAATGCCTATATGCAAGTAAATGTCTAGTATTAAGTTATCGTTTAGACAAACTAGAAATACTGGAAAGACGAATTATTAGGAAAATATTAGGCCCAAAGAATCTTCAGAAAGTCGGAAATTCAGAAATAATGATGAAATATATCGAAGTATAGAAAATGTAACAGAAACAATGGGAAAAAGGATACCATTATTTTTTGAACATTCATATAGAATAGACGACAATAGGTTAACAAAGCAGATCTTCAAATATCTGTGGAGATAGAAGTCAACATCAAGTCGGATTAAAGAAATCCAAAAGGATTTTCAAAAGTGTAGTATAAACGTAGATGAAACAATTGAAAGAGACCTTTTCCGGGCAAAAGTGTTAAAAATGGAAGGAATCTAAGGTCGGAGAGAAAAACGCATGTTCAAAGTGAACTAAAGACAGGAAGAAGAGACACAGTAAAAAGATGAAACGATATTGGAGGAAAAGAAAAGAACAAAAAATAAAGAATTAAAATTGGCATGTGGTTCTCAGATGGAAGATAAAAAAAAAGTAGAGAATATAATAAAAGTCATTTGGTAAGCAACACTAAAACGTCTGGAATAAAATACGCAGACGGAAGAGCAGCAGTGATGTTAATAGGGACGTCAAACTGCCTGAAGAATAACTTGTTGCTTTATTGGAAACAGCAGAGGAAAACTATTATGACTTGTTTGCCTTCATTTCCAGTTTCTGTTCCTCCATTACATTTAACTGTTCACTGAAATTGTCTTCTATTGAACTGCGTGAACACAGACAAAATTTAAACTAGTAAAAATTAATCGTTGCTTGTGAAAAGATCCTTAAAAGAGAAAATAAAATGATTGAAAGAAATTAGATAAAATTTTTTAACTGTTTCATGGTCTATTTAATAAGGCATAGTAATATATACCGAATTTTTACCTTTACGTTTTTACAGAGAATTGAAAGTAGAATACTTAACAAGTGAATGTGTCTTAATTGATTACTACTTTGTGTGATAGTAAATGTTTACTTTGAAACGCCTCCTTTTATTTATTTATTTTTAATTTGTTTACCAACTGCAGCACTTAAATATCATTCTAATTTACAACATTAAAATCTTTTTAAAAAGGGTTTTACTTTTTGCGTGGAATTAATGACTGGTAGACTGTAATTGTTTGTTATAACAATACAAATGCTGAAAGTGAAGGTCCCGTAAATTTTACGTAACTTCATAAATTACAACTTTTACGGTGAGTGTTTTGGTAAAAAACGCACGTACGTAACTGTTTGTCATCAAACCAAAACCGACTTATAGTTTGGTTCAACTCACTCAGTCATTTGCAACAGTTCGTGAACACTGATTTTTTAATTACGAATTATAGTTTGCAACAAATATTAATTAGGAAATTGTGAAATTTACGAATGTTTCCACTTATTTCTTATAAAAAGTAATATATTTAGTAAGCAAATTTTTATTAGTCAAAAACACTCACAATTTTTAGAAAGCTCTTTTTATTTAGTATTTTTAAAATAGTCAATATTACGATATTTTTTCTTTAGAATATTTGAGGTTAATTATGCTGAATCTATCAAGCCTCTTTGTCTCTTTGGCAAGTAATTTTAAGGTCAACGTGACTACGTTATTTAGTAGTTACCTAGAATTTAATAAGATGTAGTAGTAAATTAATGAATATACTGACACATATCGACTATCATTAATCGACTGTGCAATACGTTTATTAGTTTCCGTATTTTTTTTATCTCACACAGTTACAATATGCAGTGTGAGGGTCGGATATTTCTTCGACTTCAGATAAACGCGTTTCATTACGTAGGCTACTCTATACAGCGACCTCTATTAGTGAAACCATTAGATTTTCCTAGTCAGAAAAATGTTATATATAGAAGAGAAATCTCAGTTATTCTCGTCGATAGAATGGCCGTGATCGTATAATTATATCACCTGCTATTAACATCGATATTTCAATTCCCGCAACAGCCTTGATATTTTAAAATAGCCACATTTACTCTTGTTCGCGCTATGGTTATATGCGCGCTCGAGTCTGCGAGAGAGAGTAAGGGGCTGTTAGAAGAGAAGGACGTCACAATGTATGGTGATGTGAATAAACCAAATGGGCTGCATCTCAGAGATCTGAGGCAGCTAGAATATCAAAAACGTTTGTGCCCCCCCAATAGAACATAAATTACAAATACAAAACTATCAGAAATGTATTTAGCTAGATTTAACTTCTAGTAAAAGAAATTTCTTCTTTAGTTCCTTGTTGGTCATACAGAGGCACTCTTACTCCAATCCGTAAGGATCCTCTCACTTTTGAGAGAAAACTTTTATGCAAATGAACTTTGTATTCTTCTAATGTAAAATATAATAAAGAATATGCGATATGTAAGCCTAAAAATAATAAAAACAATTATAACAATAAACCTGAATAAGAAGCTACGGAGAGTTTTAAGAAGTTATCTAAGGAGTAAGCTATAATTGAAGCTAAAGAAATTCACGCTGCGATTAGGAAGAAGCTCCCTAAGTGAACAATACTATATAACAATAATATAACAATCGGTATTGTCAGTAGTACGTAGTGTTGGTTACGTTGACTTGTCTCGCAGCCAAACTCACAGCACAGCACAGCATGACGAATGAACATAGTGAAAGGCAATCTCTCTACTACTGAATTAGGCTTACCCTACCAACAGTGGAATAATGAATATTGAATTTAGTTAAATAATTTTATATATATATATATACAGATTTTGTATTCTAATCAGTATTATCAATTTATAATCAGACCTTGATATTTTATATATAATAACCTTCAGCTTTAACTATCCAATAGTCATTCAATTTTCAAACTTATATTTTATACGTATAATCTTCAAAAAAATACTATACATGCAGCTGTAATTTATAATTACATATATTTTGCGTAAACGTACAGCCTGTTACTCAATGTGTATAACCTATTACAAGTATATATCATAACTGCAGCCGTGTATTACATAATTTATTAAATTTTTTAAACCGACAAAACTCAATATATTTCAGTCCTTACACTAACTAGTTCTAGTGTATTTATTTTTAACACATGAACTACAAACGACATTTTCCAATGATAACTAGCATAAAAAAAACTAAATATTATTACGGAATATGCAAATAATGTATCAAACACACATTTGAAACTTTTGCATTTCTCTTTTATGTTTTATTTTTGTATTGCATAATATTATGTCCTAGTTACTATTGTAATATTGCTGTTTGAAGTAAAAAGATTAAACTCCTAAATTTTTAAAAGGGAAATTAATTTTTTGTTTACTAGAGAAAGACTAGAGAATAATATTTGTTTATATTCACTACGTGTAATATGGAGAAATGTAATATTTGAAGAAATGCTTTATTGACGTTGAAATAGATTACAGAATGGTTATTACTGTCACTGTATGTACTGTCGCGGTACGTAAATAAAGTAAAATATGGTAGTTTGTGTACACTGATGTAATATACCTAAATCATCGGTCAGTACTGTGGTGTGGGGAGGATTGATGACGTCGTCAACCCTTTTGAATTGCTTTGCCAGTATGCCTTTGCTTCGCTATCAGTGATGTACGATGTAAATAAATACACATGCACTCCAAAAGAGATCAATGACCTCTACGTGAAGACTTACGCACACATTAGTAGCTACCACATGTTGCTTCTCACATGCACGTCTTCATAAGAAAACATACGACTACCAGATGCCTTCGTAAAGGGAAGTGCTGCTTATTTTAACAAATACAAGCAACATATGTCGAAAGCATTACCTAAACCAAGCAACAAGGTATTACCAAATCTCTCTATAATTCTCACAATATAACAATAGTTCTAACATAACTATAAACGTTTATAAATATTTTACAATATAAAAGTACACTTACATTAGTTGTTATGATAACTTGACATTTCCCGAAAAAGAGAGAGTACTGTTTACTACTTGTGCAAAACAGACATATTCTTCGCCTTACCTTTTCTGTTGAAATGATCTTTCTGATAATATTATTATGCTGAGACTTTAACTTTGCAACGAACTGGCTCTATGGCAAGGAATGCGAGCTGGAAGTTGGTTATATTACTGAAATCGTTGAGGTTACAATGCTTCGGCTCCAATATTTCTTCACATTGTCTGAACTTACAATTCTCGTCTTACAAGTGGAAGAGTCATGAACTTAAACGGAGCCGAGTGCAGTTGTGAATGGGAACAGTTATTAACCCGAGATGTTGCCTGAAGGGTTAAAGACGCATCTTGAAGTGGCGATAAAACAAATGCGGTAAATAAGCCAGCAGAATCAGTTAAATTGTTTCAATACGGGAAAACAGACTTACAATTTTAAATTTATTAGTTGTCGGCCTGATCAAGAATGTGATACAGCAAAATATTGAGTTATTACTATCTTACTTAACCGTATATCTCAGGAAAGGAATATTTTAGAATTTAAAATAAAAGAAAAGAATACAGTAGCGACCGTAACTTTGTGTGAATACGTGCTAATAAGGTTTTTAAATTTATCCTTAAATTTTTTTTTTAGTGACCGTCAATCAGTGAATGTTTTAGTGGATAGTTAGTGAGGATCGGTCAATAATACAACTTTTAGTTATTTTGCGTCGACGTTTCGACAATATTTATTGTCATCTTCAGGACCTGTGTATGAAATACAATAGAAATATCAAACATAACGAAACAATTAAATATTTGGGTGAACGTGTTGGTGATGTGAGTGTGTGCCTTCGTATGTATGTATCATTTTTTAATATTTTATGTGAAGACTTATGATAGTTTGTTTACATCTTCAAATTATCTTTAAGAAAGCGAGCAAATTATAGTATGAGAGAACTTAATTTATATAGTATTACAATTTAAATTACTAAATATAATGTTATTTTAATTAATTAAACAAACAGTATCCAACAATTGGATATTAGATTGGTACAAAAATTGGTTATACCTACAACAGTCAACATATAGCAAAGTAATATATTACCTATAACTAAAACAGATTAGGGGATGTTCACTACGTAATTATTAAAAGTTATTTTTACCATGATTGTTTGCTAACACCAGTAGGGAGTGAAACATGGTAATGTTTTTCTTTGAATTGGTATTGTAATTTTATACTTCCTTAAAGTGTGTACAACAGAATTTTTACATACACAAAGTAAACACTGTATAGTAACGTGAGAGTAGGTTCATCACCACTGGATTACTTGATACATATTGTATATATATACAATATTTCTCCCATATAGAAGAAAGCACTCACTTATGGTGTTTCACTAATTACGCTCCTACTTTTGTATGTATAATTTTATTTTTAATTTATTATTTTACCTTACCTAACGGTAATAAATATCCACTAAAAGTTTCGTATCTATTAAGCATTGTTTCATTCACTAACCCGCAAGGATTTTTCAAGTGATACAATTACATAATCTTTCTTACACTTAAAAAAATTTAGAAACTGATCATCACATAATCGTGTTACCAAGACTAAAACACTACTTTCAAAACATTAAATACTTTTTCTGCTATCAATTCATTTCGCGATTTATAGACTCCGTCATTTAAAAAAAGGCTGTATTGTTTTTTACCGTTTTCAAAATTTTTACCAGACAGAAATTTAATTCAGTAATTTTATATAACATTTTTGTTGTTAGAGCTATAGATTTATATTCAGGTGTTACATTAATCTTAAACTAGAATGAGATATGTTCATCTATATTATTTTAGGTGAAATGAATGAAATGAGAATAATCAAACGCAAGGATAATATAGCTCTTGTGGATTATACGTCAACTCACGTGTTTGGTAAATGTTACTTCCTATACAAATAAGGAAACAGAAACATTATTACATGAATCTGAAACTGCCAAATACAGTGGGCGGTTAAGAAAAGAAATTGAAGAAACACAATTTTGGAGAAATTGACACCCTACAAGAGAAGCCAATGGACCTAAAGTTACTCTAAAATCTCATACCTACGGAAGCAACCAAATAATTCTTGTGCAAAGGAATTAGACAACTGAACAAATTCAAAACACAAAACTAAGACTAACACTGCAGAAAAACTACGGGAAAACCAGAGCCATGTGCGAGTTATCTATACAGCGAAATACATTTCCTAAACTGTTACCTACAGAAGTAGTTTCGTAATTATCAAAAACTTCAATTAGGACTGCCACAATAGTAATCATAAGAAATGAAACATAGTTATTATTTTTGTTGTAATTACTGAAAGTCATCGGATGTTGTCACAGTGACGGGAAAACACGAACAAGTAACAGAAATGTAAACTTTTAGTTGTAACTTTCCATTTAAATATCTAAACCAGCTTACAGTTATCAAAATAACTGAAAACTTGTTTTGAATATTATGATCTACATATCTGCTACACAGGAGAACCCAGATCATACAGTCTCGTTCTTAAACTTTTGTGGTTTTCGTTGGTAAGAACACTGTTCCTTTGTAAAGACACGTTGTGTTCTCACCTTAAACGTTACGCCCATACTAAGATGAAGCTAAGGATGCTTCGAGGGCAAAATCTTTGGTTCTAAGTGAAAGACATATCTTTGGTTCTAACAAATATAACGACATGTTTAGAACAAAAACAGTGTTATTACAAACCCGATACAAAGCTATAAAGTTGTGAATATGCTTTCTCCCTTGCCTTGCCCTTATCGTCATATTTCAGCACCATACATAATTTCTTAGTTACTACAGCTTTTCTAAATTTTCCGTAGCTTTAGTCTTAATTGTGCGGTCACATAGCACCCCTAATATCTTTTTTCAGTTAATTAATTCCGCCATAATTTGGTGGGCTGTCGCTTCATTCAGATTTCCGTCTCCAGTCACGGCGCACAGTATTGTTATGAGAACATCCAGAACATTCTCCACTCCCCCCGTCCACTGTGGTTTGTGTTGCGTCATTCGCGTAGGTGGTTCTAGTGAGTTCCAGGAACACTTGAGATACACATTAAGCCGCTGTCGTGCAGTAAGGTGGCAAAGCTGTACTGCATCTCTGCGGGGCTTATATAAAGCCATAGCAGCCGGATTGTCAGTTCAGTTACGTGAGCGATTTTCGCTAGTGCGGATTGAGTGTTGTAGAATTGAAGTAGTATTGTGTTAATAAATGTGTGAAGCTCTATTAATAGACATTTGTTATTGCGTGTGGACAAAGCTAACTGGAAACACTGTATGAGTTAATTACAAACTGTGTAATTGTGATGATAATTAAAGCTGGTGATTAGTGACGTAATTGGTGTCTTGTACTTTGTTTTCCACTGTACCATACGACAACCAAGTAGACCGTCGTAACACTATCAACTCATTTTAGTTGTATTTCTAGCACTCTGATCTCAATGTATTGTTCATCGTTAACACTTAAATGTTTGTTTTGTTTGTGCTAAACTTAAGTTCTCTATCTTCCAAGATCACTGTTCTATTTCTTCCTCCGCATAATCTCTGTTGAGACTACACAACACTACGGAATTGGCAGCCATTATACATCATGGATATTGAACTCCCATGAAATATTATATTTATAATTATATCAAACCGATATGGCTTCAAGACAGAACGCTGACATAAAGCTACTCTTGTTAGCACCCATTTAGTTTCCCTACAGCTTCTTATAATCTCCGTTCTCTCTCTCCTATACACATTGCTTGGAATAACCGAAGCTACGTATCTTCTGGTAATCCGTTTTTCACAAACGCCGCCAGACTATTCAGTTAATCAGTAACATGTTCCTCAAATTGCTATTCAAAAAAAATTATTTTTTAAATTCTAAATTCCTCTGAAGTTTTAAAGGCAAATTATGTTGATTACGTTCATTACAGATACAAAAAACTCCTATAGTCTTTTGATTCACTGTATTCCTACACTTTGCCATAAACAAATCATTTAAAGGACGTACATTGCAAACATAAAAATATCCTCACTTCAGAAACCACACAATTACGCGTTACAGTTTAAAAACTGTTGATTTTCTTCGTGAATATACTTTTAAAATTTCTAACACAGAATTAAAATTGCTAACCATATTTGCCAAAGTAATGAGCATTAGTTACCAGCTGTATTAACTGTTTTTCAATCGGCGCTATTGTGTACCTCTAAAATGGCAAAATCACTAATATAAACAGATTGCGTGCCACGAATCAAATAACCAAAGCCGTATGTCATCGTTTCAGTAACGTTACATTTGTTTTTATATTATTATGGTTTTATATACTAAATTTTACTACCATAACAGAAGAGATATAAAACAGATAATCTGCTAAATTTGCTAAAAGGCAAAAAATATTTATTTGATTTAGGCAGTGGTCAATATTACCTAATTTTGCTTCTTAAATAAAAAAATGTAAACCTAACATTAAGATAAATACGGACTTATATAAAATACTAGAATTTGTGGAAATTAATGTAATGTGAGTTTCTTTTTTGGTCATCGCATGTATGCCACTTGTAATACACTTTATTTGGACATCAAGCGTGGAGTTTCAAAACAAGTGATGTATGTACCCAAGGAAGCATGATGTCCTTTTGTTATTATATCATTTTTACGTTTGTAAATTTATATTATAATTTTATACTTCATTATGTAGCGAATGTTGTGCGCGTAATAATAAATTATTACTACTTTGTCTTATAATAAGTTATTATAATAACGTATTATGAAAATGAAAACAAAGGCATTATATTCTTGGAAAACGAATTTACGCTAACATGTTACATTGGAATTAACTGTATTTACATGTAGCGCGTATGTGTTAATTTATACAACATTGCATGTTGGCTTATTTATATTTCCAGAATATGGTTTCAGAATATATTCTAAGAAAGTCTTCTGTTAGAAATTACAAAGTTATTCTTATTTAAACCATCCAAATGATTAGTTATTGGATGGTTTTATATATTATATCTAATTTTTTATAATACACCGTTTAAATTGAGTAAAAACTTTACAGTTGCATACAGCAAATTTACTAATAAATTAGTACTAATCTCATTTGTATCTCAGTTGACATCAAATACGGAAAACGAAACAATACAAAATGAAGTTTCAGTACAAATTAGGACTTATCGCTAGGAAAATGAGACCCGATGTTGAAACAAGATATGTGTTATTAACAAGCATTGCATGAAACACTTAAGAAAATGAATCATTGTTAATGTAAGAGTACTGAACATAGCAGGCCAAGTAAAAATAAAGAATCTGTATCACTAAGGTAAAACAAATGTTTTACAACAATAAATCGTTTACCATTTATATTTAACATTTACTTGTTAAGGCGCTATTGTCACCAGTTGTTTTGTCTACTCTTGCATTTAGATCCTGCTGTAATAAAATCTTGCTCCTGCTACTTAATTAATCAATCACAGTGGTGAACTCATAATAAGCCTTTGTTTTATTGACTTTTGCACCGTTGTTATTGGTACGTAAACTGCAATAACAGCAATCAAACTCCTAAACTGTATGACCACAATTTTATATTAGCGTTTTTCCTTTAGCCTTTTGAACAATCTCTAAAAGGCAGCGGTGCCACTTCCACCGGATCCAGCCTACTGAAGATCCTCTCTGCCTTTTCAGCCGTTGTGGGCTTAAAATTATATTTTAAACTTCTAAGCTTCGTCATCATTCTGATTGGTTTACTGTACTGACACTTTTACTAGAACAAATACTTAATGTTCTCACTTAATGATGAGAATTCCATAAGATCGAGCTCTTTCTACATTACAGTAGAAGGTAACAGAACCACGTATGCATAAGATTGCACATTGCTTTTAATTGCTCAACACAGTAGCGGCAGGCTGTATGCGTGTATCCAAACCTCTTGAAGTACAGAAGGAAGTTATAGTGTTGTGTATAAGATTTGAATATTACAGATTGAATGAACACACAAACAGTTTCTCAAAGGGAAAACTACAACAAGTAAAACGTACCACTAATTTCCAGTTCCCGAATTCATTCCGTTGTAGGAGGCGTTAATTCTATTGTACTCTCTCCCATCTTGATTTAGTATGGAGTAAGTAAGAAGTTTTAAATGAGACGCTCGTGTTGCTGAATGCGCGGTGAAGACATTCGTTACTACACAATTTAATTTACAGGGCTGCTGATTTAATCGTGAAAAACTTTTCAGTCTTTAGTGTAAAATAATTTTACACTCACAATAGGCAATCATATTACATAGGATGATATAAAAAATTGTTTAACTGTTTAGGTAGTTAAAATGTGATTAATCGATAATATATATATTTTTAATTATAAAAATTGTATTCAATAATAAGCCCTGTAATATTAATACTTTTTATGTTACTAGGAATAAACAAAATATTAAATGTAACACTTCATTCTGTCTATGTACAACGGTTACAATACTTGAATTAAAATTGTTGGATCCACAGGATATTGATTTGGCAGAAGGAAAATAAGTTACAAGGTCACTTACTTTACCTAACGGAAGTAACAAGGCACGATTTAATTGCAAAGCTCTTACCATATGACCATATCTCAGAATTACGTTTTCAAATAATTTATTCAGAAAATGCAAACCAAATATCTTAAATTATCGGAAAGCTACGATTTTAGCCAAATATTTTAATATGCCTATATGCCGCTAGTGTAGTTGGTTGTATATCGAGTCCTTTGTGAACGTTTTGCATATATGTTGTTGATGGTGGTAGGCAATTTATGACTGAGAAGTAAGTACACACAGACTGCTACCGAAGATGAAAGTGAAGAGTGTAGCAAAAAGATGCTCATAAATAAATGCCTTACACACTGTACAAAAACATTTTCCCGCTGAGCAGTGGATACGAATCTACACAGACGGATCCTCTATACCATCTACAGGGGCAACAGGGGCTGGGTTCTACAGCTCTCTATTTGAAGGCCACCTCGCTGTAGGAGGCCGGCTAAGCAACTATGACGGAGAGGTAGCAGCCATAAAGGCAGCATCTATTGAGCTTGCCAAGATCTCACCACCTAACAAAGCCGTCTTCCTCATAGATTCGACTGCAGCGATTCAAAACGTGACCTCAAATGGTGATACAAACTGCTCCCTGACAATTGAGTGTAGGCGAGAACTGCAGAACCTTGTACAATTAGGCTGGCAGATTGAACTGCAATGGGTACCCAGCCATGTCAACATCATGGGAAATGAAAAAGCCGACATCCTCGCCAAAATGGGCGCAGCACTACCTCAGCCGGAGACCCCCAGCTCATATGCATCTGCGAAAGCACTAATAAATTCCTCAATAAGCCTATGGCTAAAAGAAAAACAATTAAGAGCCTGTGTGGGAAAAAGATGGGCAACATTGGTTACGGACGGCCCCATCAACAGAACTCTACCCCGAGCAACTAGTGTTGCTCTTTTTAGAACTACAACCGGTCATGACTACCTGGCCTCCCACCTGCACCGCATTGGCGTGTTGTCGTCTCCTGAATGTGTTCTCTGTGGATACGCTTCCATGAATGCGGATCACCTAATTGCATGTCCAGCCTTGATCTCAGACACGGAAGTCCAGGACGAGGATGGTATGGCAAGGCTCTCACGTCTCTACTGGTCAGCGCGCCGCCTAATGGCCCAACAGCCAAGGGTGGGCGTTGGCTAGTAAGTAAGTAAGTATTTTTAATGTATTGTAGCGTTTCTTTTATCATCTACAATATTACAAAACAAGTTGCATACCTATTCTATTGTTACGCGTACAACAATGAAACGCTCGTATATTGTCTTCTTTTCTAGTTCTGTTTTTACGTCTTTATTGAGAGCTGCCCTATCGTAAGGATGACTTGCCTAATTCTGTTTGTAATACATACCATCTGGTATGACTTTCCGTTAGTCAGACTTCCTTCGGCCCTCCGCACACTTGTAACAGTTAAGCGATAAAAGTGATGACGGCAATCCAGCGATATAAGTGATAAAGGCGATGTGAGTGATTTGAGCAACAGGGCATCCGCTCACGGTGCGATAGGAAGTAGTCAAATCGTGACTTCCAACGAGAGAATACCTATCTAAAGTTTTTTCCCAAAGTTTTTGTAAAGGTCCTACATCATTTTTCAGTATGTCGAGTGAGTCAAGTGACGAAGAACTTTTGCACCTATACCGATAAATAAGATCCTGACGTAGAAGAAACCGTAGGAAGTATTGGGTCCATTCCTACAGTGAGAAGAATTTACACTGCAAGCTGTTCGTTGCAGCCAAAGAACTGCAAGAAAATGACGCCAAATTTCTCGCATTCTATAGAATGTAAAGCAATCATACACTGTACTTGCTGAAATTATTACCCCTGCTTGTTACCGTCGAAACACCAATATGAATCACCAATTTTTGTTACATTGAGGTAAGCGTCATTTATACCTATTTATTTACTTATGCCAAATAACAATAATTCATTGCCTGTGTTGAGACATAATCACTCTCACACACACGTAACACATAAACCTATATGCATGGAATTGTTCATGTTTATCATACACAAACATTTTACAGATTTTTTTGATTTCAAACCATTATAAAATGGCATATTTTGTATATATTTTTTCATTGCACCTACGAACTTAACATTGAACGCTTCCATTTTACCTGGCAATATGGGCAACGCGATGCGCTAGCGACCTACACTGCAGGGTGACCAAGTTGCTCAAATCACGTACATCGACTAGATCGCCTACGGATTCCTTTCACATTGCTCCGTTGGTGGGTCCCTACTTCTGTACATAGGAAGTAACGAGAAGGGGATATTAAATTGCTATTGAATCGCTTAGCTGTTGTCCCCTGTGCTGAGGGCCTTATTGTTGCTTGTAATGAATATTTTCAATAAAATATTCGTTTAGTGTTTAATAATTCTACACTTGAGGACAATAGATAACGAAGTTACAGATACATAAATACGGTTAATAATTTAATATTTATACTGAAATTACCTCAAGATATTTTATTTTCCTTGTTAGGAACATGTTACGAGAACCCCTGTGTTCTCATCCTCAGCCTTCGTGATCTTGCGTCTGGTGAAGTATTTGTGTGTTGGCTGGACGCTGTTTAGGTTTCTTGTTGGTCTCTGGTATTTTAAAGTGGTATTATTGTTTGTGATTGTGGTGTATATATTAGTATTTTGTGTATTTCCGAAGTTGTGTGCTTTGAAAATTGTGTCATGTCTTGTATTGATTTGTATTAAATGTTCAGGTATTAGTTTGTTTTGTGTTTTATGTTTGTATATTTGTAAATTTTCCCAAATGTTCATTATGGTGCCTTTGTGTGGTATGTGTTTTATTAGTGTCATGTTGGTTATGTCTGGGAATTCATGTCCAGTGTTTATTGCATGTGTGGCCAAATTAGATTTGTATATTTCTTGTTTTTTGTATGCGTTTAGGTGTACAAATATGTACATCTAAACGCATAGGTTTTTGTATGTGTTTCACCAAAATCTAATTTGGCCACACATGCAATAAACACAGGACATGAATTCCCAGACATAACCATATGACACTAATAAAACGCATACCACACAAAGGCACCATAATGAACATTTGGGAAAATTTACAAATATACAAACATAAAACACAAAACAACCTAATACCAGAACAAATACAAATCAATACAAAACATGACACAATTTTCAAAGCACTCAACATCGAAAATACACAAAATACTAATATATACACCACAATCACACACAATAATACCACTTTAAAATACCAGAGACCAACAAGAAACCAAAATAGCGTCCAGCCAACACACAAATACTTTACCAGACGCAAGATGAGGAAGGCTGAGGATGAGAACACAGGGGTTCTCGAAACAAGTTCCTAATAAGGAAAATAAAATATCTTGAGGTAATTTCAGTATAAATATTAAATATATTATATACATCAAGAAACGGACTGTAGCAAAAAAATGTTTGAATATTTTAATATAATATGTTTTCCAGAATGGAGAAACAAGGCTTATAGTATGTATTGCGAAACATACTATTTTACATCGGGATGATTACGTATTACCAGTAAAACTGACTGTTTTTTAAACCGCAATCATGTAGAGCCCAAAATTCCCTAATACACGCAGATTGCGTGCTATAAATCAAATAACCAAAGTCATATTTCATTTATCATTATTTTGATAACGCTACATTTGCTTCCCTTTTATTATGGTTTGACACGTTTAATTACCATAAGCATGTACTATTTAGGCATAACAGAGTTTACCGTGGTAATCAATAAGATTTTTTACTCTAAATCGTAACATCAGTATTTTAATATTTCTAAAATTTTTAAATATTCTTCTCAGAAAAAAAAAAACGTTTAATTTAATATTACTAGCCAGTGGAAGACTAGCCTCAACAAGTGTATACAAAACTATAAATACGCTTAATTTTTGCTCGCAATTGTGTGACTTTGCCATAGATTCCTAATCAATACAATGTAATGTGTGTGTGTTCTGCTGCAAGAATTGCCAAGC
Source organism: Magicicada septendecula (assembly GCA_034769895.1). Taxonomy (NCBI): domain Eukaryota; kingdom Metazoa; phylum Arthropoda; class Insecta; order Hemiptera; family Cicadidae; genus Magicicada; species Magicicada septendecula. The sequence continues at coordinate 477,521,120 of CM068373.1, forward strand.
TAAATAAAATTCAGTATTCACCGTTACTTTGATACTGAGTACCCTCTGCACAAATTATATTTATATTTTTCAAAGAGTTGTGTACCTGAAAATAAGAATGTGTAAATATGTTATGTGCATACTGAACAAATAAATCCATGAAATATAAATTAACTCTGTCACATGAAACAAATTCTTGATCACTAATTACAGGAGAAGGATAAGTATAATACATTCTGTACATATACATTCATACATACTGTACATCATGTTCATGTGTCATTACTACTGTATATGCTCTAGTGCAAAAATCCTTATTTTTCCAAAAGAAGATGTACGTATAAAATGTTCTTGTTTTTGTTAAGCCACTACACTATTTTGTCGAGAGCTGACAGTTTTTTCAATGAGATTCTGCAACAACACAAATTTTTCCCATTTTAAATTAGTTTATTAGTTTCTTTATTAGTGTTCTTCATCAATTAATTACACCACATGACTTGAACTAAACGTAATTTATTATGATTGAAAAAATAAAAAATTTAACGTCAGCTGCTATACAAATAGAGGGGGTAAATACAAATCTAGCCAGTAAATACATAATACGTGGGTTGAGAATTGTGTATCTTTTAGGTAGATGGCTGACAGAACTAAAACTGGAGAATTTACTCAAATGGTCAGCCGTCTGTATTAGCTTAACGGCGTGTAATTGGTTTAGCGTTTTTCATTGCTTACTTTCCCTCATTATTTTAATTTACATATAATTTTCGATTTTTAAAATAACTCGTGTATTTCCATTTATTAGATTTTACATAGCTTGAGCAAATTATTTATTTTAATGTAATAATTTTCATACAGTACGTATTTAATTGTAATATCAGTTAATTCAGAAAATAACATAGACGATAGTGTAGAATTCAATGATTATGACTGGATGGGATTTAGCAAAAATCTTAGCACGTATAAAAAACACAATTAAAAGCAAACTATACTAAGCATTGTGAAGTTCAAGAGTTTCCTTTCTTTACCATTGATTAACATGCTAAACTTACATTTAAAATGTTTTTCTTAATGTGTATGGATGGATTTTATTACTATTAAATTATATAATTTTTATTGTTCGACTAAGCTTTTCGTCATCACTGACATCATCAGGTCTTAAACAACGTCTATCAACTGTACGTTGTAGGCTTTTATACTTTAGGCCCCTCCCCTTATGTCATCGCCCCTCCTATTAGTTCTATCTGCTGCCGCTCTTCACGGGAACTTTGTCTACATTTTTCCGTTAGGCATTTTTCTAACGTCCGTCAAATTGTTTTAAGAATCTCTCGTTAATTTCTTCATTCTTGACTTATAATTTTTTTGTAACCTTTTACATTTCGTCATTTTTAGTGTGTTATTCTTACTATTTTAATTTATTTTTGTTTATTGTTTAATATATAATAAAATATTTCTTCATATGTAAAGTCAAAATATTTCTTCTAAAAATTATAAGTCAAGAATGTAGAAATTAACGGGAGATTCTTAAATCAATTTGACGGACGTTAGAAAAATGCCTAACGGAAAATTGTAGACAAAGTTCCCGTGAAGAGCGGCAGCAGCTAGAACCAATAGGAGGGGCGATGACATAAGGGGAGGGGCCTAAAGTATAAAAGCCTACAACGTACAGTTGATAGACGTTGTTTAAGACCTGATGATGTCAGTGATGACGAAAAGCTTAGTCGAACAATAAAAATTATAGCAGTTAGCAAATTCATAAAAGAAATAGTAAGGATGGCTGCTAATTTAAACAATACGAAGTATTAAATTATATTTAATCCTAACCTAACCAACAAAACATTAAGTTTGTTACAAACGCATTGAGATTTAAGCAGAATAAATCATTTTTCAGATTTTATTGTAACCATATACACAATACAGTAATTAAATACAGCACGGAAGCTCCAACCACAAATAGGTTTTAGCGACAAAAAGTACAAGTGGAAAATTTACTTTTTAAAGCAAAATATACGACATATTGAAACTGTTGGTAGTACCAGCATTATTATTAATTTGACATTCTTATTAGGAAAATATAATTTGACACACAAACAAGATACAGGCTGTAGTTTTACCTACTTCAGAACGTATGTATACAGATAAACTTTGATAACTTTTAAATATTTTGGGAGCTACACCGTGGCAGATACTGTGCACTAATGATGTAAATAATGCAGTTACATAATAAAGGAGGGGTTTTGAAAGAAAATATCCCTTCTGATGTCCAAAAACGAGTGTCTGGAAAGCAAGAAAAAAGAGTTTTATTTGGAGCACATGCCTCACAAATTTGTACTATGGGAAAATTGAAAAGAACTACCCTAAAGCTTTTAAGCTGGAATAATGGAGGAGGATATGGGTAGAAATAGTGTATAATGATGAGGAATGGATAGGTAAAGTAAAGGTAGGACACTGTTTAAAATTACATGCGGAAAAGAGGAGCACTGTGGTTTATCACCTACTAACGATAAAAACTGGTTACCACCCTGATCGAGTGGCGTAAGGAGAGGGGGAGTCTCTAAAAGTAGTGTATAGGTGCACTCAAAGGAAGAAGTAAACGTTCAGGTATAAATGGTCTGTCTTTGGAAAGGATGAAATTGAAAGGTTACCACCATCTGGGTTGAGAAGAACATGACAGAAGAGGAGATTTTATAGTGTAATAACATTTGCACACTTGAGTCGATAGTTATGATTTTTTGAATAGATTCATTTCAGTTATTAGACGTTTCGTTTTAGGGACTCTTAGGTCGTCTTTGTTACAATTTGACAGGTTTGGGAACAGTACATTTCATTTTATGTTTACTTAATCATTTATTGTAAGGTGTAAGACATTTAAGTCCTCCCATGGTGTGAAAGCCATGTACAGAAAAATGTCTCTAGCACTTATCAGTGATCTACTTTTTGATATATCCAAAGGTAAATTAGAGATAAAAAATTATTTAAAATAGAAATGGAAATAAGGGAATAAATAATAAAACAAAATAAAATAGATGTAACTAGAGTCTTTTAATAGTAAACAAATAATATACTGTTTCAAATAAACTTAAATTCAATATCATGATTTTTTGCAAATCAGCTTAATCATACATTCTAAAAACTTACTACCAAGCTTGCTGTTGTTTTGTAACTATGATTTCTGATTTATGTATTTGTTTACATTTGTGTAAACAAACAGTTATATACACATGAACGATTCTGTTTTCGTAAGTATTTCACAACACATAACAGCCTTCTTCTAAACGAGTACAGAAATGCACAGTATTCTTCTGTAGTTGCTTACAAATTACCCAAATAATTGTGGCAATTGATTTCTACACAGACTATATGTGTACAAAAATGTAATATTGCACACCTGTCAGGGACGTTACCGTTTAATTGTTTATTACCAGTTTGTTCTTACTTAGTAGCACTTATACTATGATCTTACTAGAAGGACCTATTGGTCAATATTGTTGCAGAAGGCTAAGAAGATTCAATTTCAAGTTATCGTTTGTAAAATAAAAGACTTAGTCGTAAAACACTTCCGCTCTCTGATCTAATGTAATTTGCTTCCTGTAAATTTAACACATAGTTTCCAACTACAAATAATTTACAGATTCCGTGCATGTGATGTTTGAAATGTTTGTAAGATATAACTTTGTAAATAGTCCCTATACACCTTTCTTTTACTAAAATAAACATTTTCAAAATTAATTATTTTTGAATTATTACTTTACAAATAACACTAATTGACTACAACAAACAACAGTATAAAAACCTCAGTTTTGAACACAATTTCTTTAATAGAACGTTACAAGATCTATAATTTCAAAAAAGTAATATATATGCAGTTAAGATACAGCTATATAAAAGTGAATATATTTCCAATTATTGGAAAATTAACAAATGCATGCTAAATTACATTCACGACCCTAAAAACGAAAAAATATTTTTCCATTATTAAATTTTAACCTACGTATTACAGCAACAATCAATTTTTCAATAAAATGGAAAACAAAATCAAAGTCAACATTTCCTGTTGAATGAATGATTGTGTTTGCTCAGTAAATGAATAACATACATATTTATTTGAAAACTGTAAGACTTTTATATGTGACATTCAATTGTGATTATTAACATATATAAAATTAATTAATATGAATGTTTACAAACTTATGATAAATCTGATTTAATTAAATGTTTTATATAAAATTGCGCCAAGCAAACATTAATTAAAATTTTGTATTGAGCGACAATACCACCAGCTAAATGAAATTAGTCTTAGATAGAAATCCAAAACTAAATGTTGCTACATTATTTTTAGTAATTATGTTATATTATTATTATTAAGACCATAAGTATTTTTTCTCGTTTTTGTGATTAAAATTATTCTCGTTTCAGTTTGCTAGAGAAAGTGCATCGTTACTAAATAAGAAAGTGTTTTCATTCAGTTACACGTTTCTATGCTAATTACAAAGTAATTACAAAAGCTCTTTACAGCTTTTGATGGATCATTATATTGTATGCTGAATAACGTTAACATAAAGTTTACGATAAAGTACAGTCTACAAACGCATGGAATATACAAGACTGAATGTCAAGATTGCAATAAATGTTACATAAGACAAAAAAAAATAACTGAAAAAACGATATTTTGAATATCTAAACGCATACAAAAAACCAGAAATATATATTGGATTCCCGAAAATTGGTCCAAATAAGCGAAAACCCTGTTGAGGTAAAGAAATTACAAATATCTAATAAATTATATATGCATCAAGAAATAGACTGTAGCAAAAAGCAAACACTTATACGTAGAGCATTATGGAATTTGTTATTTTATTTGTAGGTATCTCTTGTGCTTCATCTCCTTCGAATAGCTAAACTTCATTCCATCTCACATACCACTTACTTAACAGCATCTCTTGCCTCTACGTATAGGCAAGAACACAAATATTTTCATTGCTACAACTCAGATGTAAAACTCACACAGATGTACAAACTTTGACAAATGATAGCGATTATGTACAATATATGTTTAAGCAGAGTAATACGCGCGACAATTATTTGGAGTTGAGCACTAAATTTATTCAAATAATAACAAGAAATTATAAAATTTAAGTTCAGTAATTACCTTCTGTCACGTGTAATTGAATAATCATGTCATGCGCTTAGGGTACGGATGATTACACAGTACACATCTGTCATTACGCAGTACCTCGTATATATCTTCATAGTTCGTATGAAAAATATTGACACTTTGTTGCAGGCGTCGCTTCGTTCTAAATGACAGTACTTTGTCAGCTGTTTTACAGCGTAGCAGACATGGTAAAGTACATTATATTAAACGATTTGTGGCACAGGAAAGTGACTTCAGAAACAAAATGAATTCATTACATTTATCATCGGGCTAGTTTCTGTCTTTTTAACATGATAATGTTTTTAGGCTGGAGGTCATTCCACAAAATGCGTGATGCAAAATGTGTAACGTCATCGAAAAATGTAACGCTCCAGGTGATGTTAACACTATATTTTTTCCTCACTTTCGATTCCCCACAGTCTAGAAATGTTCGGTCTCTGTCGTTTTAACATGATAATGTTTGTTATATGGATGGATGGATGGTGCGCGGGCGTCTTGCGCCCTAATTTGTGTGCGTTGTCCAGGCCTAGGCCTGATGAACGCCAGTTGCCAACAGGTCAGCGCGGTCGTTTGCTCTGCTCAAGAGTGTTATGGTGCAGTCCGCGGGTCCATGATAAATTAACATGGCCACCACGGAGGCAAGCTTAGGCTTTTGCTTCAGCCAATTGTCCCGCCAAGGCGCGACACCATGGTCCCCTCAGGCTAGCCTTTGGGAACGTAGTGACGCGCTGGCGAGGACAAGAGGCTCGAGCGCCCTAGGGCGTCGGCCGAATCGGTAAGTAATGACTCCGAGTCAGCCAGCTTCCGCAAGGAAGGCACTTGCACAACCTCGCAGAAGCCCGTGTCTCGGGTCATTACCCTGCCGACTCAGCAAAGCAGGTGCTGACGGGGATCTCAGTGGTCATGGCTTCAGCCAATCGCAACGCCTGGTAGCGGCTCCTTGGTCTCCGAGGACATAGCCCACGGAAACGTAGAGGCGCGCCAGCGAGGGCAAGAGGCTCCACCGCCCGAAGGCGGCGGCCGATTCGAAGGAACTCATCAGCGGGGCAGAGAGCTTCCGCAAGGAAGGCATTTGCACAACCTCGCGGGAGCCCGTGTCCCGGATCAAAGCCCTGCCGAATCGGCAAAACCGATGCTGGCAATAAATCTATCCATTCCAATCTGCCGCAGCATGATTGACTACAGTTTCGGCAGGCGCAGGTAGTGATTGATGGTGATAGGTTCAGATTTCCAGAAGGTTGGGGGGTTCGTTTCTGGAGGGTTCATGTGATGAACTTAAGGGGGATCGTCTAACAGCGCCCTAGGGCGCCTGACGCGGCGAGGGGCGGTGCATTATCCATGCTGTTAAGCCTTTGGAGGTGCGGATAAGGGGACTCGCCGGCCTTGGCGAACAAATTCGTTGCCAGGGACCAGACGAAGACCTCTAAGGTGGGAACACGGAGGCCCCGGTGAATGGCGGAATTTCGCACATACCACGGGGACCCCGTGAGGGAGCGTAGGGTCCAGTTCTGAAATGTAGTCAGCCTATGCCTGTTGGTGGCCGACAGGAGAGGCCACCAAGCGGGTGCCGCATAAGTGAGTACTGTTCGGAGGAACAGTAGATACAATGTTAGTTTTGTACGGACAGCCAGGCGGCTGTTCCGCGAAAGCATAGGTGATAGTTTGGCTCTGACGCCACGAGCCAAGTTGAGGGTTGAGGTCACGTGGGCGTTGAAGTTTAGGTGCCGATCAAGCCGAACACCTAGGTACTTCACCGTCTCAGTCCAGTTGATGGGTCTCCCCTCTAAGGAGAGGGATTGGCATCGGAAAATGGACTTATGCGTAAAGCAGATAGCCTCGGATTTCTCCGTATTGATCGCTACCCGCCATTTCCTTAGCCAGTCCGGAAGCATAGCCAACTGGCGTTGTAACATTACGCTCGTCCGCCAAGGCGAAAGCGAGCTAAAATGAAACATCGCGTCGTCGGCAAATAGAGATAACGTGACCCCGGGATAAACAGGCAGATCGTTCGTGTACAGTACGTACAGAACGGGGCCGAGGACAGATCCTTGTGGGACGCCGGCGGCGACAGGGCGAACCCGAGAGAACGCCCCATCTACGCTGATCCTGAAGGTGCGATCTGTCAGATAGGATCGGAGCAAGTGGACGATAGATGTCGGGATTGGCGAATGCGCCAGTTTGTAGAGCAGGCCTTCGTGCCAGACTTTATCGAAGGCTTTGCTCACATCCAACAGGACGGCGCCTGTTGCCTGATGATTGTTGGCGGCGTCGGCTAGACAGGTGACAACCCGTGCTAGCTGAAGAGTAGTCGAGTGCCTCGGCCTAAACCTAAACTGCTCCTCGCGGATGAAACCATCCACCAGGGGCTGAATACCGGCCAGGAGAAGACGCTCGAATACCTTCGAGATTACTGGCAATAGTGATATCGGGCGGTAGCTTCCAGGTAGCGTGGGCGGCTTTTTAGATTTCTGGATCATGATGACGTTTGCGGTTTTCCACAGGCGGGGGAAGTACCTCAGCCGGAGACAGGAGTTGAACAGCTCAAGAAGAACGTCAACTGCCGAAGGCGGGAGATTCTGCAACGCAGCGGCGCCGATGCGATCGAGGCCAGGGGCCTTTCTCTTCTTCAGTCGGCTTAGGACAGACGCTAGGTCATCCTCGTCGACCGAAATAGGAGGATCATTGGGGGGAGCAGGAAAGTATCCAGATAGGAAATCGCTGACGACGGCCAAATGAGCCGGGTCAGAGATGCCTCTATGGACGGTGAACTGTTCCTCAATACAGTCGGCGAAGACTTCCGCCTTGCCTTCTGCAGAGTATACAGTGCCGTCCGGGGTATTCAAGGGATGGCGAGTCCTCTTTTCGCCTTTTAGTCTACCAGCGGCTCTCCATACGGAGGCGTGGTCGACTTCCAAGGACTCCAAATAGGAGTCTCATCGATTCGCGTTTACGTCAAGCAGAAGCTGCGAGACGTGTTCCGACTGGGCTCGAAAGCGCCGTCTAGCGGCAGGGTCACGGGTATGGTGCCATCTGCGGCGGAGCTGGCGCCGTAATCGGATGGCTTGGAGAACTTCCGCAGGAAGGTCGGAGCGTTTATTACTCACCGGAACAGTATAGGTGTTTTTGTCCATTGCAGACTGGACGAGGTCCTGGAGCTGATGTACCCGGAGATCCACGTCGTCACAAGAGACGAGTGGGTCCGGAGGGACAGTGGCAACTGCCTGGCCAGATCATCATGGTAGGATCGCCAATTGACTCTCCTAACAGGATGATCGGGAATTCGGGGTGACACCGACGGCAGCAAGACAGTTACAAGCAGGGGTCGTGATCGGACGATAGGTCCGACACCGCGCTGACTTGTAGATGAAAGAGGATGGCCTTGACAATTACAATATCAAGGACATCCGGGGGATAACCCACAGTGGGAAAGTGTGTCGGTTCGGACGGGCCGATGATGAGGACGCTGGGATCATCTTCGACAGCCCTACGGAGGTTTGTTATATAGTAAATACTTGTTACTATAATAAAAACATTATCATGCTTCGATGTTTCAGTTTCGTCGAAATTCTTTCTAAACGTATATTGTAGTCACATTTGCAGCATACATAACATGAATGAATAACATTATAAATTTAGAATTGACTTTCTTTTTATTATTCCTATATACTTGCGGTCAGTGTATGACACTAATAAACCTCTTCACTTTAGCGCGGAGGTGACGTACAACAACCAGTAATGTAAAGTAAATCGTTTAATGGAAATGGAAAATATTTATGTGAACTGTGGAAAGATATAAATAGTAAGGCAAAGAACACTAAAACATATTCTACACGGTTCAAGATTCTGTCATCGTGATATGTGAAACATGTAACGGTATATTATTTCAACTGCAAGGACCAGACCTTTAGCAAAAAATAGAACGTGGGTGCATTTGATATTATCTGTTTTTAGATATTAAGTTTAACATTTAATGACTTTTGTGTGTGAACGAGTGTGTGTAAGAGACAATGAAAAGCGACTGTACGTCTACAGCTTAGTCAGACTTATGACGTGTCAACAAACATTTTAAGCTGATAATTACCCGCAGATTTACAGGACACGTTTTATACGAAAGACAACTATAGGTGAAATAACACAGTTGTAACAACGTCCAAGTTTGACAAATGATTGCTTTCAGTTCTACGTATATATTTGTATGGTCCTCCATATAAAGAAAGGCTTACGGCTTATTTCGTACAACGTCCTCGGATGCATTAAAGCATTTTCTTCATGTTCCATCTCACTGAATAGTCATTAATCTCGAGAAATATACTCATACGCAGTAGAATACGAAGCCTAAATTGACAATTAGTGTTTGTGCTAATGAGCAGAAAACGCTCAGACTGATAGCGTTTATTCATAAGCAGTCTCCCTTCTTCTTCGCGAGTGCCAAGAGGAAGGTATAAACGAGGCGACCTTTAGAATTCATAATTGTAAGACACGGAACCTCTTTGATTTAAGAAAATATAAATTTACTAAAATGACATACATATTATACTTAGCAGGCCCGATGAAGCCATTGTAAGAAATTAAAAATTTCCTTAAAAACGATGTGGCGAAAATATATTAGGAATTGTCCGAATGACAGTTAATATATTACATTTCATTTAGTCGCCTTAGTTAGTAAACGGTTGTTTTGGGGTGACATAAATTGAAGAGTAGGCACTGGCGAGTCAACAATATTGTCACACACATTTTAGAGTCAATTAAAGGATATAAACATTTAATATACTTTATTAATATTAATATAAATTAATTATAGTTTCGTTTCATTTTATATTTACCGATGACGTTTTATAGGTATTATAAAATTTCTTTTCAAACTAAATACATTAAAAGTTTTCCACATTACTTTATTTTATACATAAGAGAATAATCCTTTGTTTTGATATTAATTTTTCCCTAATGATTATTTTCTAATTTGCTTTAAAACAGTGTAAAATATGAAAATCATTTTTGTATACCTTAAAATTTATTACTTGTATGAAGTAAACAATCTGCGAGGTTTGTGCGTCGTACGGATTGTACGAGGCCGCCAGTAAATAGCAGGAAAACTTCCAGTACTTCCTACTATAGGTGCCTTGAACTATTGTACGTGATTCATTTCACGTTCACGAAGGATGTAAATACAGGTCCCATAAGCTACATGTCAGTAAGTTTGCATTTCAGATTGATTGTCAGTTATCGACGTTTTTGTTACTGTGATTTAGAGTTTAGTATAAACTGATTACTGTGAATTATTCTGTGCGGAAATCTGTAATTGGTAACGTTTATTACTTCTTGCGGGACTCACAAAATAAGTAACATTCAATGTGTTCATTGTGTGTAAATAAAGAATTAATGTTTGGCTAGTTTATTTAAACAGACACTAAAGTTCTAATTTCCATTTGCTCTTTGTTCAATTGTCCCGTCCTACTGTTCAAACCGACACTAAAGTTCTAATTTTCATTTGCTCTTTGTTCAATTGTCCCGACCCTACTGTTCAAACCGACACTAAAGTTCTAATTTTCATTTGCCATTTGTTCAATTGTCCCGTTCCTACTGTTCAAACCGACACTAAAGTTCTAATTTTCATTAGCTCTTTGTTCAATTGTCCCGTTCCTACTGTTCAAACCGACACTAAAGTTCTAATTTTCATTTGCTCTTTGTTCAATTGTCTCGTTGCTACTGTTCAAACCGACACTAAAGTTCTAATTTTCATTTGCTCTTTGTTCAATTGTCCCGTTCCTACTGTTCAAACCGACACTAAAGTTCTAATTTTCATTTGCTCTTTGTTCAATTGTCCCGTTCCTACGGTTCGAACCGACACTAAAGTTCTGATTTTCATTAGCTCTTTGTTCAATTGTCCCGTTCCTACTGTTCAAACCGACACTAAAGTTCTAATTTTCATTTGCCATTTGTTCAATTGTCCCGTTCCTACTGTTCAAACCGACACTAAAGTTCTAATTTTCATTAGCTCTTTGTTCAATTGTCCCGTTCCTACTGTTCAAACCGACACTAAAGTTCTAATTTTCATTTGCTCTTTGTTCAATTGTCTCGTTGCTACTGTTCAAACCGCCACTAAAGTTCTAATTTTCATTTACTCTTTGTTCAATTGTCCCGTTCCTACTGTTCAAACCGACACTAAAGTTCTAATTTTCATTTACTCTTTGTTCAATTGTCCCGTTCCTACTGTTCAAACCGACACTAAAGTTCTAATTTTCATTAGCTCTTTGTTCAATTGTCTCGTTGCTACTGTTCAAACCGACACTAAAGTTCTAATTTTCATTAGCTCTTTGTTCAATTGTCCCGTTTCTACTGTTCAAACCGACACTAAAGTTCTAATTTTCATTTACTCTTTGTTCAATTGTCCCGTTCCTACTGTTCAAACCGACACTAAAGTTCTAATTTTCATTAGCTCTTTGTTCAATTGTCTCGTTGCTACTGTTCAAACCGACACTAAAGTTCTAATTTTCATTTGCTCTTTGTTCAATTGTCCCGTTCCTACTGTTCAAACCGACACTAAAGTTCTAATTTTCATTAGCTCTTTGTTCAATTGTCTCGTTGCTACTGTTCAAACCGACACTAAAGTTCTAATTTTCATTTGCTCTTTGTTCAATAGTCCCGTTGCTACTGTTCAAACCGACACTAAAGTTCTAATTTTCATTTGCTCTTTGTTCAATAGTCCCGTTGCTACTGTTCAAACCGACACTAAAGTTCTAATTTTCATTTGCTCTTTGTTCAATTGTCCCGTTGCTACTGTTCAAACCGACACTAAAGTTCTAATTTTCATTAGCTCTTTGTTCAATTGTCCCGTTCCTACTGTTCAAACCGACACTAAAGTTCTAATTTTCATTTACTCTTTGTTCAATTGTCCCGTTCCTACTGTTCAAACCGACACTAAAGTTCTAATTTTCATTAGCTCTTTGTTCAATTGTCTCGTTGCTACTGTTCAAACCGACACTAAAGTTCTAATTTTCATTTGCTCTTTGTTCAATTGTCCCGTTCCTACTGTTCAAACCGACACTAAAGTTCTAATTTTCATTAGCTCTTTGTTCAATTGTCTCGTTGCTACTGTTCAAACCGACACTAAAGTTCTAATTTTCATTTACTCTTTGTTCAATTGTCCCGTTCCTACTGTTCAAACCGACACTAAAGTTCTAATTTTCATTTACTCTTTGTTCAATTGTCCCGTTCCTACTGTTCAAACCGACACTAAAGTTCTAATTTTCATTAGCTCTTTGTTCAATTGTCTCGTTGCTACTGTTCAAACCGACACTAAAGTTCTAATTTTCATTAGCTCTTTGTTCAATTGTCCCGTTCCTACTGTTCAAACCGACACTAAAGTTCTAATTTTCATTTACTCTTTGTTCAATTGTCCCGTTCCTACTGTTCAAACCGACACTAAAGTTCTAATTTTCATTAGCTCTTTGTTCAATTGTCTCGTTGCTACTGTTCAAACCGACACTAAAGTTCTAATTTTCATTTGCTCTTTGTTCAATTGTCCCGTTCCTACTGTTCAAACCGACACTAAAGTTCTAATTTTCATTAGCTCTTTGTTCAATTGTCTCGTTGCTACTGTTCAAACCGACACTAAAGTTCTAATTTTCATTAGCTCTTTGTTCAATTGTCCCGTTCCTACTGTTCAAACCGACACTAAAGTTCTGATTTTCATTTGCTCTTTGTTCAATTGTCCCGTTCCTACTGTTCAAACCGACACTAAAGTTCTAATTTTCATTTGCTCTTTGTTCAATTGTCTCGTTGCTACTGTTCAAACCGACACTAAAGTTCTAATTTTCATTTGCTCTTTGTTCAATTGTCCCGTTGCTATTGTTCAAACGCGACAACCCGTACGACCGTCGTATAAAATACGGTATGCAAATGGTTCTTTCCTTTCAAAAAAGGTATTGAATTTCTTAAGAATAACTAAAGTTTTAAATTAATATATTTATATGCATTTATATAATGTTTACAATTAAATGTTACACGTTTCAAGACAGTATATTAACATATACATAAACAAAATAGTAATTGGAATTACGTCTAACATACCTATGAACTTATAAATACATAAATACATTCAGGTTCATGAAATATTAACGTTGAAATTATTTTCGTTTAACGCTAATATCTGCAGTAGGCTACTTGTGTCTCCGGACAATAGGCTATTTTCTGTAGAGGTGTACTTGGTGAGAACATAACACTGTGGCTAAAGGACAATAGAAAAACTGCGTATTTTTGACGGCTTTTAAGCCATTGTTAATACAGCTGTAGTACAGTGCCAAGTACTTAACTTTAACAGAGAGCAAACCCTTCTCTTTTCACATTACTGTGATTTACGACAAACGGTTTAGCAAGTTACTGTAAGCGTTATGGTCTGGAAACTAAAAATTCTTACAATACATTATGTATTTAATATAATATTGTAAGTTAAAAGTTTTTATAGTTTTCAAACTTATAAAAATATATTGGCGAAAGGTTATTGGTTTATGATGTGCAACACTATTTTCTACTTATTCTAAATGATTGGTTTAAGTTTATTTTGGCTCACACGTTACCACAATTAAATAAACCGCTCGCGTATGTTCAAGCATCTCATTGATCTACTTCAATAATATTCACAACGCAAGTTAAATAAAATTTTGTTCAGCAACATTGTTGCTTTATTTTTTAACTTAAAAATAGGATAAAAATTGGAAAAAAAACATGTTGAAATAGGTATGCAAGTCACTTATTGTCAAAATGTATATAATATTTACATCATTTCTTCCGTCGTGTGACTTCGTATTGCGTTCGATTGATTTACGCGTTTCAGAACTTACGTTTCGCCTTCAGAAATAAAAAATCACTCAAAGTGGGGTCGTTAAATATTAAAATTACAAATATGTAACTCGGATATGTGTAGAGTTGTTATCAATATTTGTAATTTTAATATTTAACGACCTCACTTTGATAGATTTTTTTATTTCTAAAGACGAAGCATATGTTTCGAAACGCGTAAATCAATTGAACGCAATACGAAGTCACACGACGGAAGAAATGCGGTAAACATTATATATATACTTATGAAAAAACTGTGTTTTATTCTATTCTGGCACTGATGAGTGTTGCTTTCAATAAAAACTGTATATACTGTATTTCCATGACATGACCAGCTCTTTCAAATTCTTACTCCCATCAAACTGGTGTCAGCTTCTACATTGTAACTGTACTTTTCCTTGTCTTATAGACACGCCCTGTCTTTTTAAATGCTGTACAAATCACATTCTGTTTATCATGCCTGGTGTATTCATTCTTCAGATGTAACCTAGCAAAGGCGATTCTTGGTTCTTTTATTAAATTGTATATGCGAATGCACTTTATAAAGACACAGTTTCTCACTAGTTTATCGTTTTGCACGTTTTGTTAATCGATATAATACAAAAAGAATTCACTTTCTTGAATAAAAATACGACTGTACTTTAAAAGTTTGGTACAAATCATCGATTCAAAAATAAATATTATACTTAAATGTTTGTATGTCTCTTAAATGAAGCCTTGAGGCATCAAGACTCGACTTGACTTGGGGGGAGTCTGACTCGGAAAAACTGAAACAAATTGCATTTCTGTTTTATTGTACAATATTATTGTCCAACATCTCCTCTTTAAAGTGGCGTAATTATTTTTTTCTTATCTTTATTGGAAGCTGTTCAAATAAATTATTTTGTGAACGTTTGACCCAGTATTTTTAGATTGAAAATTCATGAGCTGTGACTCTGAGTCAAAGATCAGAACCTTTGTATCATGTGCGATACGAGAATTATTTAGGTGATGGGGACTCTAAGGCTTCTTATGTATAAAAGAAGCAAAAGTGTATGGCGATAATGTTGAAATTCATAAGTTGGGCAGTCGGTTGTTGAAACTGAAAGCATCAAAAAAGAAACTTGCTAATGGAAAATCAATATCGGAGAAAAATCGGTTGACCACAGCTGCTATACAGATGCTTCAAACATTCTATGGGTTAGCAATAAAAAAAATATCCACAGTTTAGATTAAATGAAACAGGCTGTATGGGCTGAATATTTTTATGTAGCATCAACAAATGAAAGGCCTACTCACCAACTCTATCCTAAAGGGCAAGATACATGGTGCAGCTACAATCAGTGTTTGTTAACTAATCAAGTATATGATCATAATAAACATTTCCACTTACCTGAAATTATTATGACTGCAATAAACCCATATTTAAAGAGTTAGCCAATCCACAGCTGCTTGTAAAATGCTTGAAAGATAAAATTCAGAACCCAAGTAAATTACTAAGTAGTGCCATCTAGTCAGTGATACCGAAAAAGTATTTGTCACTTTAAGAACACTTCGATATGGTATTTTTGTTGCAATTTGTGTTTATAATGATGGTTTCATAAGCAAAGTAACATTTATGGGACATTTTGGACTAAATCTAAGAAAAAACTTAGTCCAAGCTATGCATCTGTTGGAGACAATAAGACTTCGCAAAGCTGAAAAAGCTGTCACTGATCTGGAAAAACATCAGGAAGGCAAGAACACTAAAGATAAGGAAGTTAGAAGACTTGTTTGAGGAGCAGGAGGACCCAGACAACCCATCCTATAGTGCTGAACATTACTAAGCTGAAATATGCTGCTGGTAAGTGCAAGCTCTTTCGTTTTTCTTTGATTACCGGAAGTTTGGTTTTTTGAAATTTGATGTAAGTTATCTCAATTCCTATAAAGCCTATTTTCATGACATTTTTTCCAACATTTCAAACAGATCATTTACTAGTTCATCATCGAAGGAATTTTAAAAATAATAATAATTGAATGAGAAATAAATTTTTTTATATGTTTTTTGGGATCAAAGAAAAACTTTGCTTGGAAAAAAAGTATAATCCAAAATTCACGGACATATAAAAAAAACACTGTGTGCGGAACTACATAAATAGGTACCCTTCAAAATAAAAAAACAATTAAAGCTCTATCTTATTTGTATCCTGAGAAAATTTGCAAAAACTTAACATTGAGTTCCATAGGAGTTTTGGATTTAAAGACCGGGACAACGCCTCTGCATCCTCAGTCGGACGGGATGGTTGAGTGATTCAATAGGACATTTGTGCAGCATCTTCCGAAAGTTGTTGACGAGACGAAACAGACTGGGACCAACGTATACCAATATTCCTCATGGCGTATAGATCATGAGTACACGACACAACCGGCACGACTCCAGCAAAATTGATATTTGAGGGGGAAGATTCGTCTTCCTGACTACTTGATGCTCGGATCAGCTGAGACTCAGTCCCAAGAGCCACAGCACTACTCCTCGCAATTAGAAAACCAATTTCCAATTCGCAATTCATTTCCCTTAGAAAACTAAGGGAAATGAATCGCTTGGTAATAGGACGACTGAAGATTGCCAGTGATACAATGAAAACTCGGTATGACATTCGCAGCAATAGTGTGGGTTTCCAAGAAGGAGATCAGGTCTGTTTGTTCAACCCAAAGAGCCGTCGTGGTCGCTCAACTAAGCTCCAGACTAACTGGGAAGGAACCTACTCTGTGAAAAAAAGAATCAACGATGTTGTTTATCCGATTCAACAGGAAGGACAGCGAAAGTTCAAGGTCGTTCACCTACATCTCCTGGATAAGTATTACTTCAGAGACGGTTTGCCAGTTCGGGACGAACAGGCTTAAGGAGGGGCAGTGTTACGTAATGGGGAAAATGTGTTACGTAATATGGAAAGTTCTACAAGTTTATCGAATGTTCCAGTCGAATCCAGCTGTAATGTGTGTGTGCGTACATAATGCTGCTTTGCGGTGAAAGACAATTATGCGTCAACTATCGGGTCTATACCTGACCATATCGGTCCGCGCCTGCTGCGTGTAAGGCCGCAACCAATTATGCTCTGGTGTTTCCTAGTAGCATTCTTGAACTGAAGTTAGCGAATATTCTGGAACATCAGCGGGGTATAAATACAAGAACCCATGGACGCTCAGTTCAGTTATTGTCGGGCAATTACAGTGATTACACAGTGCGTTTAAGTGGCGATTTACACAGTGCGGTTTTGAAGTACTGTGGTGAAGTATTACGTGTTTTATAATTTGTGCGAGTCTGTTGTAATACAATTGTGTTTTACATCAGTTCATATTTTTATTGCGTGTGAACAATTTTTATTTGATTTGTTGTAAGAGACTGTCTTGTTAATTACAAACTGTGTTATTTTGATAATTAAAGCTGGTGATTAGTGACGTAATTGGTGTCTTGTATTTTTGTTCCACTGTACCATACGAGGATCAAGTACAACGTCGTAACAATATATTATAATATCGAAAAATATCGTTTCATTTTAATATATCACACTGTTCGTACTATACTGTATATACATTCACTCATATTCAGTCATCATCTTCAATACATTTAAATTAAATTGCAAGCGTCTTTGATATCAGTTGATGGCAAAAGGTTGGGAAGTAAATGGATTTATTGTTGCTTATAAACGTAGAAATTTTTATCATAAATTATAATAAAAAACAAAGTTCTATATAAAAATATTTATAAAATATCTAATGAAGATTACTTTTGAAAGTGTATTTCTCTCCATTTTTCACTATACTTACGACTACCGCATGTAAGACCTATCACAGATTCAATCTATAATTTCAAAATTTCTATGTATTTTAATTGGCGACAAAAGGCAATTCACTCGTGTTAAACTATGTTTTTCTGTGTGTAACAACACATAATTTGGAAAATTAACACTTTTTGAAACATACAATATATTTTGTTTTTTTATTACGTTTTCCCTGATTTTGAATAAATAATGCAGTGCATTTTAGGTTTCGTCAGCACTTTAATGGATTTACGTAACTCGTATCCTTACCATGGTAAACTATACTTGAAACAATATAAATAGTACTAATTTATCTGTTCTATATTGTTTGCGTTAGCAGAACTTTACAAAATTATGTAACAAATCTTGATTTTATTACTCATAAAGTATAAAATTCAAATGTAATTATACAACACAATTAACTGTGAGATACTTTTATTCAGATGAGGCAAATGCAAGCAACTCTAGTGAAATGTGTAGTAAACACAATGCACACGATGTTTCGTCAGGAATATTGTTATTTTAACGTTCATAACCTGTGACATTTTTTAGTAAACCCGACGTTTACTTTATAACCACTACTGACGCATATATAGAAAAGCTGATATTTCTATATTTTTTAGGTGTCTACTTTTGTAACGATAAAGTTAGTGACATAAACGTTAAGAAAAACGTCTTTGTGCTCATAAAAAATGATTCTAGAAAACTATGCGTACCAAAATACCAAGAGTAATAAAAAGAATATTAATTTTATTGAAACACATATTTAATTAGTACCCTAAAATTAATATATTGTTATGACGGTCTACTGATCGTCGTATGGTACAGTGGGTAAAAAATGCAAGACACCAATTAAGGTGAGACCACGTACGCACCCAACATTACAGCCGGATTCCACTGGAACATTCAAGAAAGACGTAGATTGGCGTAATGTAATGCCGTAACATACCAAAATTTCCCATTTTTGTAGTGTGCGTTGTACTAAGTAGCGTAATTAGGTGTTTTAATAATCATATTATTGATATGAGTACTGCGATTTGTTGATTGTATCCACAAATTCAGTATGCTGTTTCGTCCGTCGTGTTACATATTGTTCTATATTATTTTTACAATAAATAGTAAACGTATAGCCAATGGTGGAACTTCACAGATTACTTATTAATGTTTAATATGATTTTATCCTACTATAGATGTCCAAGAGATTCTAAAGATGTATGAGAGATGTATTCTAGAGATGAATATTTTTAGTCATATTGTAGTAATCAGAATGATCACTGTTGCACACCACAATTATCGGAACAATTTTTATATAGTGGTGTGCAACAGTGTCATTCTGATTGTGATTTCTACCACTAACACAAATTTCTTCATTAAACATATTGTAGTAGCTTTGTCGTGCGCACGCTCAAACTCGCATGTGTGAGTATAGGCGTACGCATGTCTACATATATAATAAATCTAGTACGCTAAAATACATTTGGAGTCTTTAGATAAGTAACTCTTAAAATACAAAATGTAAAAATACGTAATCATTAATTTATCACTCCTGTAGTAAGTTACCTGCAAACGATGGTTACACTCTTTTTTCTCTATTTCTTATATTATTCGTTTATTTTATTTTTAAAATAGTGATGTTGTGTACTGCATTAAATCTTGTGACGTCACCAGCTTTAGTTATCACAATAAAGCATTTTGTAATTAACAAGACAGTCGGTTACAACAACAACAAAATAAAAATTGTTCACACGCAATAAAATTTGCGAACTGATATAAAACACAATTTACAATAGTCTCGCACAATTATAATACACGTAATACTTTGCCACAATACTTCAAAACCGCACTGTGTAAATCGCCACTTAAACGCACTGTGTAATCACTGTAATTGCCCGACAATAACTGAACTGAGCGTCTCTGAGTACTTGTATTTGTACCCCACTGTTGTTCCAGAATATTCGGTAACTGCAGTTCAAGAATGCTACTAAGAAACACCAGAGCATAATTGGTTGCTGCCTTACACACAGCAGGCGCGGACCGGTATGGTCCGGTATAGACCCGATAGTTGACGCGTAATTGTCTTTCACCGCAAAGCAGCATTATGTACGCACACACACATTACGCCTGGATTCCACAGGAACATTCGATAAACTTTTAGAACGTTCCATATTACATAACACTTTTTCCGCATAACGTAACAATATTTAATAATCGTTACCCTATCACACGCATATATAACAGGCTGCGGGAGTTCACAGTTTAAAGCATTAGACATACTTCTAATTAAATATATTTATTTACTATAGTCACCATTATATAACACAATACATTCACAAATAATTAAAATGTGACATTAAAAATGTATCAATTGACTATAAAAATGTATTTGTCTACTAAGTATTTGTAATCCAACTTTTGTAGAGTAACAAACGCTTACACACACACACGCACATATTTTTTTGTTCTGTTCAAGAAACTGTTCCTGATAGATTAATAAAACTGAGATAACTAAGAAAATCTTTTTTTGAATAAGAGACGGCTCTTCTGTAATTACACGTTAATGAAGACAATGGTATTTTACAAATCAGAGACAATCTTGTGGCCCCTCTTTCCTTTTTATGTATTTTTGAATATCAAACAACTTATTTTATTTTAATATTTTTTTTTTTTGAAAGAGAAGCCACAAGTCAATTAGGACTAGGCGGGAGCCTAGAGAAGCAAAATTTGTGCCGGGTCCAGTATGACGGGACTTGCAATGAAACTCCGCTGTAATAGACCAATAACAATTTTATTTTATGCCCAGATTTAACAGTACTAAATTAGAACAGCATGTGTGCATAATAACAAGTATGTATAAATATAAAGCATAACAAGTGTGTATAAATATAAGGCATAAGAAGTGTACATAAATATAAGGCATAACAAGTGTGTATAAATATAAGCACAACAAGTGTATATAAATTCAGTGAACACATGTATATATAATTATAAAATTCTCTCCCATCTCGTGGCTAGCTAGACACATAACAGCACACACAGAACATAAGGTACACAAACTCACTATTACATTAATTCTAACACAATGCCCCTGAAATGCACCAGCCTTGCAGGCAGTGTAACCGCAATACTCAGAACCAGCTGTGATAAAATATTCATGGCCGAATTGCATAAAGGCCAAAACCCCAGAAAAGGATGAGGAAACTCATAACTCATAAATAAAACCGGACCGCCCATTTGCATAGCATACTACTGATCAAACCCATCCTGAGTGTATGAACCTTAAGTTCCTTTCACAGTATTAAATAGAAATGACAGAACTACATCACCTGATTTCAAACAGTGATTATACAATTCTAAACGGTTATTTTACTTCACAAATTCCGAAGGAATCAAAATCCTCAGGTACTTTGCAATCAGAAATTCATCATTCGAGGCTTTACAATTTCAGCAAATTTTGACAATATATGTTTTACCAAAAAATAATGCGTACATGTTTTATAGTTAAAGAAGTTTAAACGGCAGATACTACCAGTGAAAGTCAATCAATATGTGTTTTGCCAGTTAAGAAAAACAATAAGTATAGCCCTTGTGCAAGGAGCAAAATCAACTAATATATATTCCAGAAAAATAGCAATTGTTTCTATTAACCCCGAATGACTATATAAAAATAATTAAACGAAAAGAAATACAATAAGGTGGTTGTGCTCTAGCATCTGTGGGAGCGCGCCCGCATGTAGTTGACAAAATTTGACCGGCCTCCAACCTGTCTGAGGTTGCACCAGCATGTGTCAGAGAAAAACAAAGTCCCCTTTTTAAACCCCAGAAAACGTCCCCAGAAAAAAACAGGATAACCCCCAGCCCTTATATGTGAAACCCAAGGTGAAGTTAAAATATGTGTGTCTCTGTTCCAGCCGGAACAGAGATACTAACCAGTTTAATACATATTGTAAAACTAAAATGACAAAGATGAGCAAACTGTACAATGTGCAAGTGTGAAAAATATCTCTGGCACACTCCCCCAGTGCAGCACCCACTTACAGGCCATGCACTTAGCGTTATGCAATTACATTATAAAAAGTGTACTTGAATTTAACTAGTAAAGTTCGGAGTCATAAACAGCGGCTTCCCATTCCAGCAGAGAGTCTGCACACGTGGGCCCATGGATGTAATGATATTTGATAAGAAAATAATAGAGTGCATATCACCTTATCACAGCAGGCAAGTGTAACACTGAGAACTCGTCACCATCTCCCTCCTTCGACAGGATCTTGTTCATGGTTCACAGCTTAGGCAGGTGTACGGCCATCAGCAAGCCAGGAATCCGGCTTAGTTCAAGAACCCTATTCATTCAAATAAATTAGAGAACTGTTCACTTAAATTGTACACCCGAGCTAAATTCATTCAAATAAATTAGAGAACTGTTCACGTAAATTGTACACCCGAGCTAAGGTAATTAACCTCCAAACGGGCCTCCAGCTTACTCCCAATAAAGCACCATATTCATTAATAAAGTTTTTGCAACCAGCTGAAAGAGCAGCGAAATCAGCCATGGAATAAATAAATTTGCATAATGAACAGACCTTATTAAATGTGGCTTAAAATATATAAGTGATCAGCACTTGCTGAACGTGCTTCGACAGAAATTTACAGGTTATGCGCCACGTGGCGAGTGATAATCATTATTGGACCCAAAAAATTTAACTGCAAGGCACTCACAGCATTAAGAATGTTTTAACGTTAATTAAATTTCATTCAGGGAAGTTTTCACAAATAATTCTCTACTGTTAAGCTAATTAACAAACTCTCCGACAGTTTACTGCATGCACAGACACAGTTCACGACCTGACTGCGCACTAAGTTTTTAGTCATTAATTTTTAATGGTGTACACTTTTAACATGACAATGTAATACCTCTCACACTATTCCAACATAATAAACGGAACATGGGCAATCTACTGAACATTAAGTTAATCACTCAATACTGAGTTCTCTCTTAATATAAGGCTGTCGGGTCGCACACACACATAATTACATATTTTATACGGTTGCATATTGTTAATAATTATCCCCATATATATATAATTATTTATAAAGACCAAATAATGAAATACTTACCGGGAGTCGATTTACGCTTTAGCACAGCATGAAGACGGATAGAAACTGCGTCGTAAGGGTCGAAGAGAGAGAGACAGTTAATTCTCTGAGGCAGGCCGAGCGTAGACTGCTGCAGTACCCGACAAAGCAAGACGACCCCCAACCATAAGCTGCGCGCGCAACCGTCGCTTTATCTCTTAGTGCAAGGGTCGCCTAAGCATACTCACGTTCGCGTTATACTACACTTAAAAAACTTTAACTAAACTCTACGAGAGACGGATTCACACCGGCACAATCTTACCTCTTCACGATTGCAATGTTCATCCACGCTTTTCCTGCTTGAACAATTGCCAGAAGAGAACAAATTGACATTTCTTGAAACGTTTCCAGAAGTACTACTCAAATAAAACGTCTTGGAATACGACATAGAAACCTGATTGTCTTGGCTCGGTATTAAAGAAAGGTTTATGTAGAACAAACCTGAATTAGTATCTTCAAATAATGATGTTATATGACGAAAGAACATTGCCTCATCTTCTTCTAATTAAAATAAATTTGGGTAAGATAATTAATGGCAATTAATTAATGTAAACTTCTTTTACACATTCAAAAACTTTGCTTTACACTACACTAACTAATAAAATAAGTTCACCGTATGTGTGAAAACATTTAGTTCCTTAACTACTGATTTCATTAGTATGCTTTTGATGTTTTCTTAAACGTACACCCAGCGTCAAAAACGTCTTGTATGACAACGTTTTACTCATATTACAATGAGTATTCTCAGCTCTATGCGACGATGAGGCTGCCAAGTGGACTCTGTTACACAGTGTAGAAGTCTCGGCTGGTGGTCCGGACCCTAGCCTGTAGGTGTTACGCCACTTCCGTTATAAGTGCGGTCACTTAACTCCCTTACAGTCAAGATATAAATAAAGAGTACCAAGTCGTGCAAATCCTTACCGCTTCTCTGTTGATATTATCCTTGTATTTATTAATTTCTATTGCTTACAAAATCATTCTATCACAATACATATTACACGAGCTTATAAAATTTGCGTCTTGAAGTTCATCAGGTGATTACTAGTGGCTGAATGCTCAGCAACTGCCGCCTTTCCAACTGCTAGTTTGCTAGTTCACCTAACGTTCCGTACTTAAATCAATTGAGAAGACCCATCATAAACACGTGAAGAAATATTTGATAATCATACGGCATTCTTAACGTACGTTGACTGTCCCACAGAAAAAATTAACAATATGTTGAGGAAATATGGTATTAAAAAGTGATTATACCACATAAGGAGCTGGCACAATTGTTAAAACCAATGAGAGTCAAAATCCCGTTTCACACTGAAGGTGCTTACAAAATCCCATGCAGCTGCGGAAAGTTCTACATTGGCCAGATGTGCCCCTAATATCAAGATCCAAGGAGCTGTCAGACATACGAAGAAATTAGAATCTGAAAAGTCGAGTGCTGCTGAGCATTGAGCTACAACTAATCACACGATAAACTTCAGATACGCTTCTGTTATACGGCCGTGCAATAGTTATTATGTAAAATTGGTCCTAAAAACAATAAAAAATAATAAGTACAAGGTAAACATCAACAAAAAACAATAACGCTCAGCACGACTTAGTGTGCTTTACTTTCTGGTTTGACTGCAGGGTTCGTATTTGCTGGTGGTATATTTCTTGAAAAAAAATTGTCTTTGATAAAACAAACTTCAGATGACAAAGTATCTAAATCAGTTTCCTATATATCAGTCACTAGTACATAGAAAATATAACAAATGTATATATAAATGATCCAAAAATTAAGTGAGTGTTATTTAAAATATTTAATATATTTAGGTTATAACTTACTAAGGTAATTTAAGATTTCTTATTAAATTTAACAGAAAAAATTTAACGTAGTAATAAGAGACCTCATAAAGTCATTTCAATGGACATGTAGACTTATACAGGTCCAGTTCCTTTGTGTACTATATTGTGAGCCAGTTTAAGAATCGGAACAAAAGGTTGTACGCGCGTCCGTAAAATTTGTAACAATGGTTTCAGTTACAAGATAAGGCTATCTACAAGATAAGGAAAGGCCGTAAGTCAGAAAGCACAAATTTTCACATTTCTTAAACTATTTCTGTCATTGAATTTAAAAAAAATTGCGATGTGAAAGTGTAAGAGATTAAGCGTACTTAAAGAACGGAAATCTATAATTTAATGTTGCTTTCACATTGACAATAATTATAATGAATTTCAAGCTTTATTAAAACAGAGTTGCAGGAGTAAAATTATTACATCGCAATATGTTTATTTCTCTCTGTGTGTGTGTGTGTGTGTGTGTGTGTGTGTGTGTGTGTGTGTGTGTGTGTGTGTGTGTGTGTGTGTGTGTGTGTGTGTGTGTGTGTGTGTGTTTACGTTCATGCAAGAGCTTATTTAAATCAAGTAGCTTTGTTAATCCGTGCGAGGTCATCAGAACACAATAGTTGCTTTGCATCAGCGGTACCACAGTTGCAAACTTTAATTACAAATACATGTACAGTGAAACTTGGCAAAACAATATTGTTGTTGGCAACACGATTCAGTTATTAATTGGCTTCAGTTTTATTGGATACGTTCAAGATAATCCTTTAAGAAACAAATATACATCTGTCTACATTTCAGCTTTTGGTGAAGTAGTGCTACTTTTTGAATGACGTGTTTTGGGCTCACAGTTCTACCTCAAGTTCAAAGATATATATTAACTATTAAATGGTCGCTAAATATAATGCCATTAAAACTTTGGCATCATAGAAACCAAGTTTTCAGTCTAATTCAAATAAGGCTAGAAAAGAAAACAATTAATAATGCACGTACAGTCAACAATGGACATTGATCTGGGCATTGTGACTTTTAATTCTACAACAAAGTGCACCTCGGTTTTTATATGAAATATATGAATTAAACGTGTCGTGCCTTAGCGACAGGACAAAGTTATAAAATTTTATGTCTCTTTATGTTCAGCTATCATACCAGAAAAATTATAATGTCGATATAATGAATAATTTATTTTATTACGAATACCAATAGTATTTGCTTAATATTTCATAAAATATTAAAGACTTCGATAGTGCCAATCTACATAGTTACTAACGGACATGTCTATATTCACGACAGGACTCTTATAAAAATTTATCTTAAACATTCAACAAAAAACACTACTTCATTCGAAAGGAATTATCTTTAATCTTAAAAGTAAACAAAAATTTTACCTTGTTTCCAGCTATCTTATTAGTTTAGGTGAGAAACCGTGACAGTTGATTACCTTCGTGAAAAAGGTAAACGACACTAACAGACTATACTTCCCTAGAATTAATACTTCTGTCTGTAAGGAAATGTTGTGATCGTTATTATGATAACTTTATTATTTACGGTGTCGGCAGGACTACGTTACAGTGCGGGATAACGATTTTATGACACTATTTTTGTTGACAACTTTTCTAACAACAATGATTAAATACATCGTCATAACGGTTGGTTTATATCCTGTTGAACTGTTAAAATTACTTCATGTCATATATAATGTAGTAAAACATGTAAAACTATTCTGCTACTTTACCTTGTGCATATCTTTATACAAATTAATTATCATTGATGATGATTAACGTTCATGAATAACAACCTTCTATGGAAGATGCGAAGGGAAACATAAATTGTTAATAAGCTAAACACAATTATTAATAATTCAAAAATATGTTGCAACTTATATTTTATAGATTCTTTAAAATCTATGCAACAATAAAATATTACTTTTTTAATAAGAACAAGAGTAAATACATCAGTTTATGTTTTCGAGGGGTTAAGTTTATGCTTAAGGGTACGGTACACGAGGGTTTTTTCCCCTGCCGTTTGCGTGCGGTTGGGAAACGCATTGAATTTAACACACAGACGGCAATGAAATTGATCACACGGACATGGAAAAACGCACTGTTTGTTAACTCTACTGCATTTTTAACGTCTACCGCATCGAAACCCAACCTGCTGCCTTTTTAACATGCACGAGGGTGGTCACATTAACTGTTCAAAGATGGCGCTAAAATAGCATTTGTTTATTTACTTGTTACTATGGTAATTAATTTTGGTATCTATGGTGTTGTTAATATTTTTATAAGAAAATATGTAATGTAAAACATTTTTAAATAAATATTTATTTACTACAGATAACCAATCTTTTCTTTAATATAAACATGGACGTTTCTCTACAGTTACGTTTGTACCTTTGTGTGCACATTTAACCTTTATAGCCAGAGCTGTAGGGATGCGCGTCCAAGACATCCCAAAGCTGCCGTCAGATTATAAAACGTCTGTGTGACTACACGTCGTCCGTGAACGTTCGAGAAAAAACGCACCTGTGACCACTGTGCTAGTTTCCAAACTCCACCCGCGTACACGGCAGGAAAAAACGCTTGTGTAACCGTACCCTTAGTGTAACACTAGGGCTTCAGAGAAATGTAAATATTTTATGTTAGTAAAATGTTTTAAATATTTTAGTACAATATGTTATTTATGCCAGATGATTGACGCTCATAATTTGTGCACACCCTTTCATTAAACAATAAAATTCGTACTTCACAAATTCTTCTAGAATTTAATATTATTCAATAGGCATTATATACAGTAAACAACAGTAGTCACCTAACAAATAATTATGTGCCCGCTATTACAACAAATATACAGTACGACACGTATCCCGATCCCCTATGTCCAGCAACGGCCTGCACAATTAACCCACCCGAATTCCGCCATAGTGTGGGCAACTAAGCGTGAGAATTGAAAGTGTCCATACGGACAAATAAGTGTACCGCCTAAAAACTGCAGTCACTTTGTTTTATGTTGATATCAATTAATCGTGTGCGTATTCAAAATAAAATATATATGCAGTTTGTTATACATACCAGAAACAAATTCGATAATAGAACCGTCAAGTAAAGAATTCGCCGGCACCTCATAAAGTTTATAAAAAAGTGCTTTTTCCCGTTTTGAAACAATTTCACAATCTTTGCTCTCTTACCTTCTTTACGGTTTTGCCGAAATTTAAATACGCGTTTTTAACACTCCAGCACACATCTCTTAATAAACTTCCTGTCAACGCAACAATACGCAACCCCGTTTAAGTTTCTCACTTCTCCGCTCATAACATCAGAGCTATGCGCACTTTTTATGTTTTTATTTTTTCCCATTTAATTTGCATAGGAAATCAACTGATCGTCATTACCCCGCGGGCGGGGGAATACAGATCAAAGCCAATTTTTTACTTTTTATGCAATAAGAAAAGCCCCTTTCAACTTTAACGCTTACAGTGTGTAACTAATAGTCTGGTCTGTTATATCAACAATTTTTTACATTTGTTTTTAACTATTAGCCAATTCTTCAATTTTTTATCGAATATCTCCCTTAGGTGATCGGGGCTACCCCACTCTCCTCTGCACCCGACACCATATGACATCAATAAAACAATATTGTATTAGGCCTATATGAATACGCATTATGTACTTTATGTCGCATTGTGTTTAAAATTGCTGGCGAAAATGACTCATACAGAAGTAAACATATCAAAATCAAAAGATAAGATAAAATCCTTCAAGGTAAAATCCTTTTGACTGTCATTTCCTTTCTGTTTTTGTCATATCTTCTGATCCTGTCTGGCTTGTATCTTGAGTAAAAAATACGGCAATTATTAGTAGAGGGATCACATATACGTATTACTTATAATCACGGACGGATAGTTTTTTAAATATAATATTTTGTGGGACAAAGTCTAGAAAATCTGTGCTTGAATTTAAATAAAATTTTATTTTGAATTTTGTCAGAACCTTAAATCACTAACACTAAGCATTCAACTCAGAACTAAAAAAAGTAATAATGAATATCACACATTTAAAATGGTTATAGAAGGGGAAAAAACAATATATTAATTCTACGGATAGTATATTACGAGGCATATCCTAGTATTTACAAACAGACGTGCTGAAAGTAAAATTACGTCACGTGATTTCATTTGAGCGACATCCCGCAGGGTTTACATTGTTGTGACTGAACCACAGACGCGGCAAAGCGTGGGTTAGTTGTAGTGCGACGGAAGCGTCTAATATGAGATCTCCTATTTAATTGTTGTAGGTAAATGTGGGATATGATATAAATGCTTCATGGCAAATATTGAACACCGACTTATATAATTTATTTTTATTTCAAACGAAGACAATAATTAAAACCTTTACTTTACTATAGGCCTAATCTTACGTAGGCTTTCTTAAGGCAGACTAAAAGAAGATTGTAAAAAGTATAACGTAGTAACATTTCATTTTCTACATAAGACATGGGTAAAGGTGCCACATAGTTTGAACTAAATGTACTAAGAAATTTGGAAATATTTCCATAAATAATAGCATTACTGTTAGTATTTCTAACATACAGTGAGTATAAATGTGAAATGTCTTTTGATTCTGTTACAACTTTCAAAGCATTATAGTTTATTTTGATCTTAACATATAAATTGATATTTCCTATGTACTGAAATTATAAATTTGGTTTATATTTTCTTAATATAAATAAAACTTCATCTTTTATGCAAATTAAACTATACAAGTGAAAAAACAAAGAGGAAAGAAACAACACAATAAATCAGAAAGAGGTTGAAGATGCAAGTAAAACTAGTAAAAAAAAGAAATTCGTGGGTCACATAAAAATTACACCAGAAATTTTAAAACGTTAAGACAATAGGACACTAAGATGCTAACAGAGATCTTCAACAAAGTTCAGAGTTGTGGAAAACTATGTTTAGCTTTTTGAAATATGGAAAAATAGGCAAAACAATTATTTGGTTTTTCTAAACTGAAAAATACAGTTTTCTAACGTACGATTGTAATTGTTAATATTTTATGAGTAAATATCACAGCACAGCTGAAAGTACTGTTATTATAACTGTAAATGGTACCTTCATTTACAGTGTATAATAGTGGGCTTCTGATTTATATGATTTGTTCAAAAGCTGTACATCAAATCACACCCCACTAATATTTACATGGTGGGCGGTGGAATAATTTACGATATAAGCAGACAACAATGGACCATTTTAATAAATCAAGTTGACAGTTTGGTAAAAAAAACTTTCACGTTTGCTGACAATCAGGAACAAAATTTATCACACACACACACACACACACACACACACACACACACACACACACACACACACACACACACACACTCGTTTGTGTTGTATGACTATTGACACAAAGTTTGTTGGCGAGACTGATTGTCATTACTTTTGTAACGTAAAAGTCACGTGGATCGAAATTTATATAAACACAGAGTAATCAAAAGTTACGTAACCAATATTTAAATTTTCTGGTATAATTATCATTTTAATTAGTAAAATATTTGAAATAAAATAATTGTTTTCTTTCACAATTGTACTTAAAACGACACTGCTAGATCATGTCACTATTGAATAATGGATAACGCCATATCTGTAACATTTTGTTTAGTACAAACTGCGATGTACTTAACCCATGAACATATTTTGTATTGTTGAGATTTCCTTAAATTCTGAATTGTATACTCAGTACTATGTCACACAAACACACCATATAACGTTTGGTAACGACTTTATGAGAGATTGAAAGCATTTTCATTGGTAAGCTCGTTCTCTACGAAAGACTCTTAAAACAACTACTAGTTAAACTGTAGTGTTATGTAGGAGTTCTCATTAGGCCACAGCGTGATTAACATTGTATCCGCGACTGCTAGACGAACGTGATACCCGATATGACTTACACGATTAACACAAACATCGATGTTAAATCTCGGATAAGGAACAAATACTGCATTATTGGACACTGGATTATTATTTTCAATAGCTGTTTTACCGAAAAAGTAAATTAAATGCATTACATATATTTAAGGAACAGAACTAGATAAAGTGCATAAATGTCCATTACAACAATCTCATCATTTACGTGAGATGTGTAGTGAAGTTAAAATCACATTAATAAAAAGTATAATATAGCTTATCAACATCAGCCACTCTATAGGTTATAACTCAATATAATTAAATTCAACTATTTCACTAACGATCGGAACATAAAGTTTTTTTTTAGTAAAAACATAAAGTTTTACCAATCGATTTTAGTTACAAGTTGGTGACTAGTATAATATATAATTATTAGCATATAATCTGTATTATATATCTGCATATCACACGAGAATAAATGTAACAGCAGGATGAATTATTTCCTTTATTAAAAACACCTCCGTCTCTTTGCGCAGAATGAAGTATACAGGACGAAAAAGTGGCTCATACTATATGTCCTACTCGAAATATGCTTGATACTACCTGTTCCTGAAATACTAGGTGTTCCTAAAATATTAGGTGTTACTAAAATACTACTGTTACTCTGGAACGCGTTGTTCCTTGTGTATCGGTGATACCACTAGTATTTGAAATACCTAGTATTTTAAATACGCGTTACTGGCTGTTCCTTGCGTTCCAGTGATATTTTTGTACGCCTTGTATTTGGCCTTGGTTTACGTGATCTTGTGTACTTTGTGTGTGTGTGTGTGTGTGTGTGTCTGTGTAGGTGCGTAGGGGGTGTGCCTCGACTCGGAACAGCGAGGGCGGCGTGTCTCGACTCGGAACAGCGTCGCCGCGAATAACAGGTATTTCAACTTTTCAGTCACTGTTACATCCGTTCCTCAAAAATATCGTTCCAAAATACCTATTACAGGTATATCGGCCCACCTCTACTTCCACATTATTTCCCCTCACTGTCGCACACATGCTTCCGTTGTTCTCGCCTAACTTGTTGCAGCCGATGTTCACACTACGAAACACTGCACAGAACTGTAGTGCGCATGTCCGAAGTGAATTAAAGTTTTGTTAGCCTCGCAACAAGCTGTTCGTCTACTGCGCATGTCCATACCCGAGTGTTCCATTCGCATCGTCCTATAATGAATTTCTTAACAATTCAACTTTGTGACTCTTATTTAGGAGGGTGAATTTTGGATAAATATGTAACTAAGAGAACTGCTGTAATACTGTACGAGTTTTTGTGTTAAAGAAATCTTAATACAATTTTAAGTATTGATTTCTCTCATGTTTATGCCACTAATTTATTCTATTGTTTTTATTTATTATTTTCATTTTGTGTTTTACAATTAATATATAAAGGCGGCTACTGATCCATTTTGATTCTTTAAGTGCTGTTTCGTCTGTATCAGTTTTAAATAAATTGATTGATGTACACCTGAACTATTCTCTCAGGTTATTGAACAAGTAAATACGCTTTCTGCCCCCACTTCTTCTGCCTTGTTTTTTCCTTGTTTTATAAACTGTAGAAGTTCTCATTATCTACCTCTCATTATATGCCAAAGATATTGAAAATTTGAATTTTATTTAATATACATTACTTCCACCTGGACCATTTCTAGAAAGTCTGAGTCAATCCTGCTGGTTCATGAACGCAAAGTCCTCCGTAGTATATTTGGTCCAATATGTTTAGGAAGTGAATGGAGGAAAAGAACCAACCAAGAACTGAACGCTCTTCTGAATGAACCAGATATTGTGAAAATTATAAAACGTGGTAGACTCAGGTGGGCTGGACACATGATCACAATGGGGGAGAATGAAATACCAAGAAAGGCACTCACAGAACAGATCTATGGCACCAGGAGAGTTGGTAGACCCAAACTACGTTGGGAAGACGGTGTGAGCTACGATGCGCGCCACATCCTTGGGACCCGGAATTGTAGAGCAGCTGCACTTGACCGGGACAACCAGCGGAGGCTGTTAAAGGAGGCCTTGACTCAGTAATGGGTTGTTGCGCCGCTAATGATGATGATGATATATTACTTCCATTTTCTTTCTCATTCTTCTCAGTGGCTCATCGTTTGTGTCCCTATTTCTCCAACTAATGCTCAAGATTCTTCGCTAGGCTCACATTTCAAAAACGTCTAGGCGTCTAGATTGTTCTTTGTGGTTTTCTTTAAAGTACAGGATCCAAACCACAAAAGGCCGGCATGTGATGGGATCCTTTTCTAAACATTCTTGTATATAAAGAAGAACTATGTAAATGTAAGAGGTAAATAAAAATTTTCTTAGCATTACTTTGTACATCGTGTGCGTTTAAGTACAATTTAACCCCAGAAATCTACAAAATTATTTAAAAATATATCGTCATAAATCTATTGGTACCTCTTCTTAAGGTATACATATTGAATATTAAATAAAAAGATATTTATGGTCACGGTAAGCACGATAAATCACGGTATGTACTTTTTTTTAAATCCAGTGCAACGCGCGAATCAAAACATGTTTAGCAACAAACGTTACCCGTAATAAATCACAGCTGAAAAACGGAAAGGAATGTGTTTTATAAACATACGCTTACGGACATTGATAAACGAGGAGAATCTACAGACTTAGAAAAGAATAATGGCCACTGCTTTTAAATGATGTGAGGCCTTACTCAAGTTTCAGTTCACTTAGAAAAGCGTAGTTTTATGTGCTAAGATATGTCTCAATGTTAATTATTTTGATATACCATTCTGAAAGTCGTTTTATAATGCCACACGTAGACACACATGTTTATATATATAAAATTCAATTACTGTATCAATTATTCCGCGGATTTGATGGAACCATTTAAGTAAAATAACATTAGCAACGATGTAGATATGTGTTTTAACGGGCGCGTCTTTGTGTGTCTGAGACTATGGCCTATAGGCCTACTTACATGTTTTCTTTGTGCAGAATGCGTCTCAGGAATTATACTTTTTCAAAAATATAATAATTAAATTTTTTTGATGTCATAGTCATAGACTTCATTAGAAAGTAAAGATTTGTTTTTGACAGCGAGTCAAATAATCATGCCAGCTAATCTGTATTTATATAGGCTATAATTATATAGTAACCATTATGAGTTAGAACTGGGTTGTCAGAAAGGAAATATTGAGAAGGAAAAATGAGACCAAACGAATGAAAAGTGAGCGTAAACAGAGAAACTATTTGTAGGTTTACATATATTTCTCATTTTCTTCAGGGATTGATTATGCTTGTTCCCGCCTCATGGATTTGTTGTGTCTGCGTTGCTTTTGGGCCTCCAACTTAGGATGTCTTTTATCTCTTACTGTATACCAACAAGCATTTTGAGGCAACGTTGTCACCTGGCTGCTTACTGAAATAGTGTTTCCATGTGGTTTAATACTGTGGCATTTTCCTATTTATTGCGAATTTGCTCAGTTTCATCTTAATATCATAAATCCTCTTACCATCTGTTATTATATAATCTACCATTAAAAGCAAAAATTTAATTTCTGCAGGGTGAATACGTTTACCATCATATTTTGTTAATCTCAGATCTCACTACATCACAGACCAGGAGTATTTTATACAATTTTAATATAGTGACCCTTTGCTCATTTCTTTTGATTTGTCTTAAAATTATATCACAAGTATTTATAAATGTAGATTTCTCTTTACTACATCATAATTATAATTATAACACAGATTATATCCTAAATAATTAAATACTTTTGCCTGTTCTAAAACACAATTATTCAAGACCATTTTTCATCTTATTAAAACAACAAACTACTAGACTTGTAGCAGTCTTACTATAGTCTTACAATAGTCTTATTAGTCAAGACTACAAAAAGCAATTAATTTAGGCTTTTCAGTAGATATATTTAATGAATTGCTATAAATGACTTTTCCAAGAACATATAATGTTTTGGTAGAACATTTTCTAATCTTTATAATAGAGTATGGTCATCTGCATATAAGATACTAACAGTTTAAATTAATTTAATTTAATTCCACAGTTAACCCCTATTCCTTTGTTTTGATTGGATCGTCCAAGTAAAGTTTAAAACGTATTGAGGACACTGAACATTCTTCACGAGCACCTTCCGTTGTCAAAATCATTCTTCCATTTGTCCTATTATGCACTTTAATTCTAATATTAGAGCCGGTAATAAGCTGACATCTCATTTACTAAATACAGAGGTATGCTATTTTTTACTTGCAATCACACATAATTTACACAACATACACAAAACAGCGTTTGCATAACCAATGGAAAAAATATTATTTGACATTTATTATTAGATAAAATGTCTAAAAATAAGTATTAGGCTTACTAAATTTTCATAATACATATTGTATTATATAGTATTATATTTGAAAGTTAATTAATAAGTTATCTTTTTTCCTAAAATCAAATTACTAAATATAAAATATTTAACGTATTTTCATTTGGAAGATAGATATAGACATTACAATTGTCCATGAAACAATATATCAGCTTTAAGTATACATGAACTCCTATAACAAAGTCTGTCTACATGAATGGTTTCTGAAGTTCTTTATGCTATACAAAAGCAGAGGAAAAATTAAAAAAACCTACAATATATTATGTAACTGTTAAGTTTACTTATAATGAGGTATGTGAATTTTGATCAATGAACACACTAATCATATTTAGTATTGTAACGTCATGCGGAAAAGTGTTACGTAATACGAAACGTACTACAAGTATCCAGACTATTCCAGGTGTAGTGTGTGTGCGTACATAATGCAGCTACTTTGCGGTGAAAGACAATTACGCTTCAACTATCGAGTCTGTGTGTCAACAATAAAGTCAACAATACCAGTCCATACCGGTCTGTGTTCAAGTGTGTTCAAGGATACTGGTATCTAGTGGATCCTTGAGAGCGCCTATTTGTTTAACAAGTCATCCAAAGCGACAGAATATTCTGGAAATCAGCGGGGTATAATATATATATATATATATATATATATATATATATATATATATATATACAGCCATTCAGCGACGGTCAAGTCAGTTTTGAGTTACGATTTATTTGAGTGTAGTTCGTAGTATTGTGGCGAACACAAATTATGTGTTTTATATTTTTGCGGAACAGTTGTAATAGAATTGTGTTTTATACTCGTTGACATTATTATTGCGTGTGAACAAGTTATATTTGATTTGTTGTAAGAGGCTTTACAAACTGTTTAATTGTTATAATTACAGCTGATGAATAGTGACTTAATTCGTGTCTTGTATTTTGTTTTCCACTGTACCATACGACGGTCAATAGACCGTCGTAACAGTATTACAACAATGTAATGCAACCTAAAACTTTAAAATTGTTCTTCCTTTATTGCGAGTGCTAAGTAATTGAAGTAACTACAAGTTAACGGATATTTAGAATTATATGTAAAAGAACAAAAAAAAACCCAATATGAAAATTCAATGAATTTGAAAGAAATTTGAATGTGATAGCATTTGGTAGCATCAAAATGCTAGTAAGCGATATCAGAAAAAATTATTCGATTTGTTGATTTGTTTAATGTTTCGTTGAATGTACTCTCTAAAGTACAATCAAGATTACTGAAAAATGATGTCGATAATATTTCGACGAAATAAACAGAAAAAATAACCTAACTTACGCAATGTATGAGCAAAACAGTGAGCTAGAACGACATTAAGTTGGAGTGACTGTCTAGCGGCAATACGTGTGGATAGACTGCCTTTGGATCACACTGGATGATTAGCTAGAGAGAAAGAGAGTAAATAAACACAGAAAATCAAGGAAGCTTAGTAAAATCTATTCCCTGTACATGCATCATAAGGTTACAAACATTAGGTTACAGTTGTTGTAAAACTAAAATAAATGTAAGCAATAGTTTAAACCGACACAAATATATTTGTAAAACGAATATTTGAGGTTTTACAAGAACAAAACTGTCTTTGAGATTTATTTCGAATGTTTGTAAAAAGTGGATGATACTAAATAAACGTACGTAAATTGATACTGTATAACAATACAATGTTGGTGCGTAACGTTATAATTGAGCGTTTGGGGCTACAGAGAATAAGTGGGTGTCGTTTAAATAAAAATACTTCCTCATGTTGAGTTCCAAAATAATTACAAATTTATTAATAAAAATTTCAAAATTTCAAATTAAAAAATGTTTACAATTATGTAAGGATGGCTGCTAATTTAAATAATATGGAGAATAAAACATGCGAATTGCAAGCAGATAAATATAAAAATGTAAGGGAATTTTTTAAGTATGTAAGGATGGCTGCTAATTAAAATAATATGGAGAATAAAACATGCGAATTGCAAGCAGATAAATATAAAAATGTAAGGGAATTTTTTAAGTATGTAAGGATGGCTGCTAATTTAAATAATATGGAGAATAAAACATGCGAATTGCAAGCAGATAAATATAAAAATGTCTGGGAATTTTTTAAGTATGTAAGAATGGCTGCTAATTTAAATAATATGGAGAATAAAAAATGTTTGTTATTATTTGTTTGTTTTTTTAATTTGTGTTTCTTGTGTGTGTTCGGCACGACACATAATTATTGTAAATACACAAAAAAAGCATTACCATCAAATATTTATAAATATAGTACACAAAATATAAATTGACAAACACAAATAAACATGGATAAATATAAATTCTTGTAATACTAATATGTGCTCTGGACTTGCTCAGATACTCTTTTAAAATGCATTTATTTTAAATAATGTCTTTTAATAATTACTTTACCTTGTGCACGTAAATATAAATAAAATATCAATCGAATATCAAACCAATAGAATATCAATAATATATTATAATATTCAAACATTTTTAATAATTTGCAAGTGTTAAAATCTGCATCGTTACTTTATGTTATGACGATATTTTTTCTATTATTTCTTTATAAATGACTCTACGTGTTACTGCAAGTACTGTTATTTGTATCATTTTAATTATTATAAAAAGTTGTGCAATCTCTTACTTTAATTAAACAATATAAAATTTACAATTATTAATATTTACAAAATTAGTATGTAGAGTCTATCACAGTCTCTTTTATTTTATTTTTATATTCTTTTCTTAACGTTTTTAATAAACCGTGTGTTAGCAAATAATAGTGTTTTGTGTCACCTTAGTATTGACGTGGTGATACTCTGTGACTCCTCGTGCTGATTATGAGTCATGTGCTCTTGTACAGCGTTGATCCTGAGTCGTCCTTTGGTCCACCTGGAATCCGCCGTCCGATCCTCCTGTAATACGTTCTGCTCATTCCTGTTAGCTCTGCATTTCGTCGTCTCCTCTCCTAGTCCGGTCAGCAACTCCGATGACTCGTACGGTGTTACGGTTCCATACGTACACGGATAACATACTTGGATATATAAAACTTAAGTAGGCAGTCGGGCATAGCCTTCGGCTGCACAAATGTTCAAGTAGACTGTCTCGAAAACCGCGATGCCTCGCTTATTTATAGTGTCGGGCGCCAAAATTATGTTTCGACAATTCTGAACAAAATTTGAATGGTAAAAGTTTGTTAAGCGTCCCATTACAGATTTGTTTATTTTATTTGCACTTATTTTAATTTTTTTAGCAACATGCGAAGACTTTTTGTTAAGACTCTATGTTCAAATGATCGGTATGTTTTTGTTGTGTATAATCCTGTATTAATAGTGTTTGCATGTTTCATGTTATTATGATTATTATGATAGTGTTATTATGATTATTATTGAGTATTATTCACTTTGCATAGAAGTGCATTGTTTGTTTTGGAATAGATTGTACACATGTGTGCGGGTTTATATTGGGAATAACGTGGCGTAATTTGTTTTGTCATATGTTTCGCGCAATTGCCAAAATTTAAATAAATTTGCTTATTAATTTACATTTATTCGAGGGTGGAGTCAAGCTGTTTCGTACTTGTTTCACACACACACGCGCACGCGGGCGCGCACGCACACACATTACTTACACTGTGGACATATTCGTAGTTTGTGTGTGTCGTGATTTTCCGGTACTGACCTGTTCGGTCAGCTTTCAACATCCATTTTCATATTTTGACAATATTAATTATATACAATTATTTTGCAGTTTCTAACAATTTGCATCAATGCACAGTAACATACATAGACGTACTGTTGTAATAGTTTTAGTGAAACTAGGTAGATCAATATGAATTTTTAAGAAATTAGATAAAACAAAATGCTTAACTTGTAATGAAGAAAAGCAAATATGAAAAAGTAGTAGAAAAAAGAGCTGCCTTTC
This sequence comes from Magicicada septendecula, assembly GCA_034769895.1. Lineage (NCBI taxonomy): Eukaryota > Metazoa > Arthropoda > Insecta > Hemiptera > Cicadidae > Magicicada > Magicicada septendecula. The sequence continues at coordinate 477,560,073 of CM068373.1, forward strand.
CACGTTTCTCGTTACCAGAGCTAAGTTGTTAGGGAAAAGGTAAAACAATGCATTCTGCGAATACCAAAAATATTTCAGAGTAATCAAAATCAAGGAATGAGAGACTCAGTGTAATCGGCTTTGTAAAGTAGGTTGTAAGTATAGAACCGAAGTCATTGGTTCCTCACGAATCTTTCCACACAAAACGTCAATCCAAAAATACAGATTGCCTACAGTGTATGACTGGCAAAACACCTATATATATTTGACATTTTCTTATTCGTAAAATGCATCTTGTGTAATCGTTCTAGCCAGAAAATAGCAGACATCATCTACAAGTCTGCCCAGTAATCGAAGAAGCGAATTACTAATTCATTATTAATTACAAAATTTTGAAGAGCAAGGCAAAAATTAATGCCTTTATTGTAAAATACAGCAGATTAATCTACAATAATAATTAATGTAAATGACTGAAAATAAATATAGATGATAATAAGTTTATCATTATTGGCTACCTGTAAGTATAGGGGGTAAGGATATTTATCCTTACGGTGTTTGAAGCTTCCTGCTTGTTCGACAAAGTCAGTATCTTGAAACTAGTTATTGTACGTGTTTTATTCGAAATTACCTCTGGGTAGGTCATTACCAATAAGTACAACATGCTTTATCAGATGTTTCAAGTTGTTAAAAAATTACAACATTAAAATATTAAAATATAAATTACAATCTTCAGTCAAGATTATAAACAAGGAAGCAGTTGATAATAAAATGTTCTTCTATCGTCGCAAAATGGTAACGAATCCTTTATTACTTCATTATTGTGTCAGTCAGCATGTATAGAAATACTAAATATAAATTTTTTTAGTGATTTTAAGTACGCGTATTATTTCTACAAGTAGCTTCCCCTTTTTTCTTGTTTCTCGTAATACAAAGCTTCTTTTTAACTGCCACTGATTTGTATAGCGCGTCGTTTATATCTTGATAAATATTTAATTTCTTATAACTATATTAATTTTTTGCGTACGCTATAAACATAATTAATAAGAATGTACTCATTTTTTCTGCAGCTGCTCTAGAAAACTCGATTTTCCTAGTGGTTCCTTCCAAATTAGCAAGTTGCACTTTATTCGTTTAATCAACTTAATGCTGAAAGAGAAAAGCACGGCGATATTTATAATTTCGTTTTTTCTTAGTTTTCATCATACATTTGCTTCCCTTTACTGTAACACACAGAGCTTTCTGAAGATTTGTTAAAAATCATCGCTTTAATTTCTGTGTTTACTCTTTTAAATTATGCTATCTTCAGAATTGTTAATACCTATACCTTTCATAACAATTGTACAACGTAACAAAAATTATATTATCTTTTACTTTTTCATTCTGTAATTGGAGATAATAATTTTTTCATATCTTAAGAATCCAATTTTTGAAATGACGGTCCTAATGGTTCCCGCCTGTTTAGACACGCTTTCTCTTCCTTCCGTTTTATAACTATTGCCTTTGGTAGGAATCTAGTTTGTTGCATTCTCTTCATATTTTTCCAATGATGGTCCTTATGGTTCCCGCCTGGTTAGACACGCTTCCTCTTCCTTCCGTTTTATAACTATTGCCTTTGGTAGGGATCTAGTTTGTTGCATTCTCTTCATATTTTTGCAATGACGGTCCTTATGGTTCCCGTCTGGTTAGACAAGCTTTCCCTTCCTTCCGTTTTATAACGATTGCCTTTAGTAGCAATCTAGTTTGTTGCGTCCTCTTCAAATTTTCCATTTTCATCACACGGCTTGATTTGATTTTATCCTTTAGATAGTAAATTGTAAGTTTTCCTTTTAATTCATCATTCTGTTACACACCTTTGAGTTAGGTAAAGTCGAAACGATCTGTGGAACAATCATGCGTTTTAAGAACAAAAGGTACGTCAATATACAAAATTAAAGTTTTACAGAGTTATGGCACTCCCTGTACTGTACTGTAAATTATGGACAACATCCAATAAACAAGAGAGTAAAATACAGGACTTTAAAATATAGTTCTTAAGACGAGTTGAAAAGTGTTCTAAACTGCACTGTATAAAGAGTGTAGCCATAAGAGAAGCGTTACCAGTTGATAATTTAAATTAAAAATTAAAAAATTACAAACAACGGTGGAAAGAACACTTAGAAAGAATGTCACATTACAGACTCGTCAAACAAGTCTGTAAATACAAACTTATAATGCACGGATACGTGGGTTGATCCGGGAAAAGATGCCATTAGAATCGTTGAAGGCGGAACAGGCAGCACCCTGCCTGTGTTGTGTTGTGAAGGTGATGATCTTTGAGACTAAAATGTTTAACGCTTTTTATGAACTTACTTATAGGTTGGATTTGTCTTTCTTATATTTTATTGTCTCACAAGTTTTTCAATCTTACATAAATGCGGCCAAGGTGTCGATGCTAGAGTTTTGGTTTGGTCCTTATTTGTAAAACACAACAGAAAATTGTTAACAGGTAAAGCAAGCATCTTTGTTCTAAATACGAGAAGGCTAGAATTAAGATTCAAAGTCAGATTTTATTACGTGTTCACCACATTCCATCATTATTACACTTGTAATATACTCATATTACAAGACATTTTCTTTCTAAATAATTGTTCATTATCTACTAATATTATAAACCATGTGTTTACTAAAAAAATATTGTTATAGTGTTGCACAGTAAAAGGATATTTTCAGTATTTTCAAAAGTAAAGAGCCTTTCAATACATTTGAAAGTTTTTTATAAATTTCAACAACATTAAGTATTATTGTAAACATTTAAATTTCTCGCAAAATTCACAAACAAACTCAATTACATCTATAGATAATTTGTAGCTATCATCGTTACCAGTTATATTCTCATTGACGAAGAAATTATATATATATTTTTTAATAAACCACATACGTCTGTCGAGATATTTAACAGTTAATGGGCTGCTGGTGCATGGTTTCAGGTCTGACAATTAGCTGCTGTATTTGCTCAAGTGACTTCAGACTGGTGATCAAGTGGTACACCTGTAGAGAGCTGATAAAGCAACGGTATACACGTGTTCTTACGTAATAGTTGATTCATAATTATGAAACGTACATTTTTGAAATAAATCTATACTTAAGTGGAGGGGTCAATAAAAAGAATAGACTGACAGTGCATAGTATATTATTGTTGGTACGTTCAGTTAGTGACAGATTTATCAACATAACTGTGATGAATGAAATATAGGCTATCTTTGGGGATCCTTCTACTTAATAGTACAAGATTATCAATTTTGAAAGTAAAATAGCTTCCAACTTAGTAGATGAAAAATATTTATACACCTTAAACTTTAAATAAAATTGATATTCCATTTCTATGCACTCTAGCAAGTTTTGTGTTTAATAATATACAGACATGTCTACCTTTACCTTATCTACAATTTAGTTTAATTTTAATTAAGAAAGTTGTGTTAGTGGTTATAATCACAAACAGAATTATCACTGTTTGCACATCACTATAGAAAAATTATTCCGATTAGCGCTTTCAAACTTCACAGCTCATCGTCAGATCGGTTATCACTATAGAAAAATCGGAATAATTTTTCTATAGTGGTGTGCAACAGCGATAATTCAATTTAGTTTAATATGGAATTTAGCTCACCTAACATGGAATTGGCTTTATTTTACTTATTATTTTGCTGTTAAATTTAGAACAATTAACAGTAACAATGTATAAGTTGATATATCGCAAAAACGTGTAGTGGCTAACGCACTTATTACAAAATGAATTGAAAGTAATATAACCAGGTAGGTATAAATTGAATCGTAGATAAGCAGAATTAAACAAAGGTAGCGCATTTTTGATTAGCTCTAATTCAGCCCGTCAGAATTCTACTTTAACTAAATATTGTCACTAAACATAAAAATTTGTGTTTCGGACTTAAATGTTTATATATTTTTAGCGGTCCTCTTGCACAATAGTAAAGCTAGACCTATGAGATTATTTTATTTTAATATCTACGTTAAAAAATTTACGAAAATATTAAGTCAGCCTCATAATTTGTATTCCATAAATTTTCATATTCTATTACTTTTCCTTCTTGCCAAAAACATGGATTAAATTTTACATTTGCGGTAACTTGAAAACAAAGCATTTCTGGACCTAAGTTCATATTTTTATATCTAAATTCACCTCATAAAATATCTTTCTTTCCTTCCGGAGCACTCTGTGTATATATTAGTCCACATGACAGTCACGTATTCCTTAACCAGAAGAATGACTAGAGGCGCTCAGAGAAATGATCAGTTTAGATAAACTAAGCCAAGAATTTCTTTACGTTGGCAAGTCCATGTCATGACATTCGGAGGGTTCTACATTATATTATACAACAGTTAACTGTGTCTGTATTGTATAAAGCTCTGCTTACCGAGTGAATTTAGTTGAGCTTTACACTAGTAGTTAGAGTGCGAGTAGTCTACTTTCTACCGATTTGTCCATTATTGAGTGCGTAAAGGCAGTGTATGAGTAAAAGTGTCAAGTTTTTATCTCGACATTGATGTTTGATATTTGTTTAACTTGCAGAGTACTGTAATTGTACACAGCTTACGACTATTAATAATTATTTTTAATTATTTTGATAATGTGAATTGTATGTTTCTATAACTAGGGGCGCGACAGTTGCACAAAGACGTTTGTCTCATAGAAGTGTCGATAAAAATTTTGAGTATTGATTTTATAGCAGCGTTATTACATGGTCTTAACATGACGATCTATGCGAGCATCGTAACACTTGATACAAGCCTAGATTTACTTTACCCCTGACAGTAACGAAGTAGATGACAGAAAATCTTTATACAAATTTATTAATTTCTGAATTATCAGAACACTAAGTATGGAAAACATAAATAGCATTGGTTCATTACTTTAGTAATACTGCGTAGTCTATAAATTATAGATACTGTAATAAGCGATTTAATTCCTCCTGAAACAGCATAATATTGTAATAAGCTATAATTATAATGGTATCACAATAAAATTAATTTTTACTAACTTTCATTTAAAACAAATATTACTTTACTTTTATAAATATAAAAGTAGCACAGTCTTTTAATATGAAAAGGCAAAAACAAGAAGCATTATATTGAACTTATTTTAACAGACAGGGTAACAATTCTATAAACAAAAGTAATCAACATTGCTTATGATTTTTTTAAAATAGATATATAAATTTTTCCGCTACACTCTGTGTTTTAACAATTACCTCTTTGTTCTCATGTACTTCAACAAATGTAGGAATATACAGTGACGTAACTGTGTAAAAGTTTAATTATTGCAAACCTGTAACGCTTAATGTATAAGTTACTTACAAATTAAAAAAAAAAAATTAACTAATTCTCAGTGCTATACAAAAGTGTCTTAACTGTACGGCTGTGTATTAGGACCACTTGTTTTATAGAATTTTAAAGCAACGATTAAATCAATTTAGTATTAATAAATCCTTATCATCACAAAGCAAAACGTAATTTGACTAAAATTTTACAAAAAAAAAATGCATTTAGTACAATAAGTCTGTATGTTACAATATTTTATATATTTAAGTACAATGATAAAATTATGAGTAAAATTAATTACAATTGGAATTTCAATTAATTCATCAAACATAGGCCTATATTGCCGTAATATTCTACATTCATACTGTAATCAACAATAGGGCTATGATAGCAGTACATATGTCATGCTATAAATAACATCCTCTGGTCTCTCTCTCTCTCTCTCTCTCACTTCTCTCTCTTACCCACTAATTTTCCATGTATCTTTCTTTATTTACTCTAACGCTTGTTTGTTTCTTTAACGTTTCTATTGTTTATATTATATGTTTTGCAATGTAAAAATAATATAATATTTAATATTTTCATGTGCGTTCCTATGAAGCCTACAGGCTTACATATTTGAATCGGTTTAAATAAATATATGCGATTATAATTATAATCATAATATAAACACAATAAATAAATATATATATATATTGTATGTAAATTACACAAGTACAATTGTACTAAATGTAACAACAGAATTGTGTAACTAACACAATTACTAAACAACGTACAGTGAGTGGTCAGCAAACAGGAACGTTAACAGAGGAAAATGGAATTCGTTGATGCAGAAGTGTTCTGTTGACAAGCAGTGCACAGAAAGCACAATTATTTAACAATTTATGGTGTGTTATACTCTCTATAATTGCGTAGTCCAGTGCCGAGCAATGACATGCCGGATGTAGCTTAAATTTTTTTCCTGTACGTAAACTTTATTATACATTTAGTTTCTTGAAATTCAAGTGAGAAATTATGTACTAAATGTTGGTAGATAAGTGCTGTGTATACAATAAGATGATGAATGAAAATTACAAATGAGTTTTAAATATAAATTAAATAATAATACTGATTAAAAGTTATGTTACACAATGTTTATGCTTTTATTTCCTCTAAGGGCATTGGTCGTAGTATTCTATTGTAACAAAACTATATAAATTTCCCCACAATTTGAATGCATAATTTTACATGTACGGCTGCCGTTTTTAACAAACAAGACACACGTACACAACATTGGATATATAGTGATTGCTGTTGTATCACGCATACGATTAGTAAACGTTTCACTAAAACTCTCACAGAAGTTCATAAATTTCTTACTCTTCAAACTCTATAAAATGTGTCTCTAACACAGCCATAGAAACCCAAATACGTTTAGGGACAGTCCTAAAAAGGAGCGGAAAATAGAAAGGTCATGTTGCGGTAGGAAAGGATTATTATGATTGTTCTTGCCCTTGTGTTGAAAGGGGAAAGTTGTAGAACGCTGTAATGGGAGTAAATATAACTGACTGGGACAAGGCTACTGTACAGGACTTCCAAAAAGCAAGATGCCAGTGACAATTATATTGGCGGTAGTGATGGTGGCGATGGTAGTATAGATGACGATGATGACGGCGACGACGACGACGATGACGATGATGATGATGATGATGATGATGATGATGATGATGACGACGACGACGACGACGACGACGACGAAGAAAACGACAACGACGAAAACGATTATGATGGTGATGGAAATAATTATAATAACGCCAATATATGAATTCAAACAGGAAATAGCTGACTAGTTTTACATGACGACGACGACGAAAACGATATTTAACGGAATAGAAGCAAAAGTTTCAGGAAGAACAAGTCACGAGTACTGAAAAGAAAAAAAGGCTGGTCGTTTAATATTTGTTTGGCATCCGCATAAGTAAACAGAAAGGTACTCATGAAAACGGTAACTGTTAGAATTTTATTAAACTGAAGAAGCTTTGTACAATAAATTAATACATTACTTTAATACTTACAACTAACAAGAAATAAAAACTTAGATTTCCTACAGTGGTGTAAAAATGTCGAGGCTTGATTTTTACAAAATACATTGTGAAGATAAGATATAATATAAGGTATAAGAATCATTCAGAATGAGGCATAATACTGCAAATGTAGCGATGCAGACAATACAAAAGGGTTAGAAAACGACTCCAGCGTGAATAGTACGGGACACAGAGTTGGCGGCTGAGTAGGAAAGTAATGACAACTCTTCTGGCTTTATTTGACTAAGCACACTCAGTAAATTAAATAATGAGTAATGGTGACAGAGTAATACTTCATTGTGTTGTAAATATTAAAAAAAAACACATTTAAATACATTTCTTCTTCCCTACGCGTTAGGTTTATAAACATTAAAAGTAACACACAACGCACACACACAACAAACATATATTTCAACATGACAATTATTATATACTGATCTTTTAGTAGTAATAATGAACGCCACTCTAATACATTAATTAACAGCTAGATCGTACGATTTGTGTGTGCTTTACGTCCAACATTACTGTTGCAAAATAAATCTTATTGTAATTAGAGACGAAAAGGATTTTGCTGGAACGAAATAAATATATACAAATATATAAATAAAATCATTGATTTATTACAAATATTTAAAGGGATTTAAATATTGAGAAAGTAAATTTAAATACCCTACTTTTTAAGTAACTATTTAGAATCCATTAGACATATTACACACATTATAAATCACACAAAAATAATACAAAAGAACAAAATAAAACACATGTGAACATAAAAATAGGAAAATATTTCAGCTAATTGGGTGTTTGATAGAAAATATTGACTTCAAATAATTAATAAAAATTTTGGAAGTTGTATATACAAATGTCATTTAAATATTCACTAATGAAAATCATATGTTTTCTAGTAGTGTTTTCAATTAAAAATAATATTTAAATTTTGTTCAAATTAAAGAAAAATGTTTAAATTTTATTCCTACAAATTTAACAGGAATGTAAACTTTAATGTAACGATACACGAAATGTTAAACGAATTAAATTAAAAATTTGGAAATATTTTGTTGCAAACGACTTGCTAGCAAACTAAGCATTAAAGTCAAATCAAGCTAGGCAATGGCGCCGTAAGAAATTCAGAACTATCAGTTTTTATAGTAAAAAAAGTGAGATAAATAGAAAATACTTTGTGATGTAATTTTTAGCTCATTAATGGCGCATAACATTCATCACTTTGAATTAAGTAAACATCAAACAGACTATGAATTATTAGTAGATTTATTAGCTTCCTTTCATTTTGGTTAATGTTTTTCAAATTATACTTACTTAGTTTCATACAGATATTGCAGAGAGTATAAAGAAAAATGAAAGTTAATGTTGAAAATCAGACAGCGTCTGTTTTTAATTTATAGCAGTTCTCGTGGGAAATCGTTTCATTGAATAATATAATGTAAAAAGCTTTCACGAACGGTGTCATTTCATTTAAACTTATATCCAAAAACGGGGCTGTTAGGCTGCAGTCGGTTTCTGTAGAACGACATCTTATCGGCAACGTTTCGATTCCCCGTCCCCCGATTCCCACGAGTTGCTTCACACTTCATTTCACCTGAGATAGGTATCGGGTAGGGTTCGGCCAACATATGCCCCTATTGTTTTCGTACGCTCTGTCGCTTTTTGGCGGACCGAGGGGGAATCAAAACCTTTCCGACAAGATGTCGTCCCACAGAAACCGATCACAGCCTAAAAGCCCCGTTTTTGGATACAATTTTGAATATAATAAAATCTAGACTTTATAATTTATATAAAGTTAATTTGTTAGAACGCTTATAAAATATTATTACATTTAAAATGATGACATTCAGATAAACGTAATAATTTTTTATACACTATTAAAACACGATAGTTTTTCTAATAATTTATAAGCAATTTAAATTGAGAAAACACTCTATTGTTTCTTAATTTCCCAGCAGAAAGATATTTGTTGAGCATAATTTTGTAGTTTAATTTTTTTTACTTGTCCTTCATTTGTTACCACCTATTTTTAAATATGTTTCGTCTGCTATATAAGATCATAATTAAATCTGACGGCTAAAAATCGAACTGTTTACTACACCCAGAATATAAAGGCATTCCCAGGCATAGCTAACAACAGGATATGGCTTAGATAATATATACGTTTCTTGTTTAAGGACAAATGATAAGACAACGATGTTTTTCCAATGAGTGTATGAATATTATTTGACTCAAACGTCTGTCTTCTGTTTGCTGTGTAGAAATAAAGTTCTCTACTTTAAATATAGGTGAGGAAAAATTATAAATGTAAATTAAACGGAAACATCAACCACTCTAATCACATCCAATTAAGAGAGCTTGTACTCAGTTTTCTAACAAAACATTTACAGTTTATTCACCCAGAATTTGAATACAAATTATCAGGAAGAAATACACTAAGGCCAAATTAATTTTTAATTTCCAGAATATATTTCTACGTTACCGGCTATAATTTTTAGAAATACGGAACCTCTGTTACATTATTTCTATTATTAGACTATTATAGATTGGCAATGTGACATTAAACAATAGTTGTGTAAATGATGTGTATCGTTGAGACATATCCAAGTCACATAGTTTCGTAGGCTCTTTTGATTCTTGTTAATTTGAAACCTTACCTCGTACGTTAGGATGATACTGTAGCCGGAAGATGTACAGACTACTACTCATACATACTACTAGACTGCTGTCCTTGTACCGAACATAAGTAATTTTTCCTCACATTATCATTACTTAAAGTATGTTTCTTGAAAACTCTCACAAATCAGTTAATTTGTGCTCTTGTGACGTCTGACATAAATCAGTTATCTTGTGACGTCTGACATTTAAAAATCCATATGACAAAAAAATTATTTTTCTAAATAATTGGCAACCGTCTTTAACTCTTACGTTCTTTTTAGGAGAGTCTGGTGTTTTTCTTCTTATTGGTCGTCTGTTTAGTGATTATCCTTTCAAGAAACGCTTCTGTACATGTAAGCATTAAAAACTTATTTCGAATTCAGATCAAGACGATCTAGGATTAACTGTAAAAGTTACACAGCTGCTGGTTCATGTTGACTCGTGGATTCCATCAGTATAAATGCTTTGAGAAGTCTGCATTCGTCGTGTAGAAGATTATCTTAGAAGTAAACAAAAAAATGAAAGGCTGGAAACAAATAGGAAAAAGAAGATTGTACAACGGAAATGATACAGCAATCACTTGCGGCAAAAATTGTAAAGCAGCCATTATGGGTAGCATCTATTTAAAAGTCTTTTAGTAGTTTATGACTAGTAACGGAGAGCACTAATGATTTGTGCGCAAGTCGTACTCCAGAGCTATAAGTAACAAGTGTAATAACTTATTAACAAACTAAATAATCTAATATTGGGTCTTCAGTATAACTCAATATGTTGTTTCACAATTATTTAACGACTCTCAATGTGTACTTCAGAGCGAGCGATCTATGCCCAAAGCCAAATGAGAATTGATGATGTGGCAAATTGCTTGGAAGCGCTTAACATTACTCTTGAGAAGAGGAACAACTTCATTTCTACTTTAGAAAATATCGCGGTTCCTGCTAGGTGTTAAGGATAGTGACGAAGAAAATTGGACTTTGCAAATTATAATTAGAAATATCAGGTCAATTTAAGAATTTTACCTTATATAATCCACTAGGCGATCTCAGTTTTTCAAATACGACATGTTTCAGGGACTAAATCCCCATCCTCAGGTACAGTAAAATGCTATTTCCCTAATACATAGGGGTCGTCGAAAAGATCAAAACGTTTATACACATAAAAACCACACGCACAAAACTCACTATGAATAAATTAACATATAAACATAAACTGATTAATTTGTTGCACCGAGTCACTTATAACGTTTTCATATGTTTATGTATATATGTTAATTTATTCATAGTGAGTTTTGTGCGTGTGGTGTTTATGTGTATAACCGTTTTAATCTTTTCGACGACCCCTATGTATTAGGGGAATAGCATTTTACTGTACCTGAGGATGGGGATTTAGTCCCTGAAACATGTCGTATTTGATAAACTGAGATCGCCTAGTGGATTATATACTTAAGGTAAAATTCTTAAATTAATCATAATAGCGATCTGGAGACTGCTTAAAATGTAAATATCAGGTCGTATTGTTACAGCAGTGTTTATTTCCTGTATATAATAAAACTATCTTACTTTTTTCGGTTCACTGTGCGTTTCAGTGTCATTGGGTTTAACGCAAACTCTAATTTGTAGTAAAGATGTTGACTGACTTTACAAACTGTCACTCTGCAAACAATTTTCCACTAAGGTAAGCTACGTAATCTTGTAGAAAGTAGACCCGACATGACATTCATTGAATACTTTGTCTTTACGTTACAAGACACTTCATGAGGTTAACTAACACTAAATTTGGCGATAATATTGACAGTTAATTAGTATTCGTACCGTTCTCACCGTTCTGTCAGAATTCAATGGAACTAATAGCATTCAATACTACATTTCAAAGGTAAGTGAGCGAGATGATAATTTACAAGAATTATTTTTACCAACTCCGTTTTTAAATGACGATGAAGCATAAAACGTTTTATAAGAATAGATAAATACACTCATATATAAATTACTTGATAACGTTAACTTACTTAGTAGCCTGTAAAGAAAAATATATTTTGTTTGTTTTTCCTAGACGTATATTGTGGCACTGTATTACGGGATTCTAGGATTGTGTTGTAGTTGCAAACTTGAAGTGAGTAGTAAGAAAAAAAATTATAAATACACATTAAAATATCCTCATGACATATGGTCATCCGATTAATTAGACTGTCTCAGCAATGCTCTGTTGGAGCCTTTTGTCTGTTATTAGGAAATATTGTGATGTATGCGCCAATATCATTAACGTAAATTTCCTCTTCTCTTCTGAAAACTAATGTCAGTAAAAACTGATAGTTGAGTAAAATCGGGTTTTATGCCAAGAATTATTGAGTTTAATGAAGTTGCCTTTTGAAACAAATTGCCTTTTAATAAAATGATTTTACTTTATCAATGTTTTACTTTTGTTTGCATTTTATTCTAAGTGTATATTTAAAAAATGTAAAATTATTTATTAGCAGATAAATATTTTATGATTACGGTAAATCATGAACTGAATTAGGCGAACACTTTGTTACGTAAAGAGCTATGTACTCATCAGGATGGGCTTGGGCGAGGAATCCATTCAGTAAATCACGTCTAGACAAAGGATGTGTTTTTTAAACATGTATTTCACAGACGTTGATAAACGAGAAAGAGCCACAGTTTTAGAAAGAATAATGGGGCAAGCTTTCAAGTGATGTGCAGAGAAGTTTTATGTGAAGCGGAAGGGTTTGCCTCAAGCTACACTCAGAAATTTCAACACCATACAATCTTTAGTTACAAGTGAACCAATATTATTTATTTTTACTTTTTAGGTAGTAAGATTTTTTCAGTAAAACGCAGATAATATTAACAAAACTAAATTTAGCTGAATTGGTTAATTATATGACCAGAACGAGATATAAATTAATTATTAATCCCTATATGTAAACCTATTTTAGCAAATGCTTAAACGTGTTATGTGAAAATGAATGTTATGTATTATGTATTTTCGTTCCTTGATTTTTGTTTCATACTGAGTTCAGTCAAATATCTGAACGTTAAATGTAATGAAAACATAATTTCTGAATTGAAGTGTTAAACGTTTCAACTTATATTGTAGTTGATACAATATCTGAGATTTTTTCAGATATTTTGTAAAATACAGATAGCCTAAGTATCTCACGAATTCTGATGAACCAAATAATATATCGAAGGAAATTATGGCTTCGTTTATGTTGGAGTAGGCAAATTATTTAATCAGGATATTAATTGATGACTCGTTGGGCACTTGGTCTAACATATTAATACGAAGGTTTTGTAAAATATATAAAAACCCTTGGTACATTTCACAGATTTTATTTAACTCTGACAGCTGTTTCGACCTCTTAAGTCATTATCAAAGAGATGAACGAAGACTAAACACAGGATGTAAGGTGGACATCTGTTTAGGTCGTGTGTTGTGGGAACATGTGCGAGGGGTGAAAATGGGGAGGGGTTGCAGGAGCTAAGAGAAGGTCAAGTGTCTGTAAAAACTAAATATAACCTGAATGCAAAATATAAAATTAACTAAACTAAATATAATCTGAATCCAAAATATATAATTTACTAAACTAAATAACAGCTTTTACTAAAGGGGATACAAAGAATTCAGTTTGTTCATTTGTTAATTTTTTGTTATTTTTTTATTGCTTTTTTAATTTCTAGAATTTTTAACAAATCCATTTTTACCTTTTTGTATGTTGTGGAGTAGTGTTATGTTTTTGTATCTATGAAGTGATTGTGTTGTATCTAATGATCTACAAAACTTGTATTAGATTTATTGGTTAAAATCGCCTTCTTATGTTCAGAAATGCGATCTTTCAGAGCACGGCCACATTGTCCGATATAAGTAGCATCGCATTCTGCACAGTGTATTTCATAAACTCCATTTTTCTCCAGTGTCTTTGATTTGTCTTTGTTATTGACTAGTAATGACAATCCTGTGTTTAGTCTTCGTTCATCTCTTTGACAATGACTTAAGAGGTCGAAACAGCTGTCAGAGTTAAATAAAATCTGTGAAATGTACCAAGGGTTTTTATATATTTTACAAAACCTTCGTATTAATATGTTAGACCAAGTGCCCAACGAGTCATCAATTAATATCCTGATTAAATAATTTGCCTACTCCAACATAAACGAAGCCATAATTTCCTTCGATATATTATTTGGTTCATCAGAATTCGTGAGATACTTAGGCTATCTGTATTTTACAAAATATCTGAAAAAATCTCAGCTGTCCAGTTTGTCTGTTAAAAGTATTGCTGAAATCAATACAAGAGTACTAGTTTTACGCATGTATATTATATACGTGTTTGGTGATTAATAAATGAATTTAATAAGTAAATATGGAAGAATATTAAATGTGTATATCACTATTTGTCATTTACTTTAAAAATGTTATTTATAAAATATAAACATTGCACTGTATAAATAAACCATGTAAAAGAACAAATACAAAACTAACATATGATTTAAAGTTTCTTCGGGTTTAAATATCTGAGTTGCATAACATCAAAATTACAGTCACGTAGGAAAAGACAACACACTTCCTCCAATTGGCAAAAATTATTTATAAATCATCTTACACGTAGTCATTTGAAGTAAACCGATCAATGGAGCACTCTGGCATTTGCTGGTTTAGTCTCAGAAATAAATGAAAGTAACTAACGCAAAACTCATGCCGAAGCGATTCATTAGTAAAGAAGTTGCTATTGACTAACTGAAAGAAAAGAACTGCCAAATAAGAATATCAATTACAACGATTAGGCCTACAGTAAAAAACTTTATTTCATTTATAAAGAAAATTTGTTTGAATGTTATAGCTACGTGTAACTAGAACGAAGTTATTGGATTAAGAATATAAAAGATTGTAGTCCAGAAGATGAGATAAAAGCACTTTTGGGAATGCCATGGTAGGTAAAGCAATGAATAGTAGAGGCGACGGTTAGGACTAGCAAAATGCGTGAATCCTGAGAATTGGCGAACCTGGTTGACGTAAGGAGGACGAATACATGCATAAAAGCCCGAGAAATATGGGAAAGTTTATTTCATCAATTTATAAACTTGACGATAACGAACTTTGACGATACACACTTGACGATAAACATATATTTTTTTCCAAATCAGCGGAGAAATTTATGTAATAAAAATAAAAGCAGGTAGTAAAAATATAAAATGAAACAATTTTCTAATTTCAATTTATTTAATCTATTTGATTGTTTCTTACTATAATAATTATAAAAAATATGTTTACAATATTGATTTAAAATATATTAACTCTAAAATACGCTTAGCTGTAGTTTTAGATTTTGAAATTCGTACAGCGTAAATTCCTAGTCGATTATACACTATACAGTACTTAATAAAACATATCTTTACAAATAACTGTACGTAAGGTTATTTGTTTGTAGGAGATAAGTTACGGACACTACGTATCTATTGACAGTTAATAAACGGTTTCCCTCATTACGAAAAAAAAACAGACAAATAGACAGATAGACAGACAGATAAGTACGTGCAAAAAATAGAGAACTAGAGGAGTGACTGTGACTGACAGATCGAAATACTAATGGACTGAAAACTAGGCAATAAATTAAAAACACATAGACGTAGACAGCGATGTAAATTTATGGCCGCCTTGCATTGTCTTCTCTAAATGCCTTTCCAATTAACCGTATCTTCTTACTACAAGCTTATGAACATATTGAAATACTAGTTTTAATATTTGAAACTATTGTTGAGTGACTGATGTATTGATCGTTACAAATTGAAAATTTTTAATTATCTCTGTCCAAACAGTATTAATTACATCGTTAGTGTAGCACTAAAATTCTTAGAAAATATTATAATTATATATTGATTATACAGTTGGTCGCCAAGGATTGATTGTTGGTAGTTTAACAGAGAGGAAAGTAGTATGCCGCGTGCGTGCTAAATGTAATTAAACTCCCAAGATATTCCCAAGACGTTCATGATTTTCATTGTTAAATAGATAACGTAATATTGTACTCTTACACGGGTGGCAAAATACTATGTAAAATTAGAGATGTCTTAACACTGAACATAAATTATAACATTTTTAGATCATTTGCTTCCTAAGTATACATATGCAAAATGAGACTGAAAACATAATAGGTGTCGAGTCACTATCACTTGTATGGCGTGGAAATCTGGAACAGTACATATATAAGAAGAAGTGCGCGCTCGTGTGTTTGTACGAGTGCATAGAAAAATAAATTGAAAAATGGTGTATTCGACACAATTTTTTAGTTGAACAATGTGATTAATTCGTGGTGCTCAAAATATTTATACGTTAAATAAGTAATGCACAGTAAAGAATAAAGAGTAACTTGCTAAATGTTTGGATAAAACTGATTATATTTGATTCGAGGAAAGGTTGCGGATTCAGATATAAACAAAGTGAATGTCAGCGTCTTTAAATACGTGGGATCATTCGTATACCAACCAGGACGGAAAGTGTTTCAGGTACATTGCGTAAGGTAGCGCGTAACAACGCTAATAACGCCTATTTTTGAAATTATCCTAACGTAAGTCTGTGTTGATACGGTGAAGAAACTAATTTTTGTACAAGTAAATGTGATCATTCTAAGAAATTAAAGAAATGATTGAACACTAGTTGCAGTAGGACATAAAATAACAACTTTCGTTATTTTCTTTTATTACAAAAGTCCTAGACGGTAAAACCTTGTTACGATTATCATTTTGCATATAAAATGAGTGAGGAAAATTATATTATTATTTACTTTACGGTAATTTATCTAAGGAACACACGGCACATAAAAATACATAGGCTCTAATATTTTCTATTTTTTCTTGTTGGTTGTTATGTTATATTATTACTAATAATCAGGCATAAATATTACAACGTCTCGTCTTACAACTATTTGATACTTTTGTACATCACAATATACGTTTTTGTTGCTCCGTAATTGAGCACACCGTTATTTTAAATGTATTTCATTATGTTGTCTGGTGAATGCATTATAATAGATCGAATTTTAAAACAACATTCATATTGCGATTTATTAGTTGACACTAATTGCTTTTATTGAATTTAATTTATTCAGTTGATATTACAATTTTATCATAGCTGATAATAAAAATAATAGAAACTTATATATGAGAAGTGGGATGTGCAAAAATAACTAGTGTATCCAAACGACTAACTAACTCAAGAGTATGTTTAAATAGTATTGCGTCAGTCACGAGTACGTAAAAATCGTTTATATGTATAGTAAATTATATAAGTCAACAGTCGAGTGAGGTCTGGGTCGTGACGAAATGAATGGCACAACAATTAATAGTGTTCAAGTCCAGTTTCTTTGAAGTACTCTAAACTATACGATACAAGATAGTATACTAATAGACGAGGCTACAAAAGCAGAACTAGAAGTGTGACGATTTAAATTGTAAAAAAAAAAATAAAAAAATTAATAATAGAAATCGAAGAATGGGAAGTTAGTTAAAAAACATTAAATCGCACTATTAAACCAATTACCCCTGGACTAACTCATGGTAGTGATGGGACTTAAATAAGAAAATTTAACTAGTATTAATTAGTTAAAAATTGTGGAAGCAAAAGTTAAAGAATAAAACTGTTAACCCTTTATTAAACTTATCATGCTATGACCTGAGAATTCCGGATTCAACTTGTATACCGAGCCAGCATTAAATAAGAAATACGTGTAAACCATAATGTAAAGAATTAATAATTTAAAGTCACTAGTAATAGGTGTAGTAATTTCAGTACACGAGGAAAATCTCGATTGTTTATTTTGTCTAACTGTAAGACTGTAGTATTAAATAAAAGATGGAACTATATTATGGCGGAGTATTCGCTCCGCGTCGTTGCGACTTTTCTGTTGTAACAACTAGGGATTAACGATGCGGCTTTCTAACTGTAAACAGCTCCACGCTGGGGCTCTTCACAAAATGTTATTTTGTGTGTATTTTAATTTAAGTGTTAACTTCCACTAAAAGTGTGGACAGCTAGACATAAGTAACGAATATGTAGTGAGTAAATTTTTGTGAAACAAACGTGTAAGAAAAAGGAAAAACGTGTATAAGAGGTGACATCTCCTGTAATTTAAATATCCAGTCAAATATTGTTCAAGTTAAAAGAAATTCCAACATAATGTACAAACAATATGTAAACTCCAACACGACGGTGCAATTAAACAGGTGATGTGAATAACAGTGAAAAGTGACGACTTCGAACTATACTGCCTTTACTCTATCGCCGAGAATCCTGACGACTTCACGTTAGCTGGCAGCATCACATCCATTTCATCGTTACTGGACAGACTACCCCTAGGACAATCCTCGACTACAAGAGTACGGAAGAATCACTCGTCAAGACACGGACAGTTAACCATAATATAAGAGGTGATGCGGGAGCTCGTCTTCCGTGAGTTATACACATTAAATACACATTATACAAGTAATTAAAGATGAAAAAGACTTTCAAAATACCATCAATAAGCTCTAAGATTTAAACTGGTGTAACCATCAATTCTTGTAATCATACGTTGTAACTTAACTTTCGTTATGTAACTTCAAAAATTGTTCAACTAAATAAAACCATTCTTCAAACGGTACTTAAGGAATAATGTAATCATATAATCAAGTATGGTAAATTTGAAAATTCTTAACAAGAAAAAGAAAGACCCGGATCCAAAGTAAACTCATTATCTAAATGATCATTTTATTTTAGATAGAAAACCTCCTTACAATCTCAGAGTAAATAATATCTTTATTTGTAATGTGTTACGTATACTATGTGAATAAAAGGGATGTCATCTTTGTTACGTACTAAAGTGAGTGCACAAATCAGTTAAACCCCTCCCCTTGTTTCCTATAGTTAGAATAATTGTAATTTGTTTGTCTTGTGTTTTGAGTTTCAGTTTGTTACAACGTAGGCAGCCTGTATAATTGGCTAGCGTCAATTATCACAGGTTCCCTGGATTATGACGTAGCCGACACGTCATAGAAGTGAAATATACAATAAATTAAAGTGCAGTAAAAGACGAATTGTAAGACTCCTCGTTAAATATTCAAAAGCATACAAATGCATACGACATAGTTATTAACGCCAATACCATAATACAGAAAAACAAAAAGTAAGCTATATGTAGCGAATTTAAAATGAAAAAAAGTTTTTACTATACTGCATATATTTTTTTTTTTTAATATTGATTTATTATTACATCATCATCTTTACAACACGGCATAAGCAAGGTACTCCCTCCTAAGCCATCAAAGATCCTCCAGTCATTCTGGAGTCTACCCACACACCTGTGTCCTATAGGTTTATATTCATGACTTTTGCCTGTCTGACATTCTCTCTAAGCGTGCGTTCCATCGTTTTTTTGTAATCTTTTAACTTTTCATTTAAGTAAAACTTGTAACTCTTCTCTTATGGTATCAATCTTTATACTGTCAAGATTAGCAGAATTTTTAACTCCTCTTGAGCACGAAATTTCTAAGGCCTGTATTTTACTGTCTTGTTTCTTGGTTATTGTCCATAATACACATCCATCGAACAGTACAGGAAACGCCATAACATTGAAAAATTTTAATTTTGTATCTCGGTTTACCTTGTTTCTAAAAATACGGTTGATTTTCCTACAGCTCGTCTGAAACTTACCTAACTTAATGTCAATGTTATTATTTTATTTTATTATTTAAAAAAAAAGTAAATTTTAGTAGTTTTAATAAATTTACGCTTTTAGCAAAGTGAGTTTGTTTACGCCCACGTATCAAGTCTTATGATGAAAGCAACTGTATAAGAATTATGTGAAATCATCGATTTTAATATTCCAACAAAATATGTATTGTTGAATTCGTACTGATATACTACTATAATATTACTACACTAAAACTAATACCTGACATGCAGAATCATTGAAATACATTTTTGCTTTATTATATTTTATTACCATGTTCAAATAAATACTTTAGTAAAAGAAATAGTGCAATATGTAATAATTGTAATAAAAAAAGCACTTAATTGTGCCCTCCTTTACAGTTAAACATATTCCTGATTTACTGACAACACATTCACAGAATATTAAACAATTCTTTTGTTATTGAGTGATTTAAATATAATATATTATACGGATATAGCTATACATATTTACAGCATACATTATACCTATAACTATACAAATTAAAAAAAAATACGTTCACTGTCAGACTGATTACTTCATAAGTAGACACCATGTGACGGATATAATAATAACAACAATTATGGTGTTCACAGTTTTTAAAGTGTTAAATCGATAGTAAAATTATCAGGACTTAACTTTTTTCTGGCACTTAATTGACTGTATGTTTCATATTTAATAACAAATTTTGCAAACATCACAAATTCAAGTTTATTGAATCTATATATTTTCCTTTTCTCAGTTTCTTTGTACTACAGAAGTAAATTAAAAAGTGTGTAAAGTTAAGAAAAAACTATTTTTTTATAATATGTCTTGTTTTTTTAATAACTGGCTATGTAACTGCTGACTGTTAACATAGATCGGATAGATTTATATGTGGTACAGTACGCATACCTGAATAAATCAGTTGCACGACAGTTCTTCTGTGTGTTTCAGACATTTTAAATATTTTCAACAAATTATTAAAAACTTGTTTATTGCAATCTCAAAAATATATTTAAAATTACCATAATTAGTAGGTTATAAGACTACATTAAAGTATAAATCAAAACACTTATAGTATTTACTAATGTTTATTACGATAACGTATTACAGTATAATTAATTAGGTGATACAATCTACTATACACTGTTATGTTTTATAACAAAAGCATACTCATTTGCTAACCTACATTCACCATTTTGTCGTTATTTTGTTTTAATGCTTTCTCGTAATAATTTGTATTTCTATTCTTTTACTACAACTAAATTTCATCTAATATTCGGTTTTTTCGCCCTCCAAAATTGTGTTTGTCATAATTAAAATTACAAGAATTTGTGGCTTTATAGTTTGTTCCTAGACTGTTGTAGCTACGATGTAGCTACAGTGTTTCTCCACTCTATATTCCCAATCTTAGTACAGCTAAGGTTTAAGTTTCATTGCCGTCGAGTCCGTGATAATGAAATTATGTTTTAACGCTGAAGTGAATTGCAACTTATTACGTGAAATGATTAGTAACTAAAGGGACTCTTATGCACGTATTTGTGTCACGTTTATATTGTCATAATTTACACAGGTAAAATAAGAAAATTACATATTTAGTTTACCTTGCATACTGACTGTTGTCACAACAACAACAACGGGAAAAAGTGGGAAGGAAAAGAAAAAGAAAGACGATTAGGGGGAATCGCAAAAAGAATAACAACAATAGACATGAGAAGAAAAGTACATTTAATATATGTATCTAACATTTGTGTAATTAAGGTTAGTAGGGAACATCTGCGATGCAGTCAGCGAATTTTAGCTTTCTGCGTCACATGAATTGAGTTGGATTCCTGCTGACAGCAAAAGTTTGGTTCGTATATGCAACTAGTCATTATTTATTGTTTTAAAGCAGCAAATGCCAAGTAGTAATTTTAATATTGCTTAAGTTATGTTAACAGTAATTACTTTAACTAACAGCAATACAAAACTTTAAAATTTCTATACGAACACTTCATATATTCTTGCAATTTATTCATTTAACGTCATTAAATTACAAAACTTTAGAAAACAGCAAAATAAAATTTGTAAATAAGTTTATATTTTTCAGTGAAAAAGCTTTAAACACCAACTGTATTGTAATGATACTGCTTTATTATTCTGAACAGCTTTATTTTACTCACACGAATACATGAAATGTCAGACATATTTTAAATCACTGAAACACAATCAATCTGAATTTTTACATTAAATTTTTAATCATTACAGTATATCTGCCAGGTCCTGCCATAACATTTAAGACCTGGGACGACCTGGCGCTTACCCGAATACTGTAATGGGATATTCATCCTATAGATGGGACGAAACGAGTTACGCCTACACGCAAATCGTCGTGTACAAATAATTATAATCGACGATACTGTTGTGCACTGACATCCTAACAAAGGGGACGATACTGTTGTGCACTGACATCCTAACAAAGGGGACGATACTGTTGTGCACTGACATCCTAACAAAGGGGAATGAATCACGTTCTCAATCGGGAAAGTGCTTACAATTTGGTAACGCGAATGTCATCAAAATGTTTATTAGGCTATAATTCGCGGCTACAATATTAGTAGTAGAATGTCCCGTGACCCACTTAGACATAATTCAAGAATTAATCAAACGTGAATTAAGCAAACAGAAATAAAGTCAAGTCCTTATGTTGCATAGGGAATCTAGGCACATTTAATCCAGCAATGAGTAAGTAATAGATCAATTATGATTTCCTTATACGGTTCAGATTAACAGTTTTATATTTAAGATGTGAAATTGAAGCTATGGAATTTAAATTATTTTTATTAAGGCAAATAAGTAATTGATAATTTCAAGCAATTTCCGGACATTTTTTTGTTGGTGCGAATCCAATTCTCAATTCTCAGTTTTGTTGGTTGCTTGTAATTTCTCAATGTGTTCAGTTAGTTTATTTTCTACATCAATGCTTTAAAACCTTTTTGTTCCAGTCTCCTTTTCGGATAATCACCAGTAGTCAATTGCTAGCCTATGTCTTTTGGCAATATTATTATTTTTTGCTGCTTTTGAAATGGACAATTTTTTACTTTATAGCATCGACAGCCTCATTTATATCTTCTTGCGTCCAAGATGTCCTGTTACGTTATCGTAGTCCGTAAAATTTAAGCATTTTCGAAGTTTCTGCATAAGAGAAAGAAAACAGTATTAGCTAGTTCCCTAAAATAGCAGAAATTAAAAATAGAAATATTACAGAAAGCTCGTATCTCCCGCGTAATGTAATGAACGAATGCGGGAGATAAACTTTCTCGCGTGAATAACTTGTCGTATCTCACGAAATGGAGGTAAACGTGACACACTCAGCTAAGACAAAGCACAAATGCATAATCCATTACATAACCGATGTCCTGTAACGTATAATAACTTTTAACAAATTTACACCAAGAAATAATAGATTTCTCGGCATGGTCGGTACGTAGTGAAAACTCCCTTTCATCGAGGTATTTATGGAAATACTCCAAAGCTAGGACGATTGCTTGCAACTCTCTCCTTTTTACGCAATAATTTTTCTCTGGTTTCGGAAGCGTCTTGCTGTAATAAGCTATTACTTGTTCTTCACCGTTCTTATTATAATTACCGTTCTTGTTATAATTTTCTTACTATTTCCTCTTATTATAATATTCATTTCAAATTTCATATATTCTTTTCAGAACATATATCTTTATACCGTTTTATCTCATATAGGAATCTACCTCTATGTTGATGGGTGAGTCGATACAATGTTTTTGGTTACATTTTAAAACATATGTTCCAATTCTATTAAATTTGTATCTTTTTTCTTTTAAAATTTATTATTTTCCTCTCATGTACTGTGCTGCATTTTAACAGCAGTACAATATTTACTGTAAAAAGTTATTGTTAACAGTAAAGTGCATTTTAATTGTTTTGTTTCTTGTAATAAACGAATTTTCCTTCTTATACTAATAACGTTTTTGGTTTATTAGACCTAACTTTATTCTTGTAATAGTCACGTTGAAGAGGTTGTTAGTAAGTAACTAATAAAGTATAAGTGTACTGATGTAAAATACATCTGGCATAGAGTAGAATATACCTTCTGACTCATCACGCTAGAAGAGTAGCTTAGTTGCTAGCTTCTGAGCCAATAAAATTAGATTATAAACATTATTGAAATTGCTGATTGCTGTTGTAAATAAATAATAAAAAAGTGCGTTTCACTGAATAGTTTTGGGATAAAGAGTCTTTTAATACCTAGAGTGTCCATCTAATGTCTGCTTTTAATATATTTTGAATTCCTATTTTGATTCCTACTTTTTGATTGCCACGTGAAGACATGTGATAGTATGGGGTGGGGTCTGACTCATGGATCAAGTACGTAATTTATTTTTTCTTTATATGGTATTTATCATACGGTTTCATCATATGGTATTTACAGATGCTAAATGATTCCAAGAATCATTCTTGTAGTATACATTATGTAAGTATATGTGTTTATATTTAGGTCGACTTCAAAGACAACGTCCTCAGGATTGGACAAGATTGTTTTCAACAAAGAATAAGTTAAAAATACAAACACGATAATTCAACAATAAAACAAAACAACGCTAAACAATAAGACGTCGTGATGGGCATGATCGATGCAGATACTACAGAAAATAGGAATAACGACTTGTGTGGCCAAGAAATTTCATTACTTTTTACTACTTTCTGCAGTTTTATTTTTTATCGTGCCATTGCAAAATAGAAATATGAGTTAGTCTACATACAATATCGTATCCTTCTTTGAATATTTTAATTGTTTCTATTATAAGATATCATTATGGAGGATGTAAGTAAATTGCCACACCGTTTATGAATCTAGAAATATTAGCAGTTGCCACACCGACAAAGCACATTGGAAAAGCGTTAGTCGCAAGGAAACGATATGGGAATATTGCCACACCGTGACCACGCATAAAGTTAACTGAACTTTGGCTGCGGGTATATGTTACTTCGCGTTACTTTTTAAAACGCACATAGATATATTACAATAAATCTATTCTGCTAAAACGTTCCTGTTGGTATAGTGTCTCACATACATCGCTTCACAAAGCAAGCAACAAAATCTTATAGTAACATTGTAATTGACGCAAAAACTTAAATTAAATAAATTGCAAAAAGTTTGAAAAGTGATTTCTGTTTGTGTAGTAAGTTTTGCACGACGTTTAAAGTTGTAGGTGTGTTTAATTAAAGTATAAACACTGTTGAAAATATTTCAATAACTGAAACAGACAAAGTCATGCTAAGTATTATGCCTGAGAAAAGACTATTTCTAATGTCAAAAATATCTTACGTGTAACCGTATACAAAAAAAAAATGATATAAATGGATGTATTAAATAAATATCGTCAGTAAAACAATACATCAAAGGAATAAAACGCCCTACATATTACAATTACATGTAAAAAGTATATGATAATATGGTTATGTGGAATAATAATCGTCAATAAAATTATACATAAAAAGTATAGGACATTATAAATATCTCAATAATTATACAGACACAAAAAAAAAAGTAGATATTATTTTGTGCATATGCCTAAGGCCTATTAATGTATAGGTTACACAATTAACATTTTTAATACACGTTCGTACTGAATTTCGAGTAATTCCTCAACTCTTCAGGTACATACACAGATAACAAAAAATAATAAACACTATTTAACAAAAGAGTTACAAGATCTAAAGCAAAAATTATAATGTGTGTGTGTGTGTGTGTGTGTGTGTAAACTTGAGAAATATGTAATAAATTATTCCGTGAATACGCAGTATTGCACAAACATTAAGAATAAACTAATTATTTTAAATATATAATATTTTTACAAATAAAGAATAAATAGGTAAATTTTTAAGGAAACCGTTTAGTTGGGTATCAATAAAAAATGAATATAATAAATATTATGTATTCTTTTTGTGTGTATTTTTAACATTATTACTAATATATTTACTACTAGTTGCCCGTTGAAGAAGTAGAAAGTTCACAGGGAAATGCATTTTAATCACACGTAGTTTGTCTCTGTATTTTTGGAGGGTTTTCAAATGTTTCTAACTTTGTTAACAACATTGCTTAGAGCAGTTGTTTTATTTTTGTTCTTACCTGTTGATTGGCGAATAACTTTAAGTACAATGAAAAAGCTTTGCTCAGTTTTGGACATAATTGTGTGTTTATTTTATGTTGACATTAAAGGACCTTTGTGGATGTGCCTTTCCTTTACTTGTATTTTTGGCGTGTATTGTGGTCACTGCCTTAGTTATGTAAGTACTTATTTGCAGTGAATTTACCTAACAAGTTACACAGTGTTATCTTTCTTTTACGCCGTCTATTCTAATTGCTAGAGGTTTCGGCTTGGCGCACGTCTGTTCATTTAGTTGGCATCAAATATGTATTTTGAACGATAACTCGGAGGTATTGTCATTAGGTTTTGGTTTTATTCTCAGCCATCATCGGTAATTCTTTGACGCTTTCCAAGACTATACTTTCTGCCTGTTCGGATTGCGGAATAGAGTGTAGTTGAGTGGGTGCTGCTCACAACAATATTTGCTGACATTGCTATTGAATGTGAGGTGTGAGATATAGTGTATTCATCTTCTCATGATAGTACATGCGTTAAGTGTGTTGTTCAGACATTCATAGACAAGTCTGGTGTATGAAATACAAACTATTATCTGACAATGATAATTTGCGATATCTGGTGATGGCATGGCAATATTTATATTCAATTAATCGTGTGCATTCAGTTAGCTGCACGTGCTCGTATACATACGATCACACGCGCGCTCTCTCTTACACACACACACGCGCTCGCGCGCGCGCACACACACACACACACACACAAGCGCGAGCGCGACCCAACGATACACTGGCCGTGTAAACGATGGTAAAATCCAATAACCGTAAATCAGAAATTGGTAAATAATTGTGTCTGTAATAAGTACGCGGTGTAAGTAAACTATAACCTATTGTAAGCAGATAACAACACGAGCGCTGGCCGTGTCCAGAAGTGCTCGGTGTCCAGACTCAAACTGAAAAAATATACAATAAAGGCAGACAATAGTAATGATTGATGAAATTTAAAACAAATGATTCGATTTGTTGTAGTGAACGGTCTCTGCGTATGTGTGTGACATTTAAAAACCACACTTATCAATGTCAGAATGTGTATGCAGAAACTGAGTGACAACGAGAGGTAATCATTATTTACACTTGACAGATCTGACGTGCTCAAAAATGTGAGAGTCTACGCATGTCATTCACAAACGTCAAATAGAATTGGGTTACAAACAATGTGCCTATATTACACCACACAAATTGTAGTCGTATTAATATTGATTAGGCACACAGTTTTAGGAGCAATAATCATTTATAGCAAATTATTTTAATTCATTTTAAATGTATGATTAAATACATTATTTACTACATTGTTAAGTGAATAAATGTTTCAGTTTCAAGCTCGTAATATTAAATATAACTTATATGCTTTATTATTTAAATTAATAAGCTCATATTTATTTAGAATCATAAACGGTTTGCCATCTTCTTTTAATTAAATCCATGTGTAAAGTGACAATAATATTATACCACTCAAACGAAACAAAAAATAAATCAACAGTAAATAAAAGATAAGTACGAGATCATTTAAAACAAAAAATTAGTATATGTATATATGATTTTTATTTAAATAACGTGTCGGTGTGTTTTCTACGAGAGATGTGGTGCAGCTACAGTATATAATTTAGTGCCCTCTGTTTAAACAAAAATGAAACTACATATAACTTAATAGTATCTAATAGACACTACATGTACAGTAGTATAGTGTATAGTATATAGTACGTAATATTAATTACGTTAATACAAAAACGAAATAATTTAATAGCTTAACGTATTCAACTTAGTATAATATCGTTGCCTTATTATAAAACTACTTATAAATTCATACATTAACTCTCGGTGTATCATTCTGGAAGACTGGAAGACAGTGGCTTTCAGAGCCTCCTCAGATGCGAACTGTGGGTAGCATCTGAATGTAACATCTAATAAATATATATTATTCTAATATTTAAATTCATCTCCACATGGCTATGATTATACCAACTCCTTGCACAAATAGTTGTTTTCTACTAAAACTGTATAGGTGTTTGACATTTAACAAAACATCTTTGAATTGTCCATTCTGCTTGGTCAATTAATCAATTTACCATGGTTCAATATCAGCTCTATTGTTATATTTTTTAACACAACATAAACAAAAAATGGAATTAATATCATAAAATTGGCATTCCTTTAAACTAACTGTATCCCCTGGTACATACAAAAAACACAACACAAATACTATTATCTAAAACACTGTGCTATAACATAAAACATGCACATTTAACAAAACAAATCCTATACTAATTATTTAGTCCTTTGTCAGCTAATTTATGACTTATTCTGACACTGTCCATGTCATATTTACTATCCATATGGGTTTAAACATCCGTATACTTACTGATGTTTTGTGTTACAAAAATAACAATAAAGTGAACACTGTTGCTCTACCTCACACACAGTTCTAATAATCTGGTTACATTTATTGTTTATCTGGGTTTTACTCTTGTTATGAATGTAATTGTGACCATGTTATAATTTGTTGTTTACAGGACAACTCTATGAACTCTATATGTGACACTTTTTGTATGGTTCTTGTATCTATAACCAGGTGTATTTATATTTTTGTTACATCAATTAACTTAATTATTTAACAATATTTCTCTTACATAATATTATATGTTTGGGTCTATTATCCCTCACTTTGTATTTTGATTATTTGGATTTAATGATACATCAACTGAAACCATTTGTTTCTTTATAGTCCTGGTTCATAAACTGTTTGTCTTTACAAATCTTTGTTTGGTCAATACTAAAATTCATGTCATAGTTGGGGTTTGAAGATGTCTGCATCACTTAGCCTAAATCATTAATTTGGGTACGGTCAGTTGTCTTACTAGTCAGTCTGAAATTGTTAGTCGTTCTTCTTCACTATCATCTTGGAAGATATTGTTCTCCTTGTCAGCTTCTTAATCAAAGTCTTCATTAAGTCAGGTACGATATTATGTTGTTCTAAATGTCATGTTACATATTACCCTGCCACCAAATTTGATCATTTTAATAAAATATTGTTTTTGTTGAAATTATCAATTACCTTCTTTTTCATATTATCATTTGTTATTCTTATTATGATCTGGTATACTTGTCTTTAATTATAAGTGTTCTATCCCTGGAACATGTTACTTCCCTAACAAATTAATCACCATATATTCTGGAATCAGTCGGGGGGCTCTCTTGACCTAATACCCCGCTGTCCTTACAATACATAATACATAAATAATATCGATTGCTGGAGCTATCTCGTCAGTCAATCACATTTAATAATCACTAGTCTATTCACGACTAAAATAAATAAAATAATATAATATATTCTTGGGATCGTTCACTCAGTCTAACTTCTCAGATCTAAATATTTCTTTCCATTGATTCCTTCAGGTGTTTATTTTCTTGTGGCAATATTAATAACATTTTTTTTTTTTTTTTTCAATTGGTACTATCTTCCTTCCTTCTTTATCAGTACTGCTTAATCTTCATTTTTCATTCACTGTCTTCATTTAAATTAAAACATAACAAGTATTTGCATCTTCGGTTGTTGTTGATTCTCTCACAATCATGATAGGTTATTTGCAATAAATTCGTTTCTAGTCTTGTCTTATTTTCATCGTCGACTGTCTACACTTGTCCTTTCTTATTCACTGTAGCACTATGGTTTCTTCTAATTTATGGATGTTGCATCCTTCTTTTGTATTCCAATAATGAGTTCATATCTGTGTTTAATAAGAGGTGCTTATTTTGTTTAGAATTTGGAAATTTATTCCCAGTTGTTTATCTGCTTGATTCATTATAACATTATCAAACTGTACTGTAAGTTGTCCTTACTATTCATTTGAATTCTGATATATTCAAATTTGTTTATTTGGCTTGATTTAAAGTTATATTTTGGATTATCAAAGTTGGTTAGATGAGCTTGCTATGTTCTTTGAGTTTTGAGGTTTTATAATAATAAATTCTTCAATTCCAAATTAATTCTCATAAATCATTAGTTGTAAGTTGTTCTTACTATTTCTTTAGAATTTTGTGGTCTTTATAATAATAAATTCTTCACTTCCAAATTAATTCTCATATATCATTAGTTGTAAGTTGTTCTTACTATTTCTTTAGAATTTTGTGGTTTCATAAACTATGTTTATTAGGTTCATAATACATTTTTAAGGAAACTTGGTTGTATGTTCCCTTAATCTTTTTTGTTTCCACATCACTAATGACATAAGTATTATTGTCATTGTTTTTTATAACAACATACGGTCCATTATACAGTAATAACAGCTTTTTTGCTATTCCTTCCTTAGAACTTGGCAATTCGCGGTTTTTCAACAATACCTTATCTCCAATCTTGTACTGGATCACTTTCTGCTGAGTTATTTTGTATTTTTTCCTTCTTTTCTCCACTTGTTCATTCAGTTTGCTGTGGAATCTCACGTTGTCGAACTGGTAATCTGGGTTGTTTGGGAAATTGATTATTTCACTAATTTCTCGGGGTGGTAGTCTTTCATGCATTATGGTATATGGAGTATCTTGTATTGCTTCATGGTAAGCTAAGTTGATAAAGCTCTCTGTTTGTGTAATGTAGTCACTCCACTTCTGGTGTTTATCAAAACAATATGTCCTGAGTATACGGCCGACCTCCCTCAGTACTCTTTCCGCTGGGTTGCTATTTGGGTGATAGACAGATGTTTTATATGTCTTGACACCTAAGTCTAACAAAGTCTCCTTCCAAACCCTTCCTCGGAACTGAGTTCCGTGATCGGTAATAATTGATCGTGGAGCTCCTAACTCTGGTATGTATTGTTGGATCACTATCTGCAAAATCTTTTTTATAGTTGCCCGATTAATGGGGTATAGTTTTGTAAACTTGGAGTAATGGTCGAACATGATTATAATGAATTTATACTGTTTTCTCCCTCCACTACGAGGTAACGGACCACACACATCTAAAAATACTCTCTCTAATTTACCAGTTGATGTAATAGGTTGCATAATTCCTTCTGTTTTTTCATTATTGCATTTTGCTAATTGACAGATGTGACACTGCCGGATACATTCTCTAACTCTTCTGTTGATGTTCTTAATGTAAGGGTGTTCCTCAAGTGCCTTCATTACTTTTAATGCACCCATATGCCCATATCGGCTATGGTAGTCCAATATTAATTCTGTTTCTAAAGCTTTAGGTATCACCACCTTCCATGAGCCTTGGTTATTATTTGGTTTGTAAAATAATATGTCTTCATGTAGACAGTAATATGCAGTGATTTTTTCATCCTGTTGGATCAGTCTTTGTCTAAAATTGTTGATTTTGGTATCCTCGGTTTGTTGTTGTGCAATGGATTTCATGATGTTTTCCAAATCTGACTTGTTTTTTATTATAGTGTATACCTTGATGATTGTTTCTTTTTCCCCTTCAAAAGTTTGTTGTTCTATGTTAATCCGGGACAATATATCTGCAGCAATATTCTGTTTTCCTGGAACATACTCCCAATTTATATGGTACTCCTGTAGTGCGAGTATCCACCTAATCAATCTCCCATGGTTGATCTTGCAATTTTTTAGGAAAGATATTGACTTATGATCGCTCCTCACAGTTATCGAGTATCCAAGAATGTAGGTTCTGAATTTCCCACAAGCGAATACAACGCTTAATAACTCTTTTTCTGTTACACTATAATTGCGTTCACATCCATTAAGTATTCTGCTTGCAAAACTCACCACCTGATGTTCTCCCTCACTATCTTCTTGATATAATACAGATCCTAAACTTATATCACTGGCATCACAGTTCATGAAGAAAGGTTGATTGAAATTGGGATGTTTTAATACAACTGAACTTAGGAAATTGTGCTTGATCGTTTGGAGTAAATTGTCTTGTTCCTGTCCCCAGGACCATTTGTTTTTAGAGGATAATTGTGGGGACAACTTTGCTGTCATTTCAGAATAATTTCTCTGAAACTTCCTATAATAATTGCAAAGTCCCAGAAATGATTGAAGTTGCTTTTTATTTTTAGGAGTTGGGAACTTCTGGATAGCTTCAATTTTTTCATTGGATGGCGTTATTCCTTGTCTTGTTAGGTTAAAACCCAGGAATTGGACTTCACTGGCAATAAGCTTAGATTTTTGAAGTTTTAGTGTAACGTTATTGTCTGATAGTTTTTGTAATACTTGTCCTACTCTGTCACAATGGTCTTCCCAATTCACTGAAGTCATCAACATAGACTGTGGTATATGGAATAGTATCTGGACCCAACACCTGATCCATACATCTTACGAATACAGCTACTGAATTTACCAGTCCAAACGGTAGTCTCTTGAACTGATAGTTCCTTCCTTCGAAAATAAAGGCGACGTACTTTCGACTATCTGGGTGTAGCTCCACCTGCCAATACCCACATACCGTATCCCAGGTGCTAATAAATTGTATGCCATTGAACTTTTTCAGTATCTCCTCAATCTCTCCAGGAGATGTTCTGTCATTAACTATGATCTTATTAATCTCTCTAGCATCTAAGCAGAGTCGTACTTTGCCATCTTTCTTTGGAACTGCTATTAACGGACTGGTATATGGGGAACAGCTATATTCAATAATGTCTTCTGCTATCATTTTGTCTAGTTCAGTCCTCACTGCTTCCTTTAATGCATAAGCAACGGGATATGATTTTTTATTAAAATTGACAGGCTCCTTGAATTGTAATGAAAATTGATAATCCTTTACTTTGCCAGGTACATCAGAGAAAACATAGCGGTATTTATTATATATTGAAATCAACTTCTCTATTTGTTGTGTGGTTAAATTGCATTCATTTTGTTCTGACCGAAATTGTCGGATCTCTTCTAATTTTTCCAACCATAAACTATCTTCACACCCAAAGTATTCCCTTCTTACTTTCCATGACTCATCTTGATTATTACTGAATTTTCTTATACTACTGCATGAAGGTACGTTTTTGTTTTCTACTAATTTTGCTGTCCATTCTATATTATCCATCCTTAATGACACTATGGCTTGTCTCATGTCAATTATTGCTGAGTATTTTCTCAAAATATCACAGCCTATTAGTAGATTGAATGGTAGATTACTAGCTATTAGAAAAATCATAGGTATAGCTACGTTTCTGCTGGTCACTGTTAATGATGCCTGTTTTCTTATTGACTTGTTTTGCCTTCCAGTGGCTCCGATTAAAATTATATTTTGACTTGGTAAAGTTGGTAAGATGGCCTTACTATATTTTTGAATTTTGAGGTATTCATTGTTGTCAATTAACGACACGTTTGCACCCGTATCTATCATACATCTTGTCTCCAGTCCATTCACTTGGGCGATGATATAAACAATCTCATTATTTGAATTATTTTGTGTTATCGAGTCTTCGTTCAATAGCTCTTCTCTAACATTCTTTAGGAAATGATTTTGTACTATTGTCAACGTATCGTCAGTCGTTTTGTCTCGTCCTAGTAAGTACCCAAATTGCCGGTTCAGTGATGGGACCTGGTGGATTTTCACTGCCGCAGTTCGTTTAAATCAGGGCTGATCTCCTCAGTCCTGTTGTCTGATTGACTGGGTCTGTCTCTGTTCTGCGCCTCTTGTACCTCAATGGCGTTATTATTGAACGTCACTGAATTTCGATTATTTCTGTTGTCATCGCAGCTTCTACTTCTTCGATGTTCATCGCGGTAGTGCTGGTTACTCTCCTCCTGAAGATTTCTTCCACGGTTTCCATTATAGTTTGCTCGTCCCTGGTACCAACGTCTTCCCACATCCCTATCGTCAACACTTACATAATTCACTTGCCTTCTATATGTTTGATTTTGACTGTTATTATTGCCGTTATTATTGTGCCTGTATCGATTATCATAGTTGTTATTATAACCCCGGTTGTTCTGGTACTGGTGGTCTCTGTCATTGGCACGCTGGTATCCATTGTTGTTATTATTTGTAGGAGGGCTACGGTAGTAGTGGTTGTTGTTATTGTTGTTATTATTTGCGTTATTTCGTGGATAGTTATTGGTGTTATTCTGGTTTTGGTAACCGCGCTGATATTGGTTACCGTTGTAGTTATAACCATTGTTTGGTCGTTGTCCATTATTTTCATATGGGGCGTCGCGGCGACCATTATTTCTATTTATCTCATCGTTCCTTCGTCTATATTGTAGGAAGTTCTTCTCCTGTTCCATCTCTGCCAATAAGGTTGACATCTCCTCGATGGTTTGTATGCGTCCATTTATCCGGCCTCTTGTAATTTCGCCACCATAGTGGTAGGCCAATAGCCGCACTAAACATTCCGTAGGGATTGCAGGCTCTAAATGTCTGGCTATATTTATTTTGCCAAGGAAATATGCGGTTGGAGTTTGCTTGCCGTGCCGGTCATATCTGCCCAATCCTATGTCACTCCTTATCATGTGTTGTGTGGTATCGGACCAATATTTGGATTTGAACTGTTTTTTAAATTCCTGGAAGTTCTGTATACTCGGCCGCATCGCCGTCCACCAATTGTCATATACCTTTCGGAACATCTCGTCCAACATGCTCCTTATCACAAACCATCTGTCTTCCCCGGTTTTGGCTATCTTCTCTTCGATTCGTTCTAAAAATAGCATGGGGTTTCTTCTATAGTTTTGAAAATCGATCACCTCTCGATTTTCCTCGCATGTTGTATGGGCACCGGTACATTGTCTGTTTTTTAAGGAATTGATTTCACCTCTATGAGCAGTTGTTTGGTCTTGTACTCGATTGAGACTTGTACTCATATCTTCTAACCTCTCTCCCATCACTGCTTGGTTGGTTCTTATATTTTCAACTCGTCCATTCGTTTCTTCCCGGACGCTCAGTATCTCTTGGTTCATCCGCTCACACTTTTCCTTGGTCTCGGATTCTACCCTTTTAATTTCAATCACCGGTTCTTCCAGCTTCTTGTCCCATTCTTCCTGTAATTGCCGGTTATTAATTTCCATCTTGTTATTCCAATCTTCTTTTAATGACTCTTTGTGTTCATCCAATTTTTTCATGGTTTCCTGGTAATTTCCCTTCAACTCTTCCCTCAATGCTCTATTATTTTCGTCTATTTTCTCTTCCATTTTACTGCTATTCTCTTTCAATTCTCGGCTCAATTCCTCCTTGGTTTGTTTATTATCACTCCTTATTTCCTCCGTCTTCTTACTCAAGTCTTCCTTCAATTCTTCCTTCAATTTTTCTAAGTTCTTATCACTGTTCTCTATGGACTGTTTATTGTCCTGTTTTAATTCTTCCTTCAATTTTTCTAAGTTCTTATTACTGTTCTCACTTAATTCTTCCATTTTTTCTAAGTTCTTATTACTCTTCTCGCTTAATTCTTCCATTTTTTCTTCCGTTCTCTTACTATTCTCCTCCATTTTCTTACCCAAATCTTCCTTCAATATTTCTAAGTTCTTATTATTCTGTTTTAAATATTCCATAATGCTCTTCAGGTCAACGCTCTCTGTGACTTTGTCCGGTTCTTGTTTATCTCCTTGATCCTCTCTTATTGTTACTTCTACTTCTTCGACCGGTGTTGCTTCTTTGTCCTCCATATCTAACTCATCTACCTTCTCGGCTTCGACCGCTCGTTTTCGCGATGTTTCTCGCTTCCTCATCTTGTTTATTTTGGTTTATTGGTCTATTAATAATAATAATTTAATTTGTATTAAATTACACGCCTCACACGTTGGTGCGCCAATTTGTAACGATATTTATTGGGGTATGGTTTTGTAATGTAGCCTCACCTCGGTTTCGTCTATTTGTAACCAGAGAATATTTCGTTACATACAATGTTATTGTGGATCAGTTTACTTGTATTTATGTAGCGTGCACTTGAATACACCGTCCGTTAGAAATGTCGACTTGTAATATGGATAAAGGATGTAGCGACAAACTCGCACTGGAGTCGTCGATGTAAATTATAAATGTATTATGTCGAACGGCGAATGATTTCGTAAATTGCCGCTTACTCCCACTACGCTGCTTCTTTTACGTGACGTCACTCACCGATGCCAACTATCGGGTCAGCTACAACCTGTGAATTCTATTTACTAAATATAACGGCAATAATAATGACTCACAATTATCATCAAACATATATCCTTGTGGAATCCTTTATTTGGAAAAAACACTGGTTAACTTGTTTTAATAATTTTTACACAGAATAATCGCAATTGTAGTACAAAATATAAGTCTTCTTTACCAGTTGGCAGCCGTAGCTGTTCAGTATTCCTTCCTTAGATCAAAACAATGCTTTTTGTTAACGTTTTAAATTAAAATATGTCAATTATCTCAGGGCGTATATGGTTCGGGGATTTATAATTATACAAAATATTACACTACTAATCAAAATACAAGTTCACAATCATGGGATATTACAACGTTAGAGTGATAGGTGCACACAGAAATCGTATAGTGGTTACCAGTTTTAAACAGGTTATGTCTAAATCAGGCTTTTATAGTTATTATGTGAATTAAAACTTCTTGTTGTGTTTAAAAGGTGTTAGTCTTATATGGTGTTATTAGTGGTTGTTTCTGGTGTTCGTGTTATATGGTGTCTGTAATTCAGTTGATTATTACTTAAAATACGTGTATACAAGTGTATGTGTAGAAGTACGAAATAATGAGATGTCAGATCACCAAATCCTCTTCTTGTACTTTTCTTGGTTGCAAATAGGTCCCACGTACACGTCAGGTCTTCTTCTCGTCCCTCGTCCACGTCAAATCTTCTTTCTGGTTATTATTCCTTCTCATCCATCTAATGGGTAGTCTTCTGTTGTTGTAAAATGTTTGTATAGTGTACTTCTAACAGTATTTGTCTATTTGTATTGTTTTTTCACACTTTATAACATATAATGTAAGACGATTTAAGAACGCGTCTATCTGCTAAGATCGTTGTCAAAGAAGTCTCCTTTTATTTATCCGAAATTTCTGGTTGCTAAGGGTAAACTTGGAACCTGGTTGGTCAATCCGAATAGACATTGTCATAAACTTTTATTATTTCAGAATCTAAATTTGTTCAAAATCTTTAATATAACGTAACTTTTCTATACTGAATGGGATTTTAAAACCATTATCAGCATTATTTTGATCTTCACATGTGTTATATTTAGACACCAAACATGCCTGTTTTTGCTTAAGAACTATGGATGTTACAATTTTGTTATTTGGAATTTTCTTAAATAACTTGATATGTGTTATTTTGGTTCTATATTCCGTGTATACATTATTACCTATAAATACATCAACCCTTTCACATTTGCTTTACAAAATTTCTAATATAATTGTTCAAAATTTACTAAATTTGGTTTCACCTGGCCTATGTAATAGTATTATTTTCATCATCATGTTATAACATCTCTAACAATTAAATTAACTTCTAACATTCATCAAAATGGTTTAACATATAACGTCATTTTAACAACACAAAATATATATTATTCTAATATTTAAATTCATGTCCACATGGCTATGATTATACCAACTCCTTGCACAAATAGTTGTTTTCTACTCAAACTGTATAGGTGTTTGACATTTAACAAAACATCTTTGTATTGTCCATTCTGCTTGGTCAATTAATCAATTTACCATGGTTCAATATCAGCTCTATTGTTATATTTTTTAACACAACATAAACAAAAAATGGAATTAATATCATAAAATTGGCATTCCTTTAAACTAACTGTATCCCCTGGTACATACAAAAAACACAACACAAATACTATTATCTAAAACACTGTGCTATAACATAAAACATGCACATTTAACAAAACAAATCCTATACTAATTATTTAGTCCTTTGTCAGCTAATTTATGACTTATTCTGACACTGTCCATGTCATATTTACTATCCATATGGGTTTAAACATCCGTATACTTACTGATGTTTTGTGTTACAAAAATTACAATAAAGTGAACACTGTTGCTCTACCTCACACACAGTTCTAATAATCTGGTTACATTTATTGTTTATCTGGGTTTTACTCTTGTTATGAATGTAATTGTGACCATGTTATAATTTGTTGTTTACAGGACAACTCTATGAACTCTATATGTGACACTTTTTGTATGGTTCTTGTATCTATAACCAGGTGTATTTATATTTTTGTTACATCAATTAACTTAATTATTTAACAATATTTCTCTTACATAATATTATATGTTTGGGTCTATTATCCCTCACTTTGTATTTTGATTATTTGGATTTAATGATACATCAACTGAAACCATTTGTTTCTTTATAGTCCTGGTTCATAAACTGTTTGTCTTTACAAATCTTTGTTTGGTCAATACTAAAATTCATGTCATAGTTGGGGTTTGAAGATGTCTGCATCACTTAGCCTAAATCATTAATTTGGGTACGGTCAGTTGTCTTACTAGTCAGTCTGAAATTGTTAGTCGTTCTTCTTCACTATCATCTTGGAAGATATTGTTCTCCTTGTCAGCTTCTTAATCAAAGTCTTCATTAAGTCAGGTACGATATTATGTTGTTCTAAATGTCATGTTACAATATTTACTGTATAAAGTTATTGTTAACAGTAAAGTATATTTTTTGGTTTGTTTCTTCTAATAAACGAATTTTCCTTCTTACACTAATAATGTTTTTGGTTTATTAGACCTAACTTTATTCTTGTAATAGTCACGGTGAAGAGTTTGTTAGTAAGTAACTAATAAAGTATAAGTGTACTGATGTAAAATACATCTGGCATAGAGTAGAATATACCTTCTGACTCATCACGCTAGAAGAGTAGTTTAGTTGCTAGCTTCTGAGCCAATAAAATTAGATTATAAACACTATTGAAATTGCTGATTGCTGTTGTAAATAAATAATAAAAAAGTGCGGTTGACTGAATAGTTTTGGGAGAAAGAGTCTTTTAATACCTAGAGTGTCCATCTAATGTCTGCTTTTAATATATTTTGTGTTCCTATTTTGATTCCTACTTTTTGATTGCCACGTGAAGACATGTGACAATATGGGGTGGGGTCTGTGACGTACTACTCATGGCTCAAGTACGTAATTTATTTTTTCTTTATATGGTATTTATCATACGGTTTCATCATGTGGTATTTACAGATGCTAAATGATTCCAAGAATCATTCTTGTAACAGATATTATGTAAGTATACGTGTTTATATTTAGGTCGACTTCAAAGACAACGTCCTCGGAATTGGACAAGATTGTTTTCAACAAAGAATAAGTTCGAAATACAAACTCGATAATTTAACAATAAAACAAAACAACGCTAAACAATAAAACGTCGTGATGGGTATGATCGATGCAGATACTACAGAAAATAGGAATAACGACTTGTGTGGCCTAGAAATTTCATTACTTTTACTACTTTCTGCAGTATTATTTTTTACCGTGGCATTGCAAAACACAGAAATATGAGTTAGTCTACATACAATATCTTCTCCTTCTTTGAATATTTTAATTGTTTCTATTATAAGATATCATTATGGAGGATGTAAATACATTGCCACACCGTTTATGAATCTAGAAATATTAGCAGACTGCCACACCGACAAAGCACATTGGAAAATCGTTAGTCGCAAGGAAACGATATGGGTATATTGCCACACCGCGACCACGCATAAAGTTAACTGAACTTTGGCTGCGGGTATATGTTACTTCGCGTTACTTTTTAAAACGCACATAGATATCTTTATATAAGTTATAAAAATTCAGTGTACGTCTGCACATGTTCTTAAAACTTTTGAACCACTTATCCGATAGAGCTCATATTCGCACCATATGTTCGTTAGATTCAGAGTAAGGTTTACATGTGCCGAGTGTGAGGTTGGCCCGAAAGGGGGGGGTAAAAATTGGAAAAAATGGAAATACCGCATATGGGGTATAAAATTAAAGGGAATTTCCATGCAAGTAACAATTTTACATGCATGTATGCACTTTGAAAACTTTTGGACGGTTGGGCGTGTCAGTTTGGCCAAGGGGGTAAAAATTGGAAAAAATGAAAATACAGCATATGGGGTATCGAATTAAAGGGAATTTCGATGGAAATAACAATTTTACATGCATGTATGCACTATTGAACATTTTTGGGCCCTTGGGCTTAATAAATGGGCGGTTTGAGGGGGGGTTGTCAAAAATGGAAAATATGAAAAACGGCAGGACCGATTTCAACCAACTTGCCAGAAATATTTTATGCAACGACAGAAGCAACATAGGATAGGTGTTTTGGTCCACGTTGGGAGGTGGGGTGAAAAACACAGTGATTAAAAAACACAGTGGTAAATATAATACTGTATTCACATTTTAGTTTGGTGGTGAATATAATACTCGATTTACATTTTGTTTAGGAATGTGCTGCAAACAACAAATCAATTACCGGCAATTCAATATAAACTCAATGGTAGGTTCTATTTACATTTTGTTTAGGAATGTGCTGCAAACAACAAATCAATTAAAGGAAATTCAATATAACCGCAATGCTACGTGATGTATTTATAAAATTGTTACAATTAAAACGTTTTATTTTCATTTGTGATAGAAATGCCAAGAAGAGGGCGGCATTGAAATGTATTTTCATTTTTTCCAATTTTTACCCCCCCCTTCCTTGGCCAAACTGACACCCCCAATCGCCCAAAAATTTTTAATAGTGCATAGATGCATGTAAAATTGTTACTTGCATGGAAATTCCCTTTAATTTTATACCCCATATGCGGTATTTTCATTTTTTCCAATTTTTACCCTCCCTCCTTCTGAAGTGGCCATTTTTATTGTTGGTGATCAATTTGGCCAGCGAGATATCAAAATTATACGTCGCGATAATACCGTACAAACCATACACGATATTCATCGTTCATATGATGCTCTGCAATATCCACTTATTTTCTGGGAAGGAGAGGATCATATTAATATCTAACAACGTAATCCTTCAACAGGTACAACCAACATTTACATTATTTACAACATTTACAATATCTACAATATTTACAACATGTAAGTAATTCTGTGTAATTAATTGTTTTTTATTTACAGGTGAAGAAACTAATAAAAAAGTTAGCTGCATGAACTATAAATATGACTTTTATTTGCTATATTATGACTATTACTTTGCTATAACTATAAATAAAGCGCAGGGTCAAACAATTAATATATGCGGGTTAGATTTAGAAACCCCATGTTTTTCACAAGGTCAATTATATGTTGCGTGTTCCCGTGTTGGTCGACCATCAAATTTATTTTTTTACGCCCCCCAAGGCAAAACCACAAATATCGTTCATGATTTAGCTTTACGTTAAATATAAACATTTGTTTTTTCAATTTTAATAATTTCATTTATTTTAATTTTTTTTAAACACAATTATTATTGTCAAAATAAGCAAAAAATAAATTTCATGGAAAACAAATCATTTATATTATTACTCAATTAATATAAAAATACATGAAATAAATTTATTAATTTAAAGACAAAATGTTGTTTCTGTTAATAATAATGCTCCATGTATTTATCACTATGCTGCTTATAATATTCGTCTGTCACATGAAAACGTCCATCATCAGCCGCCATCAACTTGCGCGAAGCCAAACATTCATCAGTAACTGCCAATTTAGATAACATTTGACGACAGTTATACTTCTACTAATTATTATTAAATTAAAAAATAAATATCTACATCATTTTTTTTGGCCTCAGCAAAATGAAAAAAAAATTTAGAGGCAGGACAAAGTCTGCCGGGTCATCTAGTATTACAATAAATCTATTCTGCTAAAACGTTCCTGTTGGTATAATGTCTCGCATACATCACTTCACAAAGCAAGCAGCAGAATCTTATAGTAACATTGTAATTAACGCAAAAAACTTAAATTAAATAAATTGCAAAAAGTTTAAAAAGTTATTTCTGTTTGTGTAGTAAGTTTTGCACGATGTTTAAAATTGTAGGTGTGTTTAATTAAAGTATAAACACTGTTGAAAATATTTCAATAACTGAAACAGACAAAGTCATGCAAAGTATTATTCCTGAGAAAAGACTATTTCTAATGTCAAAAACATCTTATGTGTAACTGTATACAAAAAGAAAACATTATATAAATAGATGTATTAAATAAATATCCTCAGTAAAACAATACATCAAAGGAATAAGACGCCCTACATGTTACAATTACATGTAAAAAGTATATGATAATATGATTATGTGGAATAATAATCGTCAATAAAATTATACATAAAAAGTATAGGACATTATAAATATCTCAATTATACAGACACAAATAAAAGAAGTAGATATTATTTTGTGCATATGCCTGAGGCTTATTACTGTATAGGTTACACAATTAACATTTTCAATACACGTTCGTACTGAATTTCGAGTAATTCCTCAACTCTTCAGGTACATACACAGATAACAAAAAATAATAAACACTATTTAACAAAAGAGTTACAAGATCTAAAGCAAAAATTATAATGTGTGTGTGTGTGTGTGTGTGTGTGTGTGTGTGTGTGTGTGTGTGTGTGTGTGTGTGTGTGTGTGTGTGTGTGTGTGTGTGTGTAAACTTGAGAAATACGTAAAAACTTATTCCGTGAATACGCGGTATTGCACAAACATTAAGAATAAACTAATTATTTTAAATATATAATATTTTCACAAATAAAGAATAAACAGGTAAATTTTTAAGGAAACCGTTTAGTTGGGTATCAATAAAAAATGAATATAATAAATATTGTGTATTCTTTTCGTGTGTATTTTTAACATTATTACTAATATATTTATTACTTGTTGCCCGTTGAAGAAGTAGAAAGTTCACAGGGAAATGCATTTTAATCACACGTAGTTTGTCTCTGTATTTTTGGA
Organism: Magicicada septendecula; assembly: GCA_034769895.1. NCBI lineage: Eukaryota > Metazoa > Arthropoda > Insecta > Hemiptera > Cicadidae > Magicicada > Magicicada septendecula. Next base: position 477,602,768 of record CM068373.1, read on the forward strand.
GGGTTTTCAAATGTTTTTAACTTTGTTAACAACATTGCTTAGAGCAGTTGTTTTATTTTTGTTCTTACCTGTTGATTGGCGAATAACTTTAAGTACAATGAAAAATCTTTGCTCAGTTTTGGACATAATTGTGTGTTTATTTTATGTTGACATTAAAGGGCCTTTGTGGATGTGCCTTTCCTTTACTTGTATTTTTGGCGTGTATTGTGGTCACTGCCTTAGTTATGTAAGTACTTATTTGCAGTGAATTTACCTAACAAGTTACACAGTGTTATCTTTCTTTTACGCTGTCTATTCTAATTGCTAGAGGTTTCGGCTTGGCGCACGTCTGTTCATTTAGTTGCCATCAACTATGTGTTTTGAACGGTAACTAGGAGGTATTGTCATTAGGTTTTGGTTTTATTCTCAGCCATCATCGGTAATTCTTTGACGCTTTCTAAGTTTATACTTTCTTCAAATAATTTATACTGGAGGCCTTTACTTGATGAAAATCCATTATATTAAAGCATTAAAGAAAACTAAACTTGTTTTCGTGATTTTCACTCGTCAATTTATTTAAAAAATAATATACTACGACAGCTGTTTCGGCACACAGTGCCTTCTTCAGATGGTAAAAGCTGACTAGTTACTTACAATAAAACATCACATAAAGCCAGTGCTATTAAAACGATAATCGACTCAAGTTCGAACAATAAACAATACACATTACATATACACAACTATATACAAATTAGAAAAGAACATACATTTACTTATATAATTTCAAATTTAAAAGCGGAGAGCTATTTAAATCAGTTTGGTTGTTCAAAAGCAAACCTAAATCTTTACGCTTATTAATTTCGAGGGCTTCAAGTAAATCAAGTTTTTTACCTTTTTCCAATACATGTAAAATTTTAAAGTTATCATTAAAATTATGATCTTTTTCCAACAAATGATTCGCATAATTAGATTTACCATCCTGATATCTTAAACTGTAATTGTGATCGTACATTCTTTTTGAAAACGATCTTCCAGACTGGCCAATATAAATTTTGTCACAAGACCCACACGATAACTCATATACTCCTGACTTTTGGAGTTTTTCTACTTTACTCTTATTGTTCTTAATATATCTACCAAGAGAAGATTTCGTCCTAAAAGCTATATTTACATGTTTTTGAGTAAAGTATTTACCAATTTTATCCGATACAGTACCTATGTAATTAAGTGTGTAACTTACACTTTCTGCCTGTTCGGATTGCGGAATAGAGTGTAGTTGAGTGGGTGTTGCTCACAACAATATTTGCTGACATTGCTATTGAATGTGAGGTGTGAGATATAGTGTATTCATCTTCTCATGATAGTACATGCGTTAAGTGTGTTGTTCAGACATTCATAGACAAGTCTGGTGTATGAAATACGAACTATTATCTGACAATGATAATTTGCGATATCTGGTGATGGCATGGCAATATTTAGATTCAATTAATCGTGTGCATTCAGTTAGCTGCACGTGCTCGTATACATACGATCACACGCGCGCTCTCTCTTACACACACGCGCGCACGCACACACACACACAAGCGCGAGCGCGACCCAACGATACACTGGCCGTGTAAACGATGGTAAAATCCAATAACTGTAAATCAGAAATTTCTGTGTCTGTAATAAGCACGCTGTGTAAGTAAACTATACCCCATTGTAAGCAAACAACACGAGCGCTGGCCGTGTCCAGAAGTGCTCGGTGTCCAGACTCAAACTGAAAAAATATACAATAAAGGCAGACAATAGTAATGATTGATGAAATTTAAAACAAATGATTCGATTTGTTGTAGTGAACGGTCTCTGCGTATGTGTGTGACATTTAAAAACCACACTTATCAATGTCAGAATGTGTATGCAGAAACTGAGTGACAACGAGAGGTAATCATTATTTACACTTGACAGATCTGACGTGCTCAAAAATGTGAGAGTCTACGCACGTCACTCACAAACGTCAAATAGAATTGGGTTACAAACAATGTGCCTATATTACACTATACAAATTGTAGTCGTATTAATATTGATTAGGCACACAGTTTTAGGAGCAATAATCATTTATAGCAAATTATTTTAATTCACTTTAAATGTACAATTAAATACATTATTTACTACATTGTTAAGTGAATAAATGTTTCAGTTTCAAGCTCGTAATATTAAATATAACTTATATGCTTTATTATTTATTTAATAGGCTGATATTCTTTATTTAGAATCATAAACGTTTTGCCATCTTCTTTTAATTAAATCCATGTGTAAAGTGACAATAATACTATACCACTCAAACGAAACAAAAATTAAATCAACAGTAAATAAAAGATAAGTATGAGATCATTTAAAACAAAAAATTAGTATATGTATATAGGCCTATGGTTTTAATTTAAATAACGTGTCGGTGTGTTTTCTACGAGAGATGTGGTGCAGCTACAGTATATAATTTTGTGCCCTCTGTTTAAACAAAAATGAAACTACATATAACTTAATAGTATCTAATAGACACTACATGTACAGTAGTATAGTGTATAGTATATAGTACGCAATATGAACTACGTTAATACATAAACGAAATAATTTAATAGCTTAACGTATTCAACTTAGTATAATATCGTTGTCTTATTATAAAACTACTTATAAATTCATACATTAACTCTCGGTGTATCATTCTGGAAGACTGGAAGACAGTGGCTTTCAGAGCCTCCTCAGATGCGAACTGTGGGTAGCATCTGAATGTAACATCTAATCGCCAATTCACAAACTACCAGGAGCACAGTGAAGTTCAATAGCAGTCACCGTAACTGAAATTATAATAATGAAAATTATATTCTTTTGTATCGATTTAAAAAAAAAAATTACGCAAATAATTTTATAAATAAAACGCGATTACGGTTTTTGAAGTGAAGGACAATTAATATATTTAGTGTAAGCGAAAGATTTAAAATCTTTATTCAGAAACTAAGAGTTGAATAACTATTATGGTAGAAAATGAAGCATAAATAATTCCGCCTGTTACTTACTTATTAGCTATATTAAAATCATTTTATTTTGCACTTAGTCCTATATATATATATATATATATATATATATATATATATATATATATATATGATATTTCAAAGATTTTTGTCAGTGCAAACGATGCATTCTTTTCAGGGTTGAGTTATGCTTTGTATTTTACTGATGTTGAAACTTTTTGGCAGATGCAACTCTGCCATCGTCAGGCAGGTGCCTCCTCGATGACTTAGGATGATATGATTATGAGACAGGCCCAAATGTATTTTAGGCCGCTGCACTCAAGTCATATTTAGGTGCATATTATAAAACGTTAGCGCGCATTCACACACATGCGCGCGCATGCATACGTTATCTGAGTACCCTTGATGGAGATCAATACAGAAGAAAAATGTTATCCACGTTGCTAAAGCATTTTTAGCAATTTTTTAAAAATATCCTGAGGGTGTTGGTCCCCATAACACAACTTTTTGTCGCTATGACAAGTCTTAAAGCTTATATTAATTCTCTTACCCAGTCTGGCAATCGATTTGTCGATTTTTTATGTATAATTCGAAATATAATTTTTGTGTATCAATTATTTTCTTAATGTATGAACATATGATACAGGAGTAGTACGTCACAGACCCCAACCCATACTGTCACATCTCTTCAAATGGCAATCAAAAAGTATAGGAATATAAAATATAAGGCGGATATTAGATGGACACTCTAGGCATTGAAAGACTCTTTCTCCCAAAACTGTGCAGTGAAACGCACTTTTTTTATTTTTTATTTACAACAGCAATCAGCAATTTCAGTAATATTTATAACCCAATTTTATTGGCTCAGAAGCTAGCAACTAAGCTACTCTTCTAGTGTGATGAGTCAGAAGGTAAATTCTACCCTATGCCAGATGTATTTTACATTAGTACACTTATACTTTATTAGTTACATACTAACAAACTCTTCAACGTGACTATTACAAGAATAAAGTTAGGTCTAATAAACCAAAAACGTATTAGTATAAGAAGGAAAATTCGTTTATTACAAGGAAGAAAACAATTAAAATATATTTTACTGTTAACAATAACCTTTTGCAGTAAACTTTTACACGTTTTCTTCAATTATCTTTCTGTTGGCTGCTCTCAACCTGGCAATTTCATTTTCCATTCTTACATATATAGAAGATCTTCGCTCATTGTCTACTTTCAAAGTCGCATTATTAAATTTAATTCTCTCAATTTCTCTTTCAATATCCTGTAGAAAAAAAAACAAAGAGAATTGTTATTGTTAGTTAGGGTAATATAGTCGTGAGCATAAACAACACTACTACATTTCGACAACAATTAACTGTTCTTCGACTGCCTAATTACTGCGCTAGAAGACTGTCCACGGAGTAAGTATGCACTACAAATGTATTATGTATTAGTTACATATTGCCACGACAATTATGTTATCCTTTCAAAAATTCTACACGTTTCTCGAGTAGCCCCAGCGCGTGCACCGTCTGTGTCAAGGTCGTGCGAGAACCTAGTCTCCAGATTGTTTGAGCTCTTGTAACTAAGCAAAATACGTTACCACGCCGCACGTGGAATCGAAAATCTGGAAATTCAGAGTGGTATATACGGCCGACTTAGAGTTAGTTACATATGGCAATTTACGGGGTGAGTATCAAATTATTGTTGCGGATTAGCGGAAAGTGATTATTGTGTTAATCAGTGCGTTACTACAGTAAGGCAACATTATTGTTGCATGTGGACAAATTTAACTTGAATTATTATATAAGTGTACTTTTACTGATTTAAAATTGTTCTTGTGAGTAATTAAAATTTGTAATTATTGACTTTGTTGGTCACTGGTGTCAAGTTATCTTGATTCTACTGTACAATTCGACGACCCGTGAGACCATAATAACAGTACAGTATTTCGAGTATTTTGTTTTTAATGTAATTATGATAGTTATACAAAACACGTTGGTTTTAAATAACTTTAAAACAAAAAACAAATAGTAAAATTGAATCACATATACTGTTAAGTTAGTGTAACTTATTTCTACTTATACACCCCTAAGTAATACACGTGCAGCAAAAACAGTAAAACATTCGGTTTCACAAAAGCTTCTGTTGTTGCCGATTTCAATTCTACGATTAGCTTTAAGATACAACAAGACAACGAAACTAAAAATAAAATAACTTCACGATCACTGGTTTCTTATCTTATCAGCTTATGAGAAAATGAATATTACCTCAACTTCTCGGCTACCTGCACTATAAAGCCGGTACAGCCCATATGCCGCGGCGCAACTGACCGTCTAAAAACAAACAAAAACATCAGTATAAACAATATTAGAAAGCAAGTCAACAAACATAAGTAAACACACAGATAAACAATTGAGACAAAATAAATTAAAGATTCAAGTAAATTAGTATGCTAGCGCATGAACTAATATTAACGGAATTATACAGCCACTTTCAATGACATGATAATTATTTTGCTATCACGTTTTGCGTCAGGAATATATATACCCTTTCTGCAATGGACCATCGCAGAAAGGGTATTTGTAACTAGGACTGCATGCTTTTATACCAATTTATGGCGTTATAGACATGTTGACAATTGATTTTGTTTAAATTTTGTAAAATAGCTATAAGTTTTGACATAAGAAATGGGTAATTAACTATTGTATGTCAAAATGCCCATAAATTTATTTTCTGTCATGTCAAGTGCGAATTTAGTGCGCGTGTTATTCGTATTTACGTGAATAACTGATACAAATTAACGTATTGAATTGAGACTTGGACAGATCATGCTTCTAAAGTAGCGCTACATTTTTCTTATGTCAAAGACTCGAAACATATTATTTTAATATGTTTAACAGAGTTCATCTTTCTAAAGAATCCTTATCTTCTGAAAGTCATAAAATTTTTGATAAAATCTATACATGCTTTTGCAATTTTCAGCATAATTGATCAGGACTTATATCTATCTATCTAACCCATCGATCACGTGCTAGGGGTTTTGACCAATCAGAGGCCCCTATTTTCATTCAGATTGGGTCTTCGCGAAGGACGTTTCTTCAGTTCCACCTAACAGCTCGGCCTTAACAAATGTTTTCTCTGGGCGAGTTTGTCGTATCAGTATACGTTCTACATAAGGGTTACGAGTACGGAATCTTAGCAACGAGTTGCCCGTTTGCTATATTCGATTGGATACTAGAACTCAAATAAATTAATTATAATTTATAGTTCCATTCTCGCGAGAGTCAAGATTTCCTCATGGGGTGAGGTGTATTTACCGTAATACATCTGTGTGAACGCGATGACACATCAAGACACGGGAAGGTGCACGTACAATACACCGAAACTCCATTAATTTAAATTACACCCATTATCGAACCCTGAGTAACGAGATAAACGCTACCGGTGTATCGGTGTGCGTGCGTGTGTTCGGCGAGTTCCACGTGTTATCAGAGCAGCAGGTTTCAGCAGGCAGCAAGAAAGAGGTGGCAGTGAAACGGTCCAACGGTTCAACGGTTTCGAAAAAGGAATTCAACGACCAAGTAAAATAGACATTTAAGAAAAGACTTTCAAATCATTTACAGACATTATTAAATTTAGAATAAATAATTTTTAATGAAGAAATTTGTGTTAGTGGTTGAAATCACAATCAGAATGATCAATATTGCACACCACTATATAAAAATTATTCCGATTAGCGCTTTCAAGCTTCACAGCTCATCGTCAGATCAGGAATAGACCGAAAATATGTCATACCCAACCCTTCACCCCTCTCCCCCACCCTGCTCACCCACAACAAACTAAAAATTAATGACCCTTCCCCACCCCCTAAACTCTGTCTCACCATCTGTACAGTTACATATTTTTCTAGTAAATTCCTTGTGTGTGTGTGTGTGTGTGTGTGTGTGTGTCCTTTTAAACTACCCACTTCCTCTCCACACACGTGGGTCAGTCACACATCCTTATCTGACGATGAGCTGTGAAGCTTGAAAGCGCTAACCGGAATAATTTTTATACAGTGGTGTGCAATATTGATCATTCTGATTGTAAATAATTTTTGTCAATCACAGACCATTTTGAATTTGTTTAAAATATATACTTTACTCCAGATAAAAGACTCTTATATTCTTGTGTTTTTAATACTATGCCTTCTATTTGTTTTCTTGCATATATATATATATATATATATTTATGTGTGTGTGTGTGTGTGTGTGTGTGTGTGTGTGTGGTGTGTGTGTGTGTGTGTGTGTGTGTGTGTGTGTGTGTGTGTGTGTGTGTGTGTGTGTGTGTGTGTGTGTGTGTGTGTGTGTGTGTGTGTGTGTGTGTGTGTGTGTGTGTGTGTGTGTGTGTGTGTGTGTGTGTGTGTGTGTGTGTGTGTGTGTGTGTGTGTGTGTGTGTGTGTGTGTGTGTGTGTGTGTGTGTGTGTGTGTGTGTGTGTGTGTGTGTGTGTGTGTGTGTGTGTGTGGATATTATCATGTTTGGTATGTTAGTAATGAGAAATTGTTTATAGGAAAATAATACTGTAGCAATTATTTTAACTTGTAGCTTCATATTATTCAATCTCTAGGCAACGCAAACGGCTGAATTAATAATTACCATTTCCTGCATAAATCCGATGTCCCCGCCATTTTTTCATTTAAAAGCACTATTCTGTGCCCATTTGCCCTTTCCTTGTCTCCGCTAACATAGCCTATACACCGACTTTTACTGCGCTCGGTTATGCCAATCCGAAGATATTAAAATTACAAAAAGTAAATTATTCAGCTTCAATAAAAATAAAACGTATAACATGCGGAATCATTTAGCACTGGAGATGATAATTTTCTGTCGTCGGCATCGGCAGCACTGAGCGTTATATACCCAACGAATACTTATGAAAACGGATACTAGGCAATATTTGTAAAAGTAAAATACAGGTAAAACAAATAGTATTATAAATTTTAGAATTAAAATTATAATAATAAATACGAGAAAAGTATGTAGCCCAATAACGACAATGACAGTAATAATAATAATAACAACAAAAACAACATAGGCCCTACACAAGTACCATGTATAGAAAACGTCCTTCAGTATCTATAAATATGTGGAATCAGAAAGAAGATGCAGGAAACTAAGAAGTGTTTATAAGGAAAATTACGGATATGAAAGGATGTTTCCGAAGAAAAACCAAAGGGAACCAAAACTGTGATATCGGAATAAAGAGTAATAGTCAGTAAGAGAATAAGGGAGATAACTTCGGAAAGTGAAAGACACTGTGCACCCCGTAAATAGAGGGTATTAATAATAATATTAATAATAATAATAATACAACATCACCAATAGATATTATTATAATAAGATTATATATAAGACTTTTGTTTCACCACCCAGATGTAAAAAGTGTGGAATGTCTACGATTCCTCTGTTGTACCGTGTGGCATACAAAGATGACAGTGTAGCTAATGTTATTTCCAGCTGCCTATTTATTATTCTAATCGTTACCCCAACGTATTCGCTTCAAGAGACGGAATATAGTTGGGGGCTGAAAACGCACACCTTAACTTCACGTTTCTGTTCCAAGGAAAAACAACTTACCTAAAACTATTTCTTTGTATGAGCGCGAGTGTGTATACTCTGTACAGGAAGCCAAGATGTACGTCTTTTACGACCATTATGCACACATCCAACTTAACAGAATTTATAAAAGCCTTTATGTACCTGTGTGCCGTGTTTGTTATACGGCTCTTAGAAAAAGAAAAGGATTCTCGTCCATTCCGTATAATTTTATTTTTCTGAGCGTTTGCTTACGTGTTTTCAGTTGAAAACGACGTACAAAAAGGACTCGTACAAGTGCAAAAGACAAAGGCATCAGCATACTTGAAATAGGTTCACGATTGTTTTACTTTATGTAACAAAATATTTTAAATTAGTCGCGTTAGTATGAAAAACGTCAGCAGTCAATGTTCTGCATGGTGCATATCTACCTAAAATCCACGTTTTATTTGGCGATCTCGTCTGATCTTTTCCACGTTTTTCTTAACAACGTTGTCTGCGATACCTATGTCGTTAGTTTTTGTTTGCAATCTCACTTCGTGTCTCTGCACCGTACGATACTATTGTGCTTTTTATTGACTTATACATTCTTTAATATTGGAATGTCGAAGAGGGGCAGAATAGTGAAAATCTGCAGGGAGAAGAATCCAGGAGGCAAGAGAGGAGTAGGTCGTTCCAGAAAAAGATGCTAATGAAGCTTTAGTCTGGTTTAATCGATATATCACTGGGTTATGCTCAAAACGTAAGAAGAACAGAAGTACGAATAAGATTTATTTGAAATATTTTAGAAACGTCAAAACACTTACCGCCGCTGCGGCCATTGCGGCCATCAACTTCACTCCCATCAGGAATCCATATTGCCGTCACACAAAAAAAAAATAAGAACCTTTCTTAGTGTTTTATAAACAAATAAATAAGAAGAGCTTTAACAGCAGTTATATAAGCGGAGTCTTAAAAATATATTTTGTGAGACAAGTTGAAAATACAAATTTCCATAGAAACTAAATTTCCATTATTGTCAATCTCAAAATAAAAGTTAAATTTGTGTTTTGAATTCATTAATTTCGTGTCACAGTTTTTATTTAATATTTTGTGTACTTCAAATTTGTTTACAGTCGGCCAAGCCGTGGAATTCGTTTTTATGAAGTCATGTAAAGCCCAGGCGCTCTACAGAGCTGTGGAGCGTTTTAAAATATTCGCTGTTTGTAAAATCGGAAGCTGTAATTAGTTTTGGGATTGTATGCAGTAACAAGTTGGCTTGAAAGATATCGCTTGCTTAACCTCTAAAGAAAAGCAAGCTGGCTTTGGTTTAGTCTGCCAACGTTGTATATTCGTCTCCAGTCAGACAAATGCAGATGTAAACAGTGTTTGTATCCTTTGTTTAATTTCTGGTAACTTACTTTTATGTACAATTCATTTAGTGACGGAAACGGAGTAATTTGTTTAATCTGTTTAAAAGTACGGCAATTCGAGAAGGCACAATAACTACATACCAACTGTGCTATGGACAATATAAAATACAGTTCAAAGTCACCATCATTAAATCAATAACCATCACGTGTTTTCTGCTTAAATGCAGGACTTACAGGGCACGTTTCCTCCATACTGGTTTAGTCTCTTCATTTCCTGATATTGCACCCTTTTCCTCTCCTCCGCTTTCCATTTTTTAGGCGTTCAAGTGTTTCTACCTCACATTACTTTGTTTAGGCCTATACCGCACAAAGTGTACCATCAATTTCTAGTTCTGCTCTGAATGATATCCAGCACCCTCTTCCCTTCTTAAACTTTCAAGCACCTCCTTATTCGCCGCTCTATTCTTCCACGAAACCCTATCATTTTTCTCAATGTTCACATCTCAAACTTTTCCTTTATCTCTTCAGTGTTCAAGATTCCGCTCTGTGTAAGAGCACGCTCCATTCACATACCCCCCTTCCTCAGCTTTGTGTCTAGGTGACCCCACAATAATCTTTCCATTCTATTAAAGGTTTCATTAATTAACGCATTTCTGGATCTCAACTTTCGACTACAATGCATGTCCTCTTTGTTTAATTAAAGATCACAGATATTTAAAAGGCGTCCCTTGTTCAGTTTTTTTATTTGCTATTTTATTCTGTGCAGTTCTAATCCTGTTGCTTATGACGATGTTACTTTGCTTCTTTACCAATGATTTCCATACCAAACTCTTTAAAATTCTGTTAAAATCTCTTAGCATTCTATTTAATGTGATTTCGTTGTCTGGAAACAATAGCATATCGTTCAAACCCATCACATACGCAGATAAAAATTTACCGACTCCTTAAGTTTTTATATACATCTTTCTCAAACACGCCGTTTTCTTGCTTCCAACCAGCCACAAGCTTTTGTTCATGCCCTTGCAGATCTAGCACCTTCGCTGAAATGTAACAGTAAAACAATTACCTTAACAAATAGTAAACAATGAAAATAATGTAATATCAGACAATAAAATAGGAAAATATTGCTACACGTGCAACCAAACACGCACAAAATTGCCATTCGTTGGTGGTGCAATGTTGGTGTAAGTGCCTTATACTACCTTCCTGTGAACAATAGCCTATAGGCTACCCTGAATACTTCGTATTTTGATGTGGCTTTAATATATACTCTGCCTTTTCAATTTTCAGCTAATTTTAAATCATATAGTGCGCTTTAAAATATACTTTTAATGGATGAATTTTATTGTAATTGTTCTACGAGTCCAATACAAAATTCAAACGAGGCCTTACACGGACTCGTCAGGAGTAAATACCCTAGAACAACTTTTACTTCAAAAACAAATGTTGAATCACCGGTAGGCGAAGCCACCTGTCAGTTCAATATTAGATATTTTACAACAATAACACATTTTAAATATTGGCTGAAATTTATCAGGTAAGAAACACTGCCTAACGTGCTGAAGAAAAGGTATTTATATGAAATTTTACCTAATTAAAATGTTTTTCATTTTTATTAACATTTTAAATATAAGAAAAAAACGTGACAAGATTGTGTTCCTTAACGTGAAAAATAATATATTCTGATATTCTCAAATAAAAAAAAAACATTTTTTGTCGACTAACTATTGGTTTTAAAGTGATTTGAAAAACCAATAAAATGACATAATTTTATTTCATATTATATATGGTAGCACGTTTGCTAACTAATAGCTAAAAATACAAATTTTAACCAAATTTATTTGAAATAATCTTTGTGTTTCTGTACATAAGGTAATCATATCGATGATAAGCAATATATCAAATTCTACTGAAAAGTATCCCAAATAATGGACTGGAAACACGATGTTATCTGTTTGCAACATACGAAAGTGTAATGAAAACACTGCATTACATTTTACATAATCGAGTTAGCAATAGTTTACAGTTTCACCACAAGTTATTGCTAGTAGCTTTACTTTGCGGAAACAATTCCATAGTAACAACACATTTTAAAGAAATGTATACGTGAACAATTGAAGTGACATTTTACCTGCCATTTACACGGAAGTTAATATTCATGCGTCTGTGTATAAACTTCTAAGAAGGGTTAATATTTTATTCTACTTTGCATACAATACAAAGACTTTAGAAATTGTCTCTAAAAATTTCTTTCGTATCTTTTAGGACTTTTTTCTTTTTCTTTGTCATTTAAATCATCTTTCAATCAACGTTTGTCTGAATAGTTCTTAATTTTCTACGTATAGTTTAAAAAAAAATAAGGACTTTTAGAAAACACTGTGGTTAAAAATTACTTATATTGTTTGCGTATGAATGTATTGTTACTCTTCATAATATTGATAGGTTATAAATCCACCTTGTTTACTTTTATAAATTTTATCATTCCTTATTTATTAATAAATACACTTTAGAATTTTAATAATTATTTTCTAATAAGGAAGATTGTGAAATCTGTGAAATGAAGCTACCGATGAGCAAATTAGATTAATGTTCTTAGCAGCAGAAATTTTAATTTTTATTTATACCAGATTAAGGCAAGTAAACAAAACTATATTTCTTGTACTATTCCTGATTTAGTTGCCCTTCACCGGAGAAGAAAGCAATCAGTGAAGAAGAACAGTGTTTTATTATTATTCTACAAATTTTATGTTAAACTAATTGATGTTATAAATTTTTTTGGTATAGATTCGGCTAAAAATATTATTGAAAAAAATTACTATACACTACCCCTCAAATTCCTACAAAATTATTAGAATTAATTTAAATTCACAAATACTTTAGTATTGAGTTTAAAACAAAAATTTTAATTACAGTATTTAAAATGTATCTTGTACAGTACTTAATTTTACTACTATCAATAATGTCACTTGTTGTGAATAAACTAAGTTAATATTACTTTAATTTAGGGAGATACTTGAAACGAAGAACGTCTGTGCACAAGATTAAAAAATTTTAAGTCTTATCAATGTGTTGACACCTATTAATTTCAATATTATTTAAAAAATAATAATTTTTATATATACTGCGGGTGGAGTATTTACACTAACAAAACTACAATCATATGTGAAAATATAACTAGTTCACTACTGAATTTTCTTTTTGTCTAACACACCGGGTTTTTTGACTTATGTTCAATAAGATTACTTGTATGGATTATTCTGACTGCTTTATGAAATACAAGAATATATTCGTGTGTATATTATTTGTTTGATACTTAGCTATATTTACTTTCCTTTTTAAGCTAATATTTAAAGGCTCATTGCTTGAGATATTTTGTGTCGTTGCTGTATTTGTCGTTTATAGTACCGATAGTTCTTTTGTGGTCACTAATAGCCACCGATGTTTATAAAGACCTGATAAATAAAAATTAATAAAACATTTTTCAATCAGGAAATGGTATGTTATTTTTGTTAGTTAAATATATGTTTTTGCATCGTTATAAAGAAAATGGATGGGTTTTTAAAGAAATACATACATATAATCCTTTCTGTGTGATTTAATGGACGCAATAATTTTATATGGGATTAGTTACATTGTTCTTATAACTTATACTAGAAAATTATCTTCCTACTTAACAATCTACATACATTTTGCAAGTCAATATTTCTGCAGAAAGGCAAACTAAATATTTGAAACAAAAAAAGTGAAGCACAATATTTTTAACATGATGTATAAATTTAAAGAAAGTATAATTATAACTTATTGCCAACAAATATTTTCAGATGACAAATTAAAAGAAAATTAATAAACGTGGATAGTAACATCTTATCCCACTAATGTATTAATGAATAATACATTATTCCACTAATGTATTTTACGTGATTAACATAGTGCAGCTACGTAATGCAGAAGAGACTACGTGAGTGAGTTCAACTGTTTGTAGGTTGAGGAGTAGTTAGCTTTCGTCATACCAGCTTTATCCCTTCTCTGTGAGAACTCTCTTCGCAGCCACATACTACAGTAGTTTTTTTTTAAATCATTGATGTGTTGACGTATAAAGTACTTTTAATTAGTATAAAATTATGTATTTGTAAGCTTTCCCAATTATCCCTTGTAACTTTACCTATAATATATTTATAGACTTACGTCTGTAGTACATGTATCAATACTGACAGCGGAATTAAAAACAATATTCTTCGGTTGTGACTTTAACCACTTGTTGAATAATTCCTATGTATTTTAATATTGTGCACGTTTAAAAATTGAATGTGAATATGCACACGGATTTTAATGATATAACTATAAATGTATATAATTTTGTTCAATGTCCATTACGTAACATGGACATTTGCTAACTTTGGTAACCTTGATCATAATGTGAACGAGTGAGAATTCATTTCACGTTCTTTATCGAAAAAAAAAGTTCTTTATCGTAAAATAAAAAACTAAACAAACCAGCACAGTGTAATAAATATATATCATCTGGATTTCAGACAAAGTTTTCTACAATGTCCAACTAAAGATACTGTACATAATATCGTGTACTGTATAAATAATTAGTGTGAAGTGATACTCAAAGTAAATCCCGTATTAGTGACCTACTTTGTTCATTAAGGTGGTAAGCAAACTTTGTTGTTTGCTGAAGTAACAGTAAGATAATTTATGTAAAGAGGGCTGCTTGTTTGTATACGCGTAGCAAATATTAATACTAATTAGTTTAGTGTCACCTATAAAATAAATACTAACCACAGGTTAATCTAACATTACCAAGATGTCTTGCAAAGTTTTATACAAGTTGCGAACTTCCTCACAGTTTATGAAACATATTTAGAAAAGTTGATAAAACAAAATAAAAATATAGAAACATTTCTTGTAAATCCTTACACCCTTTTACTTTTGATAATTTGAAATATAAACTAGAGTGTAGATAAATTTTGTTTTATCTCCCATTTTGTATTACAGTGGTAGTGTAAATAACGCTCACCAGAAAATTAAAGAAATGCCTCTAAGAGAAAGGTTGCATGTAGTTCGTATTCATAAATGACATCGTATCAGTAATATTATATAAATGATATATTAATAATTGTTTTGAGAAAAGTTCCTAGTAACTGAGGCCCAAGTACTAGTAGGCCTACAGTGAATATAAACCGGGGATCCGCAGTTATTGTATTGCATTGCATTTTAGCCAATTACAGTATAAACCGGGGATCCGCAGTTATTGTATTGCATTTTAGCCCATTACAGGAATAGAATATACTTTTACACAAACTGTTAAAAATGCTAGTAACAAATGGATGAACCAACACTTTTACGGGAATGAAAACCAAATAAAACTCGCACTTAGTCACAGGCTCAATTTCATACTCTTCAAAAAAGTTCATTAAAGTGACGGGATTTGAAACGAACAAAGACAATTTGCACAAAGACATCTGCTACGCTTTTAGTCTTATACACTTAAAAAATCTGTTCCAAATTTACGGCACTAAAAATAAATAATATGTGTCACTAAACAAGGTTAGCATAGTACATTCTATTTGCCATAAATAAAGTAATATCAAAATAGTATATTTAAAATCCTGTACACATTCACGTTTAATTTCTTAAGATAGGAAATGTTAAAGTCTATACAGAAATTAGTAAATTTACAATAAAAATAAAGGGGAGGAAAGTATTGTTTTTATTTAGTTGTCAGTAATGAAGTATATAAACCAGCCCTGAGGCAACAAATGTTACAGATGAAACTAGGAAAACATAAGTAATATATACGTGTACAATATATTATATATACTGATGGATAATTCTTCTTCTTCTGATGGTTCCTATCCGTTTCGGATGTTGGATATCGTACAGGCTATTTTAACTTTCTGCACAGCTGTACGGAATAAGTCAGTTGTATTCATGCCAAACCAAGTCTTAAATTTCTCAGCTATGATATTTTCGGTCGGTCAACTTACTTCTTTCTTTCCAAGTATTTTTCCCTGTAGCATGGTCTGCAATAAGTAAAATCTCTGTTCATTTCTCATGAAAAGTCAAAGATACTGAAGCTTTCTTATCTTCACTGTGTTCATAACTTCCCTGTCTTTCTTTATCTTTCTAAGAATTTTAACATTAATTATATGTGCTGTCCATGAAATGCTCAGTATTCTACGGTAGAGCTACATTCAAAAGATTCCAATTTCTTAGTTGTGGCTTCAGTCAAAGTTCAAGATTGTACACCGTAGAAGAGGACCGAGAATACGTGATGGATAATTGACTAAGGTAAAATAAGTTCATGAAAGAACCATTGTATAAAGATATATATATATATATACACACACACACACACACATACTATACATTACTACTCTACTCCACACACGCGCACACACACACACACACACACACACACATATACATTTTTAATGTTTTATTACTAGAAAAGTTACTATATGATTACTTTGTAATATTTGAGTTTTTTACATTTTTTCTTCTTCCCTGCCTTTTGAGTTAGCCTAGGTATTCAAACCTCTCCCTTGATCCCCTAAGTAATTTTCCCCATGATCTCCATAACCAGTAGCTACTAAGGAATCCAAATCGGGTAATTAACTCTGTCTAGCACGGATCGTTAATTTGTAACATTTTCCTTGTGTAATTCATTTCTTTTTTCCTGGTTTTGCTCATTTTATACTTTTTGATCACTTAAACTACATTACAATCATCTTGTCCTTCTAGTCATGCTTAAAATTTCATCTAAGACCGTACTTTTTGGTATTTCTATTCTTTACCGGTTTTTATACCCTACACCATAACCTCTATGTAAGTTGTTTTTTTTTCTTAATTACTACCCATCAACATTGTAAAATCCATGATTATTTTTCGTTTCGTAAATCTTCTGTTGTAACAAATATATAACCGATCTCTTATAATTAGTGATGACATAAATGAAAACACTTTGCTATATACTTTGATCCTTTGAGAAACTGCTCAGTTCTCCGTGGCTGTAAGATTTTTCATAACGTCTCTTAGAATATCTTCTTGAAAGGTTTCTAAAGGTCTATAAAATAAAAATATGCTTTTCCCTTTTAGTCAATGTTTGTCGCGTTTTTCTATGATCTTTTTGATGGTGAATGTAATTGTTACGTATAAATTTAATTATTATAATTTTATATGAAACAAACGCTTCACACCGTGTATGTCAGAAATGATGATCCATCAGGACTTGCTGAATAACTGTTTGCGGTTAAATATAAACAAAGTAATGAAAGAGTATGATAACTGCTTAATATTGCTGGGCTTGCTCGGTGGTTGCAGAGACAGAAACCGTTTGAGCTTTCATTGCCTGTAGGCAAGTGAAGTGTTAAAATGAATATCTGCAGGTGTACAATGTGTAAACGATTGTGAGCAGCTCTAACATAGATTTTAGAATAAATTCTGTCCTATATTATCACACTTTTCCGGGCTGTTAGGCCGTGGTAAGGTTGGTCAAGTTTATCACCATGTCTGATGTGGTGGGTTTTCTGTATATTTTGTATGTGTGTGTGTTGTTTTTTTGGTAATTGTAAGGTCCAAGAAGTTTATGCTATTGTTTTGTTCAAATCGAGTGTGAATTTTAATTTATGGTGTAGAGCGTTAATGTACTTGTGGAAATTTTCTGTTTGTCTTTTGTTGCCGTTGTAGAGGAGTAAAATGTCATCAACGTACCTGTGCCAATATATTATTTTATTAGTGTATTTGTTATTGTGCAGTATGTGTTCTTGTTCTATGGTGTGTACAAATATTTCGGCTAGTATACTTGATATAGGGGAGCCCATGGGTAGTCCATCTGTTTGTGTGTAAAACAAGATAATTTTAAATAACATTTCAATGTCCATTTGCACAACAATAACAAAATTTTAAATTAACAAATTTACATGAATTCTTGAAAGTTATGTTTGATTATATACAGTTACAGTTTAATTGTGAATTTTTATTTCCTATTGGTTTGTTTTAAGTTGCACTATTTGAAGTAAACACTATTAATGTCACTCAATAACGTACATGGTTTAAACGTTCAGTTTTATTGCTCAGTTATTCAGACGAAATATCAGAGTCCAAGAGGTGTTGTGTTTGTTATGTACGTATGTGGTTATCCGGTTATCTCGAATGAATGTATTTTAATTATAGTACTGCTCTTTACCTGCTACGTATTTTGTATACTCCGTAATATGACTGAGTTATTTATTTCTTGCTATGCTTTCCGTTGTACGTTGGTAGTTAGAGTTTTGAAAAGTTTTCTCTTCGCAATATTTTAATAATATTTTTATATAACTTATTTTCTTTTCATCTTTTAAACACTATTTAGCCTATTATTCAATATGGCTTTTTAATAATTTTGAACTACCGGATGACACTGAATAACAATTAATTACTATACCCCAATCCTTGGGCCTTGATTTTAACTTTTTGGATCCTTAAATAAGAGTACCTTATTTTTAGAAGACCTTGTTGTTAGAATTCACTTCCTACTTTGGTTTGATTTAAATACTATAATGTTTTTAAAATTCTTATCGCCGTGTGTAACATGGCTTTTATATGTTGACTATATTGTTTAAATTCAGTTATCTTTATCTAGTTTACACTATGTAGATATTGTACACTATTTTATAATTTAGGCCAATAAGATTTTATTATAGTACGTAGCTTTGCATAATGCTTCTGGTTCCTTAATTATGTCTCTGTGTGATTTTAATTTCTCTCTCTTACGATTTACTTTCACATTATAGATTGCATGTTGCTTATTTGGACTATTACATATATAAATTAGTTTAATTATTTCAAGATTTTTAAATACATTAGTTAATATTACGTTTTAATTATAATATTAATTTTAAATCGTTTATCATATTATCTAATTCTATTTCAATTTGTCATTTTACCCACTACAATATGGCTGAAAGCTTTCGTGCCTATCTATAATCTAACCTTGTTACAGTTATTGAATCTTCATTTACTTTGATAATGTTTATATATACTACAAAATTTATTTTCACCAGTACAATATACAACTTCCCTCATCTATTCAAACTGCAGTTTAAACTTAGTTGTAAATTGCAAATATAACATAAGGAACAATTATTATTTATAAAATAGGCAACTTTATATAAAAGTAATCGTTGCTAAAACCTAATATTACACAAAATTGCATATACATCAAAAACAGTAAATAATGCTTTAGTATTACAAAATTTGTCGAACAAGAGGCACCAACTGAAAATAAATAACGGTGAAAATATTTTGTATCACATACACATATGAGCTAACATTTCATTCGTTTGTTAAAAACAAATACGCAGTTGGTCTGTTCTGCAGAAATTTAATTCTCCCGACTGCATACATTGTACAGTTTGATGGATGTTATATGTAATAAAATATCACTCGCGTTTACAGATTTTAAATTGCTGCGTACAGTAGAAGTTGCAAAATTAATTCATATATATGTGTTTCGTGCATGTTTTCTGTACACATGTTACAATTATGCAAACAAAATGGCAAATGTGCATGAAAATTACTAGGTTCTGTGTCTACATGTGAATTTAGACTTAATTGCAGAAAACGAATTGCAGACTTGGGCTGCAAACACATTAATAATTACTGATATGTAAAGAGCAATTCAGGTTTATGTTTACGTAACCTGTATTTTAAATAAGGTGAGGCAACTGGTTTGAAAAGATTTGTGTGTGTTTGGGCGCGAGCGCGCGCGTTATTGTTTCTTTCGCATGATGTTATGTACTTGTTCTTAAATGTAATTTATCAAGCGTAATTATCTTTGGATTTATGAACATGAATAATTCTCAATGAATAAAACTATTTAGAACACAAATTACTTGATAAGTGTGCGTCATTAACTTTTTAAAAAAAACGACAGTAATCTTCTGGTATCGTTACAGTTTTGCTATGCTTTACAATTGGTGCCGGAAATGGGAATCCTAAGCTGTGCGAAACTGAGAACAAACACACCGTAAGAGACACTAGTTAACGGGTCGGTTAGTGATACATTATATACTAAGGGTATTGCAGTCAGATGAGTATGTTAAAGGTTTCTAAAATTTCCCTTTGCAAAAAAGGTAAAACAACGTAATAAATTAATGTTTCAAAAACTATAGAAACAGCAAAAAAAGGAAACGGTAACCAAATAAATATTTTACAAAAGCAATTCACCATCATCATCTTATCTAAAAAAATAAGAAATAAAACTTATTTCAACGTTTTCTTAATAACAAAAAGGTTACTATGACTGTATCTATTTTTCAGAAATATGCATAATATTTCGCATTGTGCTTTTGAGCATAACTTTATATCTTAAACGGGGATCAGGTGCCGCATACACGGATACACAGCACGGAAACAAATAATTTGCTTCACCGAGTCGCTTTTAACGTGTTCATGTGTTTATGTTATATGTTAATTTATTCAGTGATTTTTGTGCGTGTGTTTTTATGTATAAATATTTTAATCATTTCGACGACCCCTATGTATTAGGGGAATAATAATTTTTTACTGTACCTGAAGATGGGGATTTAGTCCCCGAAACATGTTGTATGTAAAAACTGAGATCGCCTAGTGGATTATACAAGGTAAAATTTTAAAGTTAAATAATTTGCATATTATTTTAATTACTCTTCTTTGTAGACCTTTGAATCGTATCCTTCCATATTATCTCCAGAAAATATAACAATCTGTTGTTCCTGTCTTCATCAATATGGATAACATCTACATTGTTTGTATTATATTTTTTCTGTTCAGACATACGAATGCGGTTGTCTGCAGTGTTTTATTTGCTTTATATTTATGATAATAGTTCATGCAATATAGAATAATTTGTTTTTCCTCCCAAACATATCACTCTATGATCAGCAAGTAGAAAACTTGATTCTGTATGATCTATTTGTTGGAATAGCTAAATTTTAGACGCGTTTTGGAAATGTAGAAATTTTGATCAGTAAATTGTTTACTGTCAATTTACCTATATTTTGCTTTTCAGGCCTAGGTCCCTGAAACATTTTCGAAGAAAAGTTTTAGTCTGTTTATAATTTTTTAAATTAATATTACTATTCCGGATACAGCTATTTTATTGGATCGCTGATAAAACAAGTTACTAATTTATTCCTTTGCTTCCTGAAGTTTATACTTCGTTGCTATATCACTTCCTATCAGCGTCTTCCTACACGCGTATGAAAGTTGAAAACTTAAACAGACTCGCATTATAGCGTGTGAGAGCTGTTTAGTACTATACATTATAATATTGCATTATATAAGTTTAATATTAAAATGTTTAATGCATATGCTTTTATGATTTTATATTTATGCTATGATGCGACTAATATTGTTTATGTTTCATAAACAACATTTATCTTGCTACACCTCTTGTTATAGCTTTGTTATTTGTACAGCAATTAAAAGGCATTTTACATTGTTTACGTGTGTATTCGCGTTTAATAAGTGACGAAAGTTTAGCCATCGACAAGCTTGAATAAGCTTATTTGTTTGCTGACGCAATTGAATTCAGATATTAACAAAATTTTGCAAATATATTTTTCAGTATTCAAATAATTTATATACTTTTGCAATACAGAAAGCGTTTTTCGAATTTTGGTAAAGTGAATAGGATTTATTATTAAAACGATTGTTTATCTTTGTGCCGCGATTAAAATGACTCTAGGTGTCAGGTCGTGTACGCCTGTACTATTCTAAAATGCCATAGTTATAATTCTGTATATATATAATACCGGAACTAATAGCAGACAAAATTATAGTTATTAAATCTAGTAATTTAGCAAGTTTATTTAGTATTTAACAAATATAGCAAGTACAGTAAACTCATACGCTTTGCAGTCAGCATCTGTAAATGTGGTAACTGTAAAGACATAGACCTAACTAAGCAATAAATTGAAAACTTATTGTAAAGCGAGTTGTACAAGATTTAGTTCATAATCTACATGGGAAAAATCATTTCTAATTTATTAATTTTTACTTGGTATTAAGCAAGAATCTTGAAAGCTATGTTTTGCACACGTGCGCGTGTCTTTTCTTAGCAATTTGTTTCAAATATTCTACTTATTAGAGTCGAAAATTAGAAAGAATATTTCAATTGGAAACCAATTTATCATGAGTTACCTGAAAATGTAAATTACAAGATAATAAATTAGATTAAATACTTGTTTTATTATTATACTGAAATTAATTATCACCAGTTTTAGAGGATTACATGTTGTGTTTGTGAAATATTCACATTTGCCCGTTTGAAAGGGCCTCAGGTTTTTTGCATTTTGGCTCTATGATAAATAAAAAGAATGATATAAATGAAGAGATAGATAAACAAATTCAGAATGCTAATGGATGCTACTATAGGCTTATGAATACTTTAAATTACAACTTTTACACCTTGAAACAAAAGCTAGACTACACAGAACATTAGTAAAACCGGTCCTGATGTACGGAAGTGAGACACGGGTACTGTGACACAGGGCGACCTGTTTCAACTTGTTTCTTTTGAAAGGAAACTATTTAGAAAAATCTATGGACCCATTAGGGAAGGTGGAGAGTAGAGAATAAGGTACAACAAAAAGCTCTATGAGTGGTATAGATCGCCAGATATTGTGACATCAATTAGAATAACTAGGCTGACATAGGCAGGATATTTACAGAAACGAATGAGGAAAATGTTCTTAAAAGGATTATGAAATACCCACCAAAAGGAAGAGACGAAGTGGGTAACCCTGACTGCGACGAATTGATGGAATCCTAAAGGATGTGGAAGTGCTTGGAGTGGGAAATTGGTGAACATTGTCTAAGAATATGGAAGTCTGGAAGACAATCCTGAGGAAAGATGAGGCCCATAGTGGGTTTTGGAGCTACTGATGATGATGATGATAATGTTGGAATAAACTTTATTTAAATAATGCTAGAAGTGTGTGTTTCCTTTGCACTTTTGAAATAATCATGCTTCCTAACTGTACAGCATATTACGCTTTTATTTTATATGTAACGGCTTAAAGAGATTTAAGCTACGTAAAATAAAGATGGGATTGTAAACGGTATGATAAATTGGTGGTGAAGGGTCTGAGTAGGCCATATGTATTATAGCATAGTTCTTGATCAGCACATATAAGTTAATATTGTCCAGATGAATAGAATAAAGGTACATCGAACCACTACATCTCTGTCCGCCTCCCTCCATTATATAAACAACCAAAGCCATCTTTGAAATAAACACACCTGTTAGACGTCTTTACTGTTATTTAGATTTCTTGAACTAAGAGATGCAGTAAACAAAAAATACTGTCACGAGCGCCAGAACTAACTAACTATATAGGCCTATGTGGAAGTTACGTTTTTTTCAACTGCGTCACCGGCTCCCTTCAGCCATTGTCTGATCAACCGACTTTCTCACAGTTGTTTCTCCAGTTGCGAGGAATATCTTTGCGGTTCTTGTGACCGAGTCACCTGTTACTCAAGTATTAAATTTGCCAGAAGGTGAAAGTCTCGCCCAAACACTAGTTTTTCTGGGGTCATGCCATTTTGTAGTGTACAGATAATCTGAATGGCATTACAGATAATGGTGTACGCTGATCCCAGTGTACTTGATTTTCGTCAGAAACCATTGATACCTGCCGCTCAAGTGTTTATTATTCTATCGTAACAAGACTGAGGATGGAGAGGAGTGGTTTGGGTCTTCTAAATACCAAATAGATTGCAATAATTTTTTAAAATTTCCTTCTCGAATGCCTGTACTATTAAGTATGGATTTCCATAGGGACTCCATAGCGGTAACAGAAGTTGTTAGTTAACGCTTTTTCCATATTAGTAGTAATCTCTTAATTTGGAAAAGCATCAAGTTTCACGCACTTAGGAAAGTACACATCCATAACTATGGTGTAATGGTGTCTGTCGCCTATGACTGGGAAAGTTAATCAATCTCTATTTAAACTTTATGAGTAGTTCCAACACATTACGGTTTTCCCCTGCTTGTGGTATGTGCGCAACACATATTTTACAGGTTTCACACCACTCCTCTACATCATCGTAAATAAGAAAGAGACAGAATCGCTTCTGTAATTTACCACTGGTTTTACTGACGCCAAGATGAATTACGGATACTCCATCGTCTATACCCTTCAAGTCATAGTGCAATATCTGTTAAAAACTTTGAGTTGGGTGACCGCATCTCAAATCGTTTGCTTTCAGAAGACTTTTTGTACAATCCGTTTTGCAACATTTGATATTCCCGTTGACTCCAATAGTTCTTCAGCACTTCAAACTGTGCAGATGTTTGGCAATCAAGAGATGACCATATTATTTATCGTCTTTAGAATTGGTCCAGTATCTTTTCCAGTTATTTATTTCGGAAATCTTGTGTCTGCCAACCTGTGCCAAGAAGCATACAGTGGCAACTTGAACTTGGTCACAAGCATTGTGTTCCCCTTTTTTGTTAGCATGTTTGGCAAACCGCTGAGTACAGTCTTCCAGATAAGCCCTCTGCATTACGATGGAAACGCACCAGCCAGTACTGTATCTTGAAATTGTATTCTCGCAAATTTTGAAACTACTTTTCCACTTGCTTTTCCCAGCCACTGCCGAAACGGCTCTTAAAATTTAATGTAGGAAACTACTGTGCTTTAGAAAATGGAGGCAGTGTATAGCGATCTTTCTTTCTAAAGTAGTTTATCTCATTCTTCTGCTTACCTGCAGCGTTTCATTTGCCGTCGCTTCTGTTGAAACGACAGAAGTTGCGTTTTCTGTCGTTTGGAGAAATAGCGCTCTCTGTTGTGTTTTGAAAGCTTTCATAACCTAACTGATATCCACTTTGTCAAATAGTATGACACAAATAATTTAATTACATTTAATAAAATCTATTCTGATAAGTCTTATATCTAGTTCTTTGCAGTGTTAAAGGACCCTACACTCCTAATACCGATGTCAAGGCGGTTACACGGATTGTCATGTTTAAACAGTAGAAATAAAGTAAATGAACAATAGAATAATCGCTATTTACAACTTTAATAAAAGTTTAAGTAAACAAAGCAAAAAGAAACACTCGTATTCCAACAATTCCCCACGCTTATGATTGTTGCACACACTCTAACCTGCAAACAACAAACATTACTTAATAAACACTGTTGTAAGAAATGATAAATGTTACACAAAGACACGCACTCCACCACACAGTAATTCAATATAATTGCGTGACACTAAATATATATGTAACACCTCACTGAAACCTCAGTCTCAAACTGAGTAGCTTTCGCTTTCGGACTTTGTGTTTATATCCCGCAAATGATGCGAGATGTTCTACCACTTTCTGGTTAATACGTCAAATTAATCTTGTAGTTTAAAGCACCTAGAAACCACTTCTGTGTCAGTACCGACCATACACACATTCACATGACGCACACGGTACGATGGAGTATTTTAATCCTAAGCGTAAGATTACGAATTGGGATGCTATCGGTCCGGAAAGCTTTCTGCATAATAGAAACTGGAATCTTTTGAAACAGATTACTATTTTTGTTGAAGTATAGGTATACAGTAGGGGGAAAATGAGGTTCCTGACCCACAAAGGAATGCCGCCTTTCTTAAAAAACATAAAAAACGATAAAAAACAAGATCAAAGAGATGCCGCCGTTCCCACGGTCCAAGATTTTTCCCACGCTCTCCCCACCACCGCTGGACCACAGCATCCCAAAGGACCGCGAATTTCCGCGAATAAATTTTTTTATTTTTTTTTAATTTGAAATTTTTATTTTTTTAATTAAATTGATTTGCATATCCGCGAATATATGCCGCCTTTCGCGAGCCTAAATCACTTTCACTTTCTAATTTCCGCGAATATAATTTTTTATATGCAGCCTTTAGCGAGCCTAGATCACTTTCACTTTCTACTGGACCACAGCATCCGCGCCTTTTTCGCTGATCTGTGTCAAGATCCGCGACTTTTTCGCGTATCTGGACCACAGCATCCGCGAATATAATTTTTTATTTTTTTATATGCCGCCTTTCGCGAGCTTAGATCACTTTCACTTTCTATCACTTGATGCATTATAGTGTATATATTAAATATATGATCAGGGTTACCAACCTTGCATGAGTTCAAATTTGTTATAATGTATATTAAATCTATATGATCAGGTTTACCAACCTATGGTGGGGGGTTCCGACTTGATGCATTACAGTGTATATATTAAATATATGATCAGGGTTACCAACATTGCATGAGTTCAAATTTGTTGTGTGTTATAATGTATATTAAATCTATATGATCAGGTTTACCAACTTATGGTGGGGGGTTCCGACTTGATGCATTATAGTGTATATATTAAATATATGATCAGGGTTACCAACCTTGCACGAGTTCAAATTTGTTGTGTGTTATAATGTATATTAAATCGATATGATCAGGTTTACCAACCTATGTATGGGTTCAAATTTGATATGTGTGTGTATTATAGTGTATATTAAAATATATGATCAGGGTTACCAATCCTGCATTATTGTGTGATTTGATATTTTTATTTTTTTAATTAAATTGATTTGCATATCCGCGAATATATGGCGCCTTTCGCAAGCTTAGATCACTTTCACTTTCTATCAGCTGGACCCGCAGCATCCCAAATGGACCACCCGAATCTGCAAATATATTTTTTATTTTTAAATAAAGCTGATTTGCATATCAGAGGTGGGTGGTGGGTGGGAGGTTCCGACTTGATGCATTATAGTGTATATATTAAATATATGATCAGGGTTATCAACCTTGCATGAGTTCAAATTTGTTGTATGTTATAATGTATATTAAATCTATATGATCAGGTTTACCAACCTATGCAGGGGTTCAAACTTGATATGTGTATTATAGTGTATATTAAAATATATGATCAGGGTTACCAATCCTGTATTATTGTGTGTATAGAACAGATCTGCCAACATTTTTCTTCGGTGGGAAATTCAAACTATATGAGCAACACATTCGTCAGAATCTGAGACTCGAGAGAGTATGTTTGTCGTGCATGGTTTATTTTATTTATTTTTTTTTTTAATGAAGCTGATTTGCATATCAGGGGCGGGTGATGAGTCAATTCTCCCTTTGAATGTAAATAACTATCTCTCTCCCTCCCTCTCTCTCTCTCTTTATGTCATCGGTTTTACATAAGCGTCGTGCTACTTATGGATTATTGTAATTAGCGATACTAAAATGTAATCACCAGGAAATATATTTATCGCCTACCTCATTGCGTTCTACTTCTAATTTTGGTACATGACAGTCATTGACTGCGATTTTAGAAATTAATATACTGTCTAGTCTGTGTGTGGTAAAGTGTTACGCATAAAATATGAAAAAATATATAATGGGTGAGGCAAAACAAAACACATACAGCCGAGTTGCAGACGCGTATTTGCAGATTCACCGTGACTGTTACTAGCGGACGCCCGATTTCTTGGTATGCCGTCGCTCGCGTCATCCGTATTTAAAGTTCGCTACTTCCAGTACACATGGCCTCTGTAACAGATTTGGTCTCCAACAGGTGTGATTCGAACGGTAAGAGCAAGAACAATATGAACAAGGCCAAGGACATTATATGTCTAGTATCCCTCCTCAGACGCTGGTGTTACTTTGTGTCATAAAATCTCGTGGCACTCAAGATAAGAGACAATACGTTTGCAAAAACGACAAAATTGAACTTCTGGAAACAAAATTGTACGGTTTGTAAGTAATATCGACAACACAGGTCAGCATTTTTCGGTCATTGACAGATAAAGGGATCGTCACATTAGGACTACTGGCTGCTAAATCCAGTAGTACAAGAACTTAGATATTTGTTGAATCAGTAGCAAAAATGTTAGATCTACTGTTTTCAGCGTACATAGACATTTGATAATATTCCATTTTGGTTGTATTCGTGAAGCCATAGTGTAATGGCTGTCCTTGGAAGTCATGTAACCCTTAGTGTTTGTGCGGGAATCGTAGTCGGATTTTAGTTTCTGTCATGTCTTTCGTCCGTTTGTGTGCAGGTTGTCTTTACAGTCATGAAAATCATTTCAAGAGGTAAGCCGCATTGTATTGTTCGCGTACCGTGAGCATATGCGGTGGTGATTGCTGTACAAGAATTCTACGGACTGATGTGTTACGAAATTAGCGTGGTAACCAAGTTCTATGACATAGAGCGCGGGTTTCTCCGTACAATTGCGTAACGTCGCGTAGCATTTTTGTGCGATGTTAAGCGACCTATAAAACGTAATGAACCTGTTGTGCCATGATGACGGAGTTGCACAGATGCGTGTGATAATAATAACAATAATAATATAAAGAGGTCGCGTGCTCAAACATTAGCTCGGTGCTCCAGATAAGACGAGAGTCAAGAACAGTTATGATCATCACCAGACCGGACCAGCGTGCGTGCATAGCGCAGCGTATGTGTTTGTTACAGTAACGGTAATTGTTTATTAAGTGGGGAAACGAATCAATTGCTGGTGTATTGTGCTATTGTGTATGCGCGCACAAGAACGACCTACGACAATCCGCCTGCCCTACTTTGTCTGCAAGTCACAATGTTTATGGTTATTATAGTTCAGTTTCCGGCCAGAAGTAGTACTGTAGTGGTATTTTTGGTTTATTTTGTATCGTTGATTGGACAGATGGAAAATACGCATCGTTTACTCCCCCTATAACTATTCGACCCTGCTTAATACTCTAAATATTATTATTTCGCCTTTGACATGCTCCTTGTCAGTCCGTAATTTAGAGGTAGCGAATCTTTTTGCCATTCTTCTGTCGATGATAAAATGTTCTCTGTAGAGTTATTCGTCAAGTTGTTGGTGTAACAATAACATGGTGTAAGCTACCTCTCGTTTATCCATGAGAATGGGTGTTCGGTGTCATCTGCCGTGAGGGTAAATAGCGCCTTATTTTCGCTATTATTTACAACGGTACGGCTAAAATACTAGTAAGCGTAATCAAAAATTACTTCCTACCCTGCTAACAACATCAATGGATGCATTCTGAGTACGTGGCTATGAAAATGATCCGGACACAGGTTATGTCAGGTTGTAATAAGTTAGGCCTCTCCAGTTCTATAATTTTCTACAAAAAATTAGCTTTTGTTTCCGATTAAGTATCTCCATTTTAATTACTTTTAACACTACACTGAAAAGTTTGTAGTTGTGGGTAGAGGAAAAAATATCAGGAAAGGTATCCGTAGTATGTCATACGATAGTGAAGGAAAGATTTCATCGATATTTTGACATGTTCTCTCGCATATGTTATAGGTTACAGTGGATATGAGATTCGGTTAGAACATGTGCACACTAAATAGGTAATTGTAAGGAAAATAAGAAATTACTGTAATAGGTAAGTTGTTCAGTACTACAGGAGTAGAAAAATATTTTCATATTCATCATTGTCGTAAGGAACTCACACCCTGATGGAAGGACACAAGGTGCAGTACAAAAATCCTCCCAGAAGGTCCTTCCAGAGGGCGACTGACTGTACGCTATCATTAAAATTATACAAAACCACTGCTGTCCCGATTCATATGTACGACAGTGAGGAATGTAAGCGAGACATGTCTACAATTTGAAGCAGCTGAAGTGCTTTCTCTGAGAAGAGTCAAGGGTTCCACACAGTTGGACAGAACGACTGCATTCGGAACGAGCTAAACGTCCATAATCCGAACCAGCGAATAGACGATTACAGATTAAAATGGTGGGAACACGTCGACGGAATGGACGAAAACAGGCAAGCAGTCCAGCGGGCAAGTGTGACATTAGAAGTCGTGGAACGTGAGAACAAATTTATGTGACTTTACCGAGACGGAACAACCATTTATGTCTAAACCATGAAATGAAGAAGCAGAAGAAGAAACGACGTAGTTCGTTTTGTCGTTATTTGGTAGTTGTTGTCTAGCTATGCAATAAATTATTACCTTCAACTAAAGGAAATTCTGATTTTTATGTAGTCCTTCGACAACGCAGGCTTTACGTTGTGCCGAGCAACACTCCGCGTGCTTTTACGGAAAATGTAACATGCGCATGCAATAACGTCACTTAAGCTGCTAGTTGGACATGTTTATGACAGCAGTTTCATGGGATGATTTGAACGGTTTGTTTCATCGAAAACTGTCTGCAGGCGAACATATATTTCTGATGTACACGGTTATGTAAACAGAATAGAGAACATGAACTATCAGCCCAAGTAACCTACAATAAATATTATATTTAATCGCTTTTCGTTATAACCGATATGAAATGCCACAAAATGACTACAATTATTGCGTATAACGGAGGATTTATGCCAGCTTTAAATAACAGAAGATTTATCTGAATGGTCAGGCGGCACTAAACGTAATTTCGATTCGTTCCAACATGCCGTTATTTACCGGTTTAAATACTATGTATTCCACAGTGTTGTGATTTATGCAGTAAAAGTGATAATGAAAACGAAACGTCGGTCGGAACGGTTAATTAGGCAGCCTAATGGCAGGCGATTTGACACGTACGGACAAGTTCATGACAGCGGCGGCGATGATTATTGTACGTAAGAAGAAATGTAAATGAGCTGTGGAGTCATGACGGCTGTGTACATCAATTGCTTCACAACAATGCGGACTACACCGTTATCGTACAACAATGGCTTTATACAGTGATTATTGTTGTATTGATTTTTATTCAGCGATTGTCGAAGCCTTTCAGTTTTCTTTGTCTGTTTAATTTCAGTTGAAGCTAATTCGAAGCGATTGCCTGTTACATTTCGTCTTGTCGTCTTTACATTTCCTTAGTGTAACACATAGTTTTGTTTTGTGGCACGCGTATTATCTTCAGAAGAAGGTCCGTTAAATTTATTTTTTAAGACAAACCTTAATCCACGTCACCGGATTACATATGACCTATGATGTTGGAATCGTTGTTAATTAACACGTAGACCGATTTGTATTGGTTAATTTGTAGGCGTGTTGAATTTGTTTAATAAAGGACTTGTCGGAAAATTTCTTTTCCGACCACAACATTAATCCTTTGCGTCAATTATTTGGCCATTAAGTAGTTTTATCAGTAAGTAAAATTTCGTCATTTCTTGAAGTGTTGTTTATAAAAATTCCATATGCGGCATTTACAGTAATTTACAATGCAAAACGATGTTGTAAGTAATCTTCCAGTTATAATTTTAAATTCTTTTTTATACAAAATTATTAAGAAATTTTAAATAAAATATTTAGTATCTAAATTTAAACAATACATGTGTATGTATTTAAATAAAATATTTAGTATCTAAATTTAAACAATACATGTGTATCTAGTAACGTAGTAAAGTTATTGAAATAATAATATTGTGGTTTGGAAAATTGTTCACTGCTAGTCGGCAAAAAAAAAAAAAAAAAAAAAAAAAAGATTTATTCAGTCGGTGAAGTAGTAGGCCTATGATTGCAGGGTAGCGCGTGTTTAAAGTATACCATTATTTTAATATTTCTGTATTTTCTTACTTCTGTTTTTCATTTTGACGTTTATTTGTTTTATTTACTTTATGTTATTACAATTTAGTTTATACGAGAATGTAAAAGCAACAAGCAAACCAGCACTCTTTTATGAAGCCATAGTTTAATTTATTTTATCATTTTTTTATTGATACGTGTATCAAGATTGTACGTGTTTTGTTTTTAATAAATTTATTTTTCTGCTTTTCTGCATCCTCCAATTTGCAACACAAGTTTATAGTAAGTGCTGACAGAAATGGAAATCGACAAGAAATATCTCGCAACATAAATTGAGCTCGGCGTTTGAGGCTGACGGTAGTTATCTGATTTATATGCATTTACATCCAGTGGTTGTAGTAACTTGAAAATAAATATGAGATTGTTGTGTAGCGGGCATAAAGTAGGCCTACCACTGGAGACCTGTCATTAAGCGGACCAGTGTGGCACGTGATTCTATCTTTAATCAGATTTGGAAAGAAATATTTTTTTTATTGGCTATGTTGAGAGAATGCACTGTTTTGTTTGGGAAATTCTAATCAGGCAAACCGGAAGATAGTCCGAGGTGGGTGTGACAGTTTCATCAGTGTCTGCTACTAGCGATGCAGTTAAGAAAATATAGCAGATTGTGAAAGCAATAAATAATTCAATAGACATTTTATAAAGATTCATAGTAAACGGTTGAATTTTGATGATGCTGAAATTGAGTAATTTATATACATCAGTCATTACTTAATATGCAAACCATTTTACCGGATCTTGTGCGATTATGATAGTAGAATTTGTGGTTTCGTAGTCCTGCTGGTGGTCGCGGACCTAACCATTGCGCGCTGGGAGGAGGATACAAAGAATTACATATTGTTATTCTCCTTCTCTATTTATGTTTCCAATTGTAATGGAGTGTTATACTCAGCATAAAAAAAGTAATGCGCGCACTGAAGCCTATACTAACTGTTAACCGAATGAAATATTTACAGGTTAGGTTAAATAACATACACACGTGTAGTGTTTAGGTCATCAGTACATGACGCAACGGGAGTGATAGGTCCAATTAGGTTTGTTACATGTTGTGTGTTAGGTTAAAATGCAGTCCATTCACGTTCATGTTAGGTTAAAATGAAAACAAACACACACACACGTGTATGTTATTTAAATTATTATTTAAATAACATACACACGTGTTAGGCTACAGCCAGTAGTCCTAATGTGACGATCCCTTTATCTGTCAATGACCGAAAAATGCTGACCTGTGTTGTCGATATTACTTACAAACCGTACAATTTTGTTTCCAGAAGTTCAATTTTGTCGTTTTTGCAAACGTATTGTCTCTTATCTTGAGTGTCATGAGATTTTATGACACAAAGTAACACCAGCGTCTGAGGAGGGATACTAGACATATAATGTCCTCGGCCTTGTTCATATTGTTCTTGCCCTTACCGTTCGAATCACACCTGTTGGAGACCAAATCTGTTACAGAGGCCATGTGTACTGGAAGTAGCGAACTTTAAATACGGATGACGCGAGCGACGGCATACCAAGAAATCGGGCGTCCGCTAGTAACAGTCACGGTGAATCTGCAAATACGCGTCTGCAACTCGGCTGTATGTGTTTTGTTTTGCCTCACCCATTATATATTTTTTCATATTTTATGCGTAACACTTTACCACACACAGACTAGACAGTATATTAATTTCTAAAATCGCAGTCAATGACTGTCATGTACCAAAATTAGAAGTAGAACGCAATGAGGTAGGCGATAAATATATTTCCTGGTGATTACATTTTAGTATCGCTAATTACAATAATCCATAAGTAGCACGACGCTTATGTAAAACCGATGACATAAAGAGAGAGAGAGAGGGAGGGAGAGAGATAGTTATTTACATTCAAAGGGAGAATTGACTCATCACCCGCCCCTGATATGCAAATCAGCTTCATTAAAAAAAAAATAAATAAATAAAGCATGCACGACAAACATACCCTCTCGAGTCTCAGATTCTGGCGAATGCGTTGCTCATATAGTTTGAATTTCCCACCGAAGAAAAATGTTGGCAGATCTGTTCTATACACACAATAATACAGGATTGGTAACCCTGATCATATATTTTAATATACACTATAATACACATATCAAGTTTGAACCCCTGCATAGGTTGGTAAACCTGATCATATAGATTTAATATACATTATAACATACAACAAATTTGAACTCATGCAAGGTTGATAACCCTGATCATATATTTAATATATACACTATAATGCATCAAGTCGGAACCCCCCACCCTAAGTTGGTAAACCTGATCATATAGATTTAATATACATTATAACACACAACAAATTTGAACTCATGCAAGGTTGGTAACCCTGATCATATATTTAATATATACACTATAATGCATCAAGTCGGAACCCCCCACCATAGGTTGGTAAACCTGATCATATAGATTTAATATACATTATAACAAATTTGAACTCATGCAAGGTTGGTATCCCTGATCATATATTTAATATATACACTATAATGCATCAAGTGATAGAAAGTGAAAGTGATCTAAGCTCGCGAAAGGCGGCATATAAAAAAATAAAAAATTATATTCGCGGATGCTGTGGTCCAGATACGCGAAAAAGTCGCGGATCTTGACACAGATCAGCGAAAAAGTCGCGGATGCTGTGGTCCAGTAGAAAGTGAAAGTGATCTAGGCTCGCGAAAGGCTGCATATAAAAAATTATATTCGCGGAAATTAGAAAGTGAAAGTGATTTAGGCTCGCGAAAGGCGGCATATATTCGCGGATATGCAAATCAATTTAATTAAAAAAATAAAAATATCAAATTAAAAAAAAAAATAAAAAAATTTATTCGCGGAAATTCGCGGTCCTTTGGGATGCTGTGGTCCAGCGGTGGTGGGGAGAGCGTGGGAAAAAATCTTGGACCGTGGGAACGGCGGCATCTCTTTGATCTTGTTTTTTATCGTTTTTTATGTTTTATAAGAAAGGCGGCATTCCTTTGTGGGTCAGGAACCTCATTTTCCCCCTACTGTATACCTATATGAATGTTGGTATGCGAATAACGTAACCTTATCAATATCTATCACATTTTTTTACAATGTTTTGTTATATTTGTATTGTAAAGTACTAGGCTAACTGAAAAAAATATGCAAAACTGAAGATTATTTTACAAAACGCATTAATAAGAGAGATTTTGTTTTGTTTGTAGGTTACAAGATGTTGGTTAGAAGTACCGTTTAAAATTAATTTTTTGACACAATCGTAAAACAGTATTTAATGATTACATAGTTTTACAATTCTCTTTTATTCTGATTTAAGACCTTAATTGTATTTACTCACTACTTATATTACTTTTAGAAAAGCACAAACCGCTTTTCAGTTTGTTTGTGGGAATAGACAAAACAATACAGAACAGTACAATACAAGAAGCCAACTGTAAAACAACAACTATCGGTCAGATTGCTGAGAAAACATAAAGGAATTACTTTGTTTCTAAATTTAGGAAGTTTTCTAAACGTTTTCCAATTTTGTTTTCAGTAATGTGAAGTTTCTGTGCTGTTTTACGGTTTCTTTAGGCAACAGCCAAGTTACAAAAATTATTAGTTTTGTTTGTTCTCATATGAAAAAGTATATTTTTCTTAATCATAAATAACGTAATTTATAACTAACAACTTATTTACTTTTAAATATGTCGCAATTAAATTATTACAAGATGAAACAGACAATATTCCAGTCGTGCCTAAGTTTTGTCTTTACGAAACGTGAGATCTTTCAGAGCAAAATATAAATTTCATTTCTCTTTTGAACACACACAGTACAAATTATGTTTAATTGCTTAAAATAAATTAAGGTTACATTAGCTTAAGATTGTATTCATAAGTTGCACTGGAAACTCATTGGTGTTAATATACATACGCACTTCTTAGTGCAGTTCCCTCAAAAAACACCTTGTTACCGTCGTCCTTGTAACAACCATTTTCAGCCTCATGCTGACCTTAGTTTTTCCTCACAATATGGTTACATGGTAAAATTATAGTGATTCCTAACCCAAATATAGCTCCCCATGAACTAACATCCTACCGTTCTGTTAGCCTTCTACCCGTATTGAGTTAAATGTTTCAGAGACTAATATTAAAGAGAAATCAAGACGACTATATTACTTTAACTGGGTACCTAACATCAGTTTGGCTTCCGGGAATACCATTCAACAAACCAACAACTCCACACGATAGTTAATGACATTGCAAAGAATCTCGAAGAAAAGAATTTCGCAAGGCAGTTTTCCTTCATATCTTCCAAGCATTCGATAAGGTAAGGCACGTTGGTTTGCTCTTCAAACTGAAAAGCACACTGTTCGCCAACTACTACCTTCTGCAAAAGTCGAATTTTTGTAACAAATTCTAACATTCTCAGACAAGTATAATGATTCCAAAACCCACCTCATACTCTGTTGAACCAGGTGTTCTTCAGGGCAGCGTCCGCGAGCCTCTCTTCTTCTTTATTTATACAGCCCGTTACCTGAAACTAACACCACCACCACCATGCATCTTCTGCCGACGATGTTGCCGTATTCCGTTACTGAAAATTTGCAAGTTACATCTGACAGCCTACAAGTCTACTCGGCAAATGTTACAAGACATAGCGTATCAAAATCGACGAAACGAAATCTGCACAGATCACATTGACTACTTTCAATGATATCTATCTACTTGTATCTATTAATAACACACCTGTACCAATGCAAACTGAATCTAAGTACCTTGGATATCATCTTGATCGCCGACTCACCTGGTAGAAGCACATGCAGATGTCCGGTCTCCTTGTGCAACAATTTAAGCTGTCAGTAAATAATAAACTAATAATTTACAAAGTCATGCTTTGTTGTCCTACAAACTTTAGCTATGGGGATGCGATACACCTACAAGATTAAAAATCATCCAAAAGTTCCAGTAAGAAATGCTGCAAGCTGTATTAGATTTCCTGTTGTACGTCAGCAATCAGACACTTCATACCAACCTGAAACAGGCTCCCATAAATGATTAAATCCAGAAGAATGCAACACAAAACACTCCTCAAATAGTAGACCACAAAAATGAGCTAATAGAGCAGATTTACAACAACGGTAGCAGTCATACAAAGGATTTTTTTGTACATTTAATCATATTTTTTCAAATAGCTTTTCTTTATATTTCTTATAATGATCTTATTATAAAAAATGTCTATTTTATTTAAAAAATACATAATTTTTCTTTGATTTAAATAATTCTCTTTTCATTAAAAGTGATCAGAAATTTTTATCAGAAATAGTAATCTGATAAAAATTTATCAGAATATTATTAAAGTCTTCATTACGGATTATTTGCTTCTTGTATCATATAATGTTTTTTTTAAGTATCTGTGTATTAGAAGAGGAATGAATGAAAAAATTATTACGAAAGTATACAAATTTAAGCAAGTTAAATAATCCACATTTTGCTTCTCCTATTCGATGCTTGTGTATGGCCAAAACACGTACATACATTCAGATGGATGTAAAAAAACAGGTGACAGAATTTAAAATATAAAAGGGTACAAATTTGATTGTGTTTAATCATAGTTATTCTACAGTGTTCCGAATGTCCTATAATGTGCAGTCGCCAGAGTGTTTGTGTAACTGAAGCTAATAATTTGCTAACAAAACGTTTGATGTATTTACTTCTTTATGTTACCCTATGTTCCTATGAAAACTTAAGTAAATAAATGTTTGAAAGATTTAAGTCAGCAATGTTGT
The DNA here is from genome assembly GCA_034769895.1 of Magicicada septendecula. NCBI lineage: Eukaryota > Metazoa > Arthropoda > Insecta > Hemiptera > Cicadidae > Magicicada > Magicicada septendecula. The sequence continues at coordinate 477,639,966 of CM068373.1, forward strand.
TTTCGGTAAAAACATTGTTCCATATTGGTAAGATGTTTATTTCACACATCGTTTCGTGTTTGTAATATTGCTCTACTACCAACATTGTTTCCATATCTGGTTTCTGTCTTCAGTTGAAAATTATTCTGCAATAATTATTAACGTCGTAAAAGATGTTTATTGTTTTAAGATGTTTAGTCGTATTCTTTACCTTTTTGTTCTAAATAATTACTTCTCCAAATTTAATATTATAATTTACTATAGCTTACACTTACTAACTGAATTTTTATATAAACTGTCCTAACAAATTCAAGAGACAATATATTTTTTCCTAATACATTTCTATTTCCACACCAAAATATTTCCGACGTTCTTCACTAATAATGCAGAATGATTTATATCCTGTAAAAACTGATGCATAGAGAAGGACAAATTGTATTTATTTATTCACCTACTAAGCACTCATTTCCTAATTATATAATTACCTTATTATCCACTCTAGTGATACAAAGTTTCGTCAGTTATGACACGTTTCGGGACTACGTCCCATCCTCAGATAACACGTATTTCAATATAATAAACTAATACAATAAAATCACAACCATGATACTGGTCATGTCAATCAAATAAAATAAAATAAAACTTCAAATCGTATGTGAAATGTTATACGAACCACGGCTGGAGCTCCCGCATGCGTTCACCCTCGGTCGCGTGAACTTACCCCTCTTAAGTTCATCGACAGGTAATTGTTTACCGACGTATAGAAATATGAAGGTTAGGGTAATACATTTCAATGCAAACAGTATAGTGAACACAACTTACTTTTGTCAAGCATAACACGGTTTTCAATTCAAGATACATGCTTTTGTTTTTAATATAAAATGATACAAGAATCCAGTTTACGCTTAAGCATGGAACTATAAACATGAGATTAGCGGATATAAACTGTCCATTGACAAATTGCCGGTAACTACCAACAGAGATAAAATTTTAAATGTTTAACCTAGAGGAAGTATCATGAACAATGCAAAACCCACGTTGGGGGCTGTTTATTTTATCGGCAACTTGAAAACCGTTGAAAGCACATGGTCCTACTTTCTTATTCATGTTTGAATAAACGAAGCGGCTTCTTCAGCTGTGCCCTACTTCCGGGGATTGTATTACGTAGAAGAAAAACTGCAGGTATAAAAATACACTTAAATATTTATTAAACACACATTTTTGCTGGTAATATACGTATTACAAAGAGGCACGTTCAGCATTTATAGGCTCTACACTTTATAGGCTTTACAAAGATTATTAATTTTACAACAGAGGTAAAGAAAACGTAAGTGGATAATTAATATAAATACACTCCTTCAAATAATTAAAACACAAAGTATTTATAATAATTTTATTATTTAAGACAATAAAAACTTGCAAACATTGTTTGGAACCATCATGATTTATTATATTGTTAGTCCAGTGAAAGTCGTTAATAATGCAACTTAGTAATACTGTAGTTTAAAATGTTAAAAGATTTAAACATGTTTAATTTTTATAAGTTTTCTACTACTACATTTCAGTTACAATGTACTATATATATGTTCCGTATTAAACTTTATAACCAGAATGATCACTGTTGCACACCACAATATAAAAATTATTCCGATTAGCGCTTTTAAGCTTCACAGCTCATCGTCAGATCGGGAATAGACAGGAAATATGTGAAACCCAACCCTTCACCCCTCTGCCCCACCCTGCTCACCCACAACAAACTAAAAATTAATGACCCTTCTCCACCCCCTAAACTCTGTCTCACCATCTGTACAGTTACATATTTTTCTAGTAAATTCCTTTTGTTTCAGTGTGTGTGTGTGTGTGTGTGTGTGTGTGTGTGTGTGTGTGTGTGTGTGTGTGTGTGTGTGTGTGTGTGTGTGTGTGTGTGTGTGTGTGTGTGTGTGTGTGTGTGTGTGTGTGTGTGTGTGTGCATACTTTTAAACTTACCCTCTTCCTCTCCACACACGTGGGTCAGTCACACACCCTTATTTTAAAACATCCAATTAGTACTATGCAATATAATTCTTAATCTTATCTATCTGCCCTCTATTATTTACTTCTTAATCATGTTATAAAATATTTCTTCATTATCAAATTTAATTTTAATATTAATTAATTTTTCTAACCCTTTTTCTCTTTCTTTCAATATTTCTAACTCCTCTCTAAGCTTCCTTTCAACTGTGTTAATATTTTAATTAATATTAAAATTAAATTTGATAATGAAGAAATATTTTATAACATGATTAAGAAGTAAATAATAGAGGGCAGATAGATAAGATTAAGAATTATATTGCATAGTACTAATTGGATGTTTTAAAATAAGGGTTGTGACTGACCCACGTGTGTGGAGAGGAAGAGGGTAAGTTTAAAAGGATGCACACACACACACACACACACACACACACTGAAACACAAGGAATTTACTAGAAAAATATGTAACTGTACAGATGGTGAGACAGAGTTTAGGGGGTGGGGAAGGGTCATTAATTTTTAGTTTGTTGTGGGTGAGCAGGGTGGGGGAGAGGGGTGAAGGGTTGGGTTTCACATATTTCCTGTCTATTCCCAATCTGACGATGAGCTGTGAAGCTTGAAAACGCTAATCGGAATAATTTTTATATAGTGGTGTGCAACAGTGATCATTCTGATTGTGATTTCAACCACTAACACAAATTTCTTCATTAAACGTCTATTAAACTTTATGTTACAGTAATAAACTCTTACCATTGAAGTGACGCTAGTAACAGGTGTAAATCGACAAAACTGTAGTGAGTTACAAATGAAGTTTTTTTTGACAAACAACAACAAATTATTTTTCTCTACTAAATAAAACCATAAATACACAAAGGTGAAACATTCAGCTACTAGAATGTCTGCAATAATGAAATAATATTTTTAAGCAGTTAAGCGGCAGAAGTGTAAGACGCTTTATACTTGTTTTTTCTTTAACATATTTTTTCCTTGGATTTCGTTGTCCATGACGTGTCCGTTACTTAACTGAATATAATTAATTCACTACCGACTCGGAACACAAAGTTTTTTATAGGTGAAAACGTAAAAGTTTTACCTTTCAGGCTATAAGGTAAAACTTTAACGTTTTCACCTATAAAAACTTTGTGTTTCGAGTCGGTAGTAAATTAATTATATATTTCCGTTTCTACACAGAAACGTTTGAAAGACAAACAGACTTGCACAGGCGTTAAAGCGTAGAATGTTTATCTTGTCCGAACCGTCACAAACTATAGACGTTTGAGTTAAGACCTTCTAATTACGTGTGTTAAATTGTTGAAGAAAAACTGGTTTCGATAATTTTCCTCCTGCTGTAAATACGAAAAAACAGCTAAAGTTTCCCTTTTCAAAATAGCTTAGCGATAAGTCATTAGTTTTTTATAAAAAACAGATTTTTTCCTATCTGTTAAATTGCCTATTGTATGTAGACCGCCAATGCGTGTAGACTTCTACGTGTTTTAATAAGAATAAATGTGAAGAATGGGATTCTAAGGGATAAATGTTTTTGGTTAGGATGTTTTCAAGTAGAAAAAAATTTAAAATGAGTTTTTCTTCGGCGGTGTTAATTAAAAAGAATATACATTTGGCGGTGTTATAACAATACACATAACCATGTGTTTATAAATAAGTAAGAGATCTACCTCTTGTCTTGATGTAGAAAACTTCTTACATGAACTGGAACCAAGTATTAAGAGAACATAGTGTTTATACGAAGATGCTTCTTACTAAAGTTCCTTAATTGCAGTTCTTATGCAAATGTAGAACTCTTGTTATTTGAATTAGCAGTCTCTCTAATTCTAAATTTGTCGTGCTTTCTTGCTGAACTGCTACCTCTCATACTACGGACGAGGCCTTTCAGTGTCTCCACCGTATCTATATGTTCTCCACCAGGACTTGATAAGGTAGAGACACTGGAAGGTCTCGTCCGGAGCATGACATGTACCAGTTCAGCAGATAAGCACGACAACTTTGGAAGGTGTTGAAGGGGTACTTTTGGAAGATTGGACCTCTCAGCGATACAGACAATTGTGGTTGGAGACTAAGTACCGTCGTGGTGGTCAGGTACCACAGAAACATAAATTATTTCTTAATAAAATTGTAAACGTATGTTATAGATATTGTTCGTTATTATCCGTAATTGCAACATGCTTCTTAATTTTTAATATCTTTTTACCTACTATGACCCATAAGCCTGACACAATGGAGACTGTAGAAGAGAAAGTAAGAATAGGTCCAGAACCATATGTAGAAATTCCCTCAGTTGAGGAAGTGAGAAGAGCAATTAATCGACTAAAGAACGGGAAAGCGCCTGGCGAGGATCAGCTTAGCCCTGAACTGATCAAAAAAGGCGGTGGAGCACTAACTGCACAAATTCATGACATAGTATGTAGTGTATGGGAGGAAGAGTCAATGCCAAATGACTGGAAGACTGGAGTAATATGCCCAGTTTTTATAAAAGGAGATAAAACTGTATGCAGTAATTTTAGGGGCATAACACTGCTAAGCTGTGTCTATAAGATATTTTCTATGATTCTCCTTGATAGGCTAAATGTATATGCAGAGGAAATCCTAGGTGAACATCAAAGTGGATTTAGAGCCGACCGGAGCACAGTCGATCAAATTTTCGTCATGAGGCAGTCACTCGAAAGATGTTTCGAATATGGTATTGACCTCCATATACTGTTTATAGATTTCAGGCAAGCCTTCGATAGTGTAAATCGAAAAGTGTTGCGAATAGCATTGGATGAATTGGGAGTACCTCAAAAGATTGTGAGACTGGTACTGCTCAGTCTGAAAGATTTCAAAGGAAAAGTATTTGTGGGAAGAAACAAAAGCCGAGATTTTACGGTTGGTACTGGAGTAAAGCAGGGTGATGCACTATCTGCAACCCTCTTCAACTTGGTACTACATTATGCTATAAACAAGATAGACTTCAGAGGACACATCTTCAAAAGGACGAGGCAACTAGGAGTATATGCGGATGATATTGTGCTGGAAGCCAGGAACAAAAATGTATTAAAAGCACCTTTATTGAAATAGAGAGGGAAGTGAGCAGGATTGGTTTGGAAGTCAATGAGGTTAAAACAAAATACATGAAAGTGTCTGCGAAGAAAAATAGAGAACTGCTAGACCTTCACACAGGCCATTACTGTTTCCAAGGAGTTACAGAATTTAAGTACCTAGATGTTATTCTGAATAATGAAAACCGAGTGAGCAGCGAAATAGTAAATAGAATCATAACCCGCAATAGAGCCTACTATGCAAACCAATCATTACTGAAGTCAAAGCTTCTAACTCCAAGAACCAAACTGATGTTATATAAAAACACTGATCAGACCTGTTGTTGCTTATGCATCCGAGACATGGACTCTCGTAAATAAGGATATAAGCGCTCTAAGAATTTTTGAAAGAAGAATGTTGAGACAGATATTTGGACCGATGAAGGAAGGGAATATATATAGGATCCGAAATAACGGTGAAATAAATGAGTTGATTGGTGGACAAGACCTGGTGAGGCACATAAAATCAGCTAGAATTAGATGGCTGGGACACGTATCCCGTATGAATGTTACGATGATGCCCAAAACTATATTAAGTGGAAAGATATTGGGCAAAAGAAGAAGAGGCAGGCCTCGAAGAAGATGGCAGCAGGATGTGGAAGAAGATCTGAGAAAGATGGGCATTAGGAACTGGAGACTGAGGGCAATGGACAGAGATGAGTGGAGACGGGTCGTAGCGGAAGCCAGGGCTCACCATGGGCTGTAGTGCTGGAGAGTGGTAGTTTACCTACTATGACCCACATATTAGCTTTTTATAAAAAACTGATAATTTTATTCCTACAAGTTAACTTGCTTATAGTATGTAGACCGCTAATGCGTGTAGACATCTACGTGTTTTAATAAGAATAAATGTGAAGAATGGGATTCTATGGGATAAATGTTTTTTATTAGGATGTTTTCAAGTAGAAAAACAATTTAAACTCAAGAAGGTATAAGGCTAGTAGCCCTGTGGATATGTCGTTTACAGAATTCCAGGGCCCATTGTAGAAACAAGGTGCGACTTAGGCCTAGGGTAGACTCAGTCGCTGGTATGATTAATTAGGATAACATCCTCAAGTAAAAACGAGAGGGTGAAGAGTCTTAGGCTGCCGCACTACCTTCCTTCTATTGGAAACGGCTTTTATTAGGCGGCTTATCTTGCCTAACACCTAAACGACTTGTTTTATTTTATTGCTAATTACTCATCGTGCCTCGCTTCTGCGCACTACTGGGGACAATATGTCAGTTTGTTTTCTCTCTATTTCCTTGTGTATATATGCACGCCATGAATATGTATACCCAGTACAACCGTAGAGGTGTGTTTGAAAAATAACAAAAACTGTTCAAGCAGCGCCGGCCGAGTAGTGGACTTCTATCCGCTGACAGCATGAACAGTAAGTTAATAATTCACTTTAACAGGCTTCTCAGTCCACAAAATATATTTTGTGATTAGAAGGATTCTTATAAGAAACTACTTATTGTCAAACATGTTTTTTTTTGCTGTTCGGCTTCAACCTAATATCTCGGTGTTGCAGGATCCCCAGAAGAATGGTGCGTCGGTGGGTCGTAGACAGCCATTTACTAAGTATATGAGAATTGCAATCTCTTAAGCATTTCTATTTATTAAATTACTTACATTCTTTTCGTTTACATAAAGTTGTATTTTCGGTTTACGATCATCTCTTCTTAGTGGTCTGTTTTTTAAATAAAATTTGCTCAGAGCAGTAGAATAAAAGGTAACGAATATAAGGACCTTACTGTTGCAGTCGCGTTAGATATAACAATCGTATATATATTATTAAACAATATTTATATGTTTACTATTACATAGTAAATATATATGTTTACTGACGACGTTTCAAATACAGCGAAGTGTTAAATATTTAAATGGAGTGGAACACTGGCGTTGCTTGTATTGCAGTGGTCGACAATTGGTGGGAGGAGATCCTCACTCTATTCCAACAGATTGTCGCTGCATTCAGCATGTGCACCAAAACAATATTATGTTTTTCTTGCTGGTTCTGTGAAAGACGACATGCATTATAAGTTGCTGACATTTCGCGTTAACTGAAGTAGCATGGTATATAGTATAGACAGTGTCCACAGAAACACTGCAATTGTTATTTAATGTCTGAGAAAGCTATATTCATAATTTTATTAACAATCCTACAAAAATAATCATAATCGTGTTTGAGTAATTCTGTCTGCATTGTACAGATTTTAAGATCACACTTTACAATAGTCACTAAGTTAAGAAAATTCACTTAGACACTTACATAACACTTGAAAAACAGTATACGCACTTGCGGCTGTAAAATCGCTCGCTCGCCGACTCCAATATTCTAGACGCATATATTATTAGAGAAGGCCGTCAAAACAGACAATTAGGCTACGCAGTAACGTATAAGTCACTAGAATGTTTACCCAATTATTTTGTGGCCATCGAGAACAATCTGAAAGTTGTTTATCAAAAATCTTTTGAAAATGAACCAGACGTTAAATAATATTTTGTTTAGCGAACCATAGACGAGGAAGTAAATTATATTGTAAGTCGGTATTTCAACAAAAAAATTACTAGTATATGAAAAATATTTTTTAAAAAAATTATCAATCATCATTTTCTTTTCAGTTTTATTCAGTGTTTCCATGACAGTTTAGCGTCTAAATGAATGCGTAAGTATTTGACTGTTGTTTGTTACAGTATTTCGACATGGTTGAGATGAACTGCAGGAAAATTGCCTCTCTGTAGCGATTAATAGGTTCACAAGATGTTCTACAGGTTTTGATACCCGAATGCCACAACTACGCTGAAAATGAAATGATTGATAACAGACCTATTTGGAATTCTGGTACTCGTGTACTTGCGTATGTGCTTCTTCCGACTCTTATTACACAAACATGTGTGTATGTACGCGCTCCGCGCGTCCGTGTGTGTGTGTGTGTGGGTGGGTGGGTGTGTGTATTTATACAAGGAGACTTATATTTTCGTCTGCAGATGAAACAGGCAACGTGCATAACATGTGATCAGGTCCTGACAGCGACGTTCACAAGATCGGTAATCGATTCCATATGCAGTTTACCATTGACTTATTGGCGCATGTGGCTACCTCATATTCTTGGTGGATCACCAAGAGATCGTACTATCATCTAAAAGTTTCAGCGACTTATAAATATGTACAGGTGTTCCGATAGCGGCGGTCGGAGTACTTGTTGCGACTTGAGATTCGGCGCGCTGTTTCAAAGCGGTAAGCTGCATCGTGATTATTGTATGCAGGATTCTGTAATTAATGACTTACGTTATTCATTGCTACAGAGTTGACTTGGTGATATTTTTGTTTGTTACGTTACCGTGGATAGAACAATCGTAAACTTTAATCATTGTTTAAGGCCAGTGTTTGTGTTTCGTTTGCCGGAACTACAACGAAAGGTGCAGTTAGTGAATCCCCTGGTCTTCAGTTATTTTACCCCATTGTTGAAACACGACGATATGTCTTAACAACATACAAGCAAAATACAAATATATTTTACTCATATGTTTAAGGAATTTTTTTAACTGTTGGTGAAAGCTGAATACTATATGATTCTTTCAATACGTAAATTATTCTGCCGCTAGAATTTATGTCTGTATAATTTAATATGGGTTACAATGTGTGTGTGTGTGTGTGTGTGCGTGCGCGCGTATTTTTATCGTGTTATACATTTTTAAAATTCTTTTGGCATAATATTTTTAATTTTCAGTTGTGCTCTGATAAATGTACATTTAGCTATAAACGTAAATAGAAATTAATTATGTGATTAAAATATTTACTCGGCTTGGTATACGCATATGAAACGCCTACTATTCTCTTGTGTGTTAATTTTTTGTTTAGACAGAAGGTAAATAATATGATCAGAAATCCGATATATCCCCACTCGGGTGTATGCTTTATGAAGTCGAAAGGTTACGTAAAACTTCTGAAAGCTCTAACCTACCTGCGCTGCTCAATAAGATTATGAAAGTAAGTTTTCGGCTCGTTCATCATTGTCATGACAATACAACCACCCTTTGTTTTTGCTTCTTTGATGTTATTATTTTATCCTGCAAAACGTAACAACTGAAAATGTTTTCAGCAAATAATTAAAGTGTTTTTTGACATTTTCTTGACAAATGTTAAACTAATCTTTTCGTAAATAGGTTGGCTGCTTGAGGTAACTAACTGATAAAAATTGGAATATCTAACGTAGATTTCCCGGAAATCTATGTACTAAAGTTTTCAATAAAAATCGGACATTCATTGCTAACTTAGAAATTGCTTAGTTTAGTAGTTAGTTTGGGGTAAATACAGAGACACACAAAAGTTACTAAGAAATAATGCATTTTATAGTCGTGATATTTAATGTAAATAGTATTGATTATGTCATGAATTTTTGTCAGCAATTTTCAGTGTTTTAACGAAATGCAAAAGTATTCACTGAAAAAATATATGCTGCTTCTATAAGCTAAAGGAACAGTAAATTTATTTTGTTACATTTAATTTTAAAACAGTGTACGGAAGTGTTATGCATAGCCGTGTTTGAAACACATACCCATTATCTTAAACATCTCTGTCTTTGTTTTACCATAAATCAGTGTGTATGATATAAAAAATATATTTTCAAACAGAAATTGCCTATACTCCAAACTTTGCTTAGAAGGACTCTAATGTGGCAGAAAGTCATTGTAATAAATGTTACATCACCAACACCCGGAACTTAAGTTCGAGGCAACTTAACATACATAAGAAACAAATTATAACAACTTTTGAGGAATACTTATCGTCTATGTATGTATAGTACATGCATCACTTACACAAAACATTTCTTTAAATATAATGATTCTTTTTTCAATTGATACATAGAACGTTTACATCACAGACATATGCCTAGCTTTGTCTAATCCTTTTATATTTTTTACAAGGAGGCTTTGAATAATACACATAATTATATAATATTTTCTAAACGTTTGTTTGTCAGACACCCATAAAAACTCTCAAGTACGCATTGCCTCATACGAATTCTGTATAGAATACGGGATTAAGGTTACTGGATATTCTAAAGGCTAATCATAACTATAGGATTTGTTAAGTGTCAGTAATTCACTCCCGGATAATAGTAGCAATACCAAATCTAGTAATTGAGAAATATAATAACAATGAAATGTTTTGATCATTTTATAAATTCTGTACACGTGAAGTGTATAAAACAAGATCAACAACTGTTCCAGATGGAGTTTAACGTAAACTGGTATTCTTTCAGTAAATATTACACTCTGGTGAGTATTTGTCGAAACAGATAGGAGCCAAGTGCTGGAGAAGCTTTATTGAACACCAGAGACTTTTTCCTACGACCGAGTCACATCGATTTACAAAACGTTGACTCTGAAATACTTAAGACTGTCATTCGTAGCAACACCGATTGGGACTGTATTTGGAACTCGTTCTCCATAGCACCCTTAGACATGGAATGCCAACTACGGTTTTGTTGGCACACTTGTTTTGTTGTAAAACAGTTACCACTGTTTTGCAATACTTTCAGTAAGTGTAAAATACTGTCATTTTAAAATGCAATACTGTCTTAGTATCACTTCTTAAATTTAAAGAAGATTGGTCAATTACAAGGGTAGATTTAACAGAACTAATTTTCGACGTAACAGATTTTTCAGCAGTATTTATACTTGACACGTTGTAGAGCAGAATTGTGGTGTTGTAAATAAAAACACAATGTTCGTACGATATCCTACTAACTTTACTGATAGTTTAAATGCCAATAAACTAAAGATTACAACAACACTTTCTTACAAAATACATTGAATACTTAAAGTTTGTTCCCACCATTATTGTTTTATACATTTTAAACTCTGCAGATTCGATTTAATTATCAATTTCACCCAGGTCAAATTTTCCTTTTTCTTCTTGTTTGATTAAATTTTGTTGTTTAAAAAGTGTTTTAAAACCTTTTTAGTTTTTCGTTCTTCTAACACGCATTAAGTGTTATATAAGAAGACTTTCCAGATGAAACAGGTTTTTAGTTTTCTTCACAGGAACTCCTCCTTTTTTAGGTCTAGGATCTAAATTACTTAATGTTTTTCATATTTAAGAGTTTTTATCTATATACCTGCATCAACATTGTAACTTACTTTTCCCCTTCCATTGACACTGTGTCCTTGTAAAAATAATATGTTTAGAGGGCCAGGTATCGCTTAACAATATGGTCATGAACCGCTTAGTTTCCTTAACATTAGGTTACGTAGCTGATTTCTAATCTAGAACCGGATAGTTTGATCTCAAGTTTGATCATAGTTTGACCTCGAGCTAGTGTTTCAAATACATTTATGTGATTCTGATCATCAAGAAGGATTGTGCGCTTCTACAGACGACTCTCAGTGCTCCCAAATACTCTGTCGGATGGGATGAATGAGTGTCCCACAATCGAAAAAATGTGACATTGTTCCAATAAAATCGGAGTTATTTTTTTAATATTGGGTGGAGCATGTTTACAATGTAATTTACAGAGCATACCGATTAGAATTTTTTTTTTTGCCTCCCAACATATTTTGGAATTACATGGTTTTTCGACAATTAAAGCTCATTGTCAATTGTCCATCTATATTTACTCTCACAAGCTGATAAAAACTTTCTGCTACTTTTTATAAACAAAAAGACAAGCTTTCAAACGTTTTCTATTTTTGTAGTGCTCTGCGGTTTTTTATTAGTTTTCCAAGTGACAAACCTATAAAGCACACATCAGTGGCAGGTCAATTATAGCTTATGTTGTCATGTTGTGAAAACTATGAAAAATGTTTCTGAAATAATCACACTCAACATGAAGGTTTTCTTCAATAGTCTCTTTATATAGTTCCAAAAGCTTGACAATGTTTGGTTCTTTTATAGTTGTTTTGCTAGTTCATCTTCTTTTTTCACAGTACTAAATTAATATAGAATATTGAACTTTCACTTGTGATACTTACTTGTTTTCTCCCGTACACGTTTCGGCGTGATGTGCGCCTGTTTTGATAGTTCATCTTCTTTTTTCACTTTTGATAGTTCATCTTCTTTTTTCACATTATATGTGTATCTCAATCCGCCGATGAAGGCGCACATCACGCCGAAACGCGTACGGGAGAAAACAAGTAAGTTTCACAAGTGAAAGTTCAATATTCTATATTAATGTTTGGTTCACTGGGCAAATATTGCCTAGTTATGTTTTATCCTCGACAATAATGTTTTTGTAAGACTTAAAGCGATTCAGTGGTAGTTTTACAGACTGTTTTTGCCACTACACTGTTGTGATCTTGTATCTCCTCCTTGTTGGTTTTTGGGACATTCTTGTCCCCAAAAACTACTTACACATCGCTCGGAATCTCTCTTCCTACACGGAAGCTGCTAATATAAAACTTTTAACAAACTTCCATCAGCTCTGTTTTGTTATGTTCCCTTAACACTGATATAAAATAATTTACAGTTACATGTTTTCTGTTGTACTCAGATCCATCATTATTTGTGGACCGTTTTCGTTCAGGGTTATGAACAATCACATGATGGTGTATGAAATTCTGCTGTGCGTCTCTGTTTAAATCACTGTAAAATTTGTTATGCATGCGTCACACATCCTCCATACTTACTTCACGGCTAACTGCACTCCATACTAACTTCATTGAAACTGCGGTGCATAAAGCTGACGGGGTAATGGACCGTGCAGAATATCTTGAAAAAACATAACTAACTATTACATCTTACTTTTATACGATAGCTTAAGGTAGTGCAAATTATTACTGCAAAACATTAAGGCCTATGCAAATTTTAATTAAAATTTTTAGTGGTATTAGACTTAAAAGTGTTATAGGTGTTTGTAATGTTATAGATTTACCATAAACTCTAAAGTACTGAAAAGAGTGATATCTTACCTGAGTTTCTTAGCTTTATTTGTCTCCCAACCAACAGTGTAAGCCCTTTTCTTTCTTCCTTTTCTAAACTAAACTGTTTGAACTTGTATATGATTTATATTATATAATAAATTTGCAAAACTTGGAGCTTACAGAATTAACAAGCACTATTCATATGTTAGAAGTTCTGTTGTGATGTCAGCTGTAAACATTAAAAACACATAATATAACAGCTGGAGTGTAAACCATGAATGCATTGTTGCCATCTACAAAAACAGAATTAAAAACAAAAGTTCCGAATAGTCATGGTGAAATGTAGACGTGAAGTAACTCGCAAGATTCACCATCAAGTATTGGGGGAATTTAACTAAAAGTCTGTGAAATGGCAAAAAAACTTGGGAACAATTATTTTAAAACTTATTATCAGGTCGCCATTGAGTACTAAATACTACATCTGTGCACAACACCGTGACTTGTCACTTCAGTAGACCCCCTTTGACATTGCGTAAAGTTAGAAGTTACTTCACCAATATATTTCACCCACATATGTGAGAATATGTAGTTAAACGTTAAAGTATGTAAGAGCAGACATAACTTGGTTTGTTACTACATTTTTTGTATGTCGTTTACTGACTATGGGACGTAACGGGTTTTGGTACAGTTTTACTCTTCAGAAAACAACGGATTCCGCACCAGGACAACCTTCCCACATAACGTGGTCTGCACCAATACCAAAATTTTGGATTTATTTTTAAACATGATTCAACGCTGTTTGCATATTTGTTTTGGAGCTGTCAGATGCAGGGCAAAACGCAGACAAACATGGCAGCACTAACTTAATATATTACAATTTGTGCATAACGGTGTGTGCGGTTTGGCGGGTCAGATGACAAAATTTTGTGACATGTGACACTTCTCCGCAAAATTACATTTCATGTATTACAAAGTTTAGTTATTTCATCTTTTTATCGTTCTGTTAATGTTTACTAGAGAGGAAATACTACAAATGTTTTGAATTTTAATATTATTGATAAGAAATCTTATAATGCGTTAAAGACATTACTATCTCACACAGGCTTACTGACGATTTATCGTAAAAAAATTCAATCAACATTTGAAACTGCTATTTAAATAATTAATTACTCAATAAACGTTTTGGTATTAAATTAGCTTACAAAATTACAGTTCTTTTATAATAGCGTTGTGTACGGTAATGTCTCATCAAAGGAAGAACTTTCGAACTTTCCTTTGCAGTGGTAAGTAGGGATTTAACTTAAATACTTTTTAAATTTAATTTATAGTCATTTTTATTACTTGAATTTAATACTTGTTACATGTCTTCATAACATGCTGTTTACTTCTATTTTTATCCTTCATCTAGAGCATGTAGTAAGCTAAAGATATCTGCTTTGTGTGAGGAATTTACTTGTCCCAGCTACAGGACATTATTCTATTCTTTCATTAGTTAGAATGACAACTCCAGCTGCAGTTTCTGTCCCTTGGTAGGCTACTGTAAATCATGGTATTAGATTCCAAGTCACATGTGCACCTTAATTTCTTGTTTTCTCTGATATCATTTCAATTCCAGGCTTGCATAGTTTATTTCCTGCAGGAGTTTTATCTGTTTGTTCCACAAACATAATTTTATCATTTACAACTGTTACGTTCAGTAAGAATGTTATATTTCGTTAGCACAAAAATCAATGTAGTAAAATGTTTTGTAGAATTTACACGTAATTCACGAAAAAAGACTAAAAATTATTACCAACAATATAAATGAAATGTTACAAAATAAAAAATTTTAATTTTATAATACCTTAGAATATAAGAAGGAAACGAGAGGCCTATAAATACTTTTTATGAGTGTTTATAGAAAGAACAATGCGTAAGTAGCACCCAGAAATGTATAACCTATATGAGTTAATGAGCTGCTATAGGCCTGTAACCAAAGGGTTCCCTGTTTTGTAAGATAGATTGATGCGATACAAACATTCTGGATAGATTTATGGTAAAGCCCAATTGAATAGTGTAATTAGATCAACAACAACATCAGCAGCAGGAATAACATCAAAAACACAATTACTATTATAATCTTATATATATTTTATATAACAATGAAACTTTCTCTTGTGAAACTTACTTGTCTTTTTCCGTAGAACGCGTTTCGGCGTCGTGTTCGCCTTCTTCAGCTTAGAAACAGACTGCCAGTACTTTGTAACGGTTATTGCTTGGAAGGTATAGTGGGGGTGGTGTGTAGTGGAAGGGGATTGGAGCGGTGATCCAAATTATTGTTTGTTTGTTGTGTAATTGTGTCGAAAAGTAAACAACAAACAAACAATAATTTGGATCCCCGCTCCAATCCCCTTCCACTACACACCACCCCCACTATACCTTCCAAGCAATAACCGTTACAAAGTACTGGCAGTCTGTTTCTAAGCTGAAGAAGGCGAACACGACGCCGAAACGCGTTCTACGGAAAAAACAAGTAAGTTTCACAAGAGAAAGTTTCATTATTATATAAAGTGTAGTGCTGTGAAAAAAGATGATGAACAAACAAGACAATTATATATATATAATATACAAAAATGGGCCACATTCACATATATAAATAATAAAATGACAAAACTAACAAAACTATTTAAAAACACAGATACAAAAATAGCATACAAAACTAATAAAAATAAATTACAAAATCTAAATAGCTCACACAACAAAGATAATACAACAACCAACGGTATATACAAAATTGAATGCCAAGATTGCAATAAATGTTATATAGGACAAACAAAAAAAACAGCTGAAAAAACGTTATTTTGAACACCTAAATGCATACAAAAAACCAAATATATATAAATCCAATTTAGCCACACATGCAATAAACACAGGACATGAATTCCCAGACATAACCAATGTAACACTAATAAAACATATACCACACAAAGGCACCATAATGAACATTTGGGAAAATTTACAGATTTCCAAACATAAAACACAAAACAAATTAATACCAGAACAAATACAAATCAATACAAAACATGACACAATATTCAAAGCACTCAACATCGAAAATACACAAAATACAAAAACAGATACCACAACCACACACAATAATGCAACATTGAAGAACCAAAGACCAACAAACCACCTTAATAACATCCAGAAGCCAACACACAAATACTGCACCAGAAGCAAGATGGCGAAGGCTGAAATTGGGAGAACAGGATCTCCCGAAACATGTTCCTGAAGGAAAAAAAAAATATATCTTGAGGTAAATTAGTTATAGGTATTATAGTAATATATATATATAAATATATATATATATATATATATATATATTGTAGCGTGACAGATAATCCACACAAATGCATTACTCAATGATCATTAATAAAGCTCTAATATATGGAATATACAGATGAGAATTAATTAAAATGCACTGTTTAATAATATATTCACAAGAAAGGTTGAATAAAGAAAATTTCTACAAATAATATAATATAATACAAATTTAAAAACCCAGAAGACTAAAAATAATAATAACAAAATTACCCAGGAAAGATAGAAGCAGGCAATTAATATACCCCGTCAAAGAAACGAGACCAGAAGAAACGAAGGCATACACGGCGAAAAACTACAGAAGAAGGAAGAATAGTCAAAACTACCACTACTGAAGACAGAAGAAAGAAGAATAATTAAAACTAAAGAAGAAAGAAGAATAATTAAAACTACTACTACTGAAGACAGAAGAAAGAAGAATAATTAAAACTACTATTACTGAAGAATGAAGAAAGAAGAACAATCAAAGATACAGAAGACAGAAGAAAGAAGAATAATTAAAACTACTATTACTGAAGAAAGAAGAACAATCAAAGATACAGAAGACAGAAGAAGGAAGAATAATTAAAACTACTACTACTGAAGACAGAAGAAAGAAGAATAATTAAAACTACTATTACTGAAGAATAAAGAAAGAAGAACAATCAAAGATACAGAAGACAGAAGAAGGAAGAATAATTAAAACTACTACTACTGAAGACAGAAGAAAGAAGAATAATTAGAACTAAAGAAGAAAGAAGACTAATTAAAACTACTACTACTGAAGAATGAAGAAAGAAGAACAATCAAAGATACAGAAGACAGAAGAAAGAAGAATAATTAAAACTACTATTACTGAAGAAAGAAGAACAATCAAAGATACAGAAGACAGAAGAAGGAAGAATAATTAAAACTACTACTACTGAAGACAGAAGAAAGAAGAATGATTAGAACTAAAGAAGAAAGAAGAATAATTAAAACTACTACTACTGCAGAATGAAGAAAGAAGAACTAATTAAAACTACTACTACTGAAGAAGGAAGAAAGAAGAAGAATCAAAGCTAAAGAAGAAAGAAGAACAATTAAAACTCAAAGAAGAAAGAAGAACAAACTAAATCTAATGAAGAAAGAAGAACTAATTAAAACTACTACTACTGAAGAATGAAGAAAGAAGAACAATCAAAGCTACTGAAGAATGAAGAAAGAAGAACAATCAAAGATACAGAAGACAGAAGAAGGAAGAATAATTAAAATTAGAGAAGAAAGAAGAATAACCAAAACTACCACTACTGAAGAGAGAAGAAAGAAGAATAATTAAGATCAAGGAAGAAAGAAGACTAATTAAAACTACAGAAGAAGGAAGAAAGAAGAACAATCAAAACTCAAAGAAGAAAGAAGAATAATCCCAAACTAAATCTACTGAAGAAAGAAGAAGGAAGACTAATTAAAACTACTACTACTGAAGAAGGAAGAAGGAAGAATAAAGAAGAACCAAACTCAAAGAAGAAAGAAGAATAATAAAAATAAGAACTACAGAAGAAAGAAGAAGGAAGGATAATCCAAAACTACAGAAGAAGGAAGAATAACCAAACTCAAAGAAGAAAGAAGAATAATTAAGACGACCCATATAAAACAAAAACCCCATAGGGAAAGAACCCCCCAAAAAACCCCAAAATCAATGAATGCCCAAAGAGAAAGTATAACACATTAAAAAACCATATCACTGTAAAACTGACAAAAAACTAAAAGTGTTAGCTGTAGTAAATATTAGTGCATTCAAAAAGTTATTGTGTAATGTGTATAAACAAATCTTCACAGTTCCCCCATGGTTGAATATTTCATATTAAAAACTAGAAAAAGACTAGTAAATATAGTAATAATTCACCATGGAAAAGTGTAAGTGATCAAATTATAACTAATAAACTTTAAGAAAGGTGCATGAGTAGCAGTACA
This sequence comes from Magicicada septendecula, assembly GCA_034769895.1. Classification (NCBI taxonomy): domain Eukaryota; kingdom Metazoa; phylum Arthropoda; class Insecta; order Hemiptera; family Cicadidae; genus Magicicada; species Magicicada septendecula. The sequence continues at coordinate 477,658,194 of CM068373.1, forward strand.
AAGTAACAAACTTTAAGTTTTGTGAACAGTGCCTACTTTGATAATGAAGTAGTAATTTTACTAATAAAAAGCTACTAAAACTGTATGAACATTCCATAGAATGGAATATAACTTAGATAGCCAGGGTTATACTTTAAGAGGGGGCATAAATCTTATAAAATGGGGAATTACAGAACTAACTGTTTATGATGAAGTAGTAGAAGGTATTAACAATTATATATGGATCCAAATGTGGGGTTCCAATTAAATATAGCATTTAGATAAGTAAGGGTTAGTCATAAGAGATATTAGTATTATAATTGTTATTTTATTGTTCATGTTAATTTAGGAATGCATTATCTAAAATTAGATATCATTCCAATGTTGTAGAAGTACTTTTTATTATGTTATTAGGTGATATACCAAAACAATGTTATTAAGAACACCAGTTTTATATATCTGGGTGTTATATTTTAATTGTATAATCTATAATTACTGTTATGCCAGATCAAAGAACTAATTTTTAATCAAATATATCAGAGTCAGAAGTCAGAGAAGGAAATAAAATAATTACATTAGTAAAACATCCTGCAAATAGCCACAATTCAAATCTAGGCAATATAATAAAATTAAAATGCAGAATAATTAATAAACCTAATCTTATAAACCAGTCAAACTGACAATATTTAGGCAAGATACACCCAACATATTAAATACTATGTAAATAAGGCTTTCTAAAGATATGGTCATTCTATGAGTAAAATTATTTATTTGTATAATGAAATACCATTTGAAACTGAAATAGGTTCACTAACTTTATCAGAAGGGGAATCATATACAACTGAATTATATGAAAAAACCATCATTAATATACTAAATTGCAATAAAATAAGTGAGAATTGATAATTATACAAATTTCAGATTTCATAGAATAATAATTATATTAGTTAAAATGGCTATTATTTACATAGAAGACAGGGAAGTATAATTTTAGGCCTACCTCCCAAAAAATTATAATAAATATAATTTTCAGATAAAACTTTGTAACACCAACTTAATTACTATCAAAATAAGTAGAATAGAATCGTGAACACGAATATGTATTTAATATTACAAACAGTTAACTAATAACAGAATTATTTTTTGAGCATAGTGTACTATTTTAAAACGTGTCGGAAATTAAGGCGATGTGAAACAATGTATTAGATATATTATATAGGCTAAGATTTTCATGAGACGAAGGAAATCCAGACAGTTCATTATTATGCGTTGACGAGTGCACTTAAAGTAACCTTTCGCCAGAAATAACCTTTAATGGCGTTTTTGTTATAAACCGTATCTCAGTGAAAATTTTGAAAATAATTATTTTAAACTATTTTATAGATCGTGAAGTGGTGAAAGTGACCAATGAACACAGTAACACTAATAAATTGAACCACACATAACTAGATAAGCAGAATAACACTGATATTACACCAAATATAGACCGAAATTTAGAGGTTAAAAACGACACACATAAACAACGAGATATATCCAGTGACAACATTCTACACAAAGTGAACTTTCCATGATACACCAGCGACAATAAACTATACTCCAGGACGATCGTATACAATTGCTGAGAGCATTTACTTGAAGAAAGAACACCTTTATTACAACAAAAACATCATCAACGCTGGAGGCTTCCTTGCGCATGCGTCAGTCAACCATTTCGGTCTGGTCCGCTGCAGTATAAAGAAACGATATGGCGACTATTGGTTCGAAATCAAATTATATATAAACTTTTAATATTTTTAATTATTATTGTATTGTTAAATTTTAAGACATTTAATAAGTGTAAGTGTTATACTTTCCTTCCCACAACCTTCTCTGGCTATATATTTTAATAACCGTTTAAAGAACCCTATTTTATAATACCAATATAAATTGTTTATATCGACCGTCCCTGAGCGAGTCGATACTGTATTGTGATATCAATTTTAATCAAACAATTTCATTATTTTTGTTAATAAACATTCTATTTAGGTAAATTGGAGTTGATTCTTTATTATAAAAAAGACTTAACAAGTAATTAATGAAGAAACCCAACTAACTGAAGGGCGGTATACACGAAACGACAACGTTTCAAAAAGAAGAAGAAAAGAGCCGTCTTTCATTCAAACTGGGAGTTAACAAGATTATCTTTTCAACAAAATTACTGAAAATGACACTGTTATTAGAATAACCACGATACCATTTCATTTATAATTTCAACCGACTAACTCGATTTGTTCCTAAATTTTAAGAACAAGTTACCCAAAGAACATTTTCCAGAAAATTAAAATTTTTTTTTATAAAATTTTAAATTTTACTTTTATTTTTCAAATTGCTACAACAGCAATATACACAGATTTTATTTGTAACTACGAAGACTAGGAACATTACCAAATTGACGTTTCCGGAGCGGAACGTCAGAAAACTACACACGTACGTACATAAAATATTTTGTTACAGAACACCTTGTATTATTACAAATTGACGTATCCAACGTGGGACAGAATAACACGACAGAAATATTATTTATCATTTTATTATTATTACTAGCACCACTAATTGTTTTTATTACAAAATTGGCGTCCAACTAAAGGGCTGTAATTAGGGGTTGAAATTACTGTAATTACTTACCCAATTCCTAATTCAGCTTGGCAGCGGTTATCCAGTCAGGAAGAAGGGCAACAACGATAAATCAAAATGGCATTATTTACGCAAGAAGATAGGGATAAGATAAGGGAATTGTGCCGGCTTATAGAGAGGGACATGAATTCCGAGGAAAAGGAAAGACTAAATAAGACACTGGACAAGATCAACAAGAAACTGAAAGAGGACTTTGAGAAAAGGAGAGAAGACAGATTAAAAAGAGAAGAAGAGGAGAGGGCCAAAGAAATAAAATATGAAAGCAAACCAGAACCAGAAGAAGTACCAAATGATATAAGGCAGGAACAAGTAATGGTAGTACCTGAAATTGAAACTAACCGAAACAAGGAAAATATTAAACAAAGGAAAAGGATAATGTATCCAAGAAATGTAATGAAAACAAAGGAAGAAATGGAGATGATGAATCATGGTTTATTTGATGATGATAATATCCCTATTACCAACCATGAAGAAATCGTGAGTTCCAGGAATAAGGGAAATAGATTAAGGGTAATCTCAGAGATAGTTTACCAGCAGACAGTAGTTTACCGCTGGGAAAGGACCAGAGGTAAACTGAATAAAACATGGGGACTAGATCAGTTTCAGCGCAGGACTGGACAGCGTATTCCAGAAGAATGGAAGTATGACATCTTACCAGACTGTGATGACGGCACAGATGAATCACCAGAATGTGTTCCATTAGAGTACCATCCAGGACAGTTCCAGTGTACAGGTACACTAAAATGTATTCCTTCAGGGTGGATGTATGATGGTGAACCAGATTATGAGGCTTCAGATAAGCAAATAATTAATAATTCAAAAGAAGATCCTCACAGATATTTCTCATGCAATACCACATATGGACCAGAGAAGTACTGGTGTATAAAACACTATGATAGAGGGAGCCGAATAAGCTTAGCAGCCAGCAAAGGAATAGCAGCTAGGAAAATGAAATACAAGACAAAGGCCAGAGATGTCACTAGTACCGGAACGATGATGAAAACTATGGTCATCCGGATAATGAGAGCAACTAAAGTGACAGACTACGGTTAAGTCCAATACCATACACCTCCACAAAAAGGGACTGATGTTATGATAACCGGCAACGGCAAAAAACTATGTCAAAGAAAAAGAAATTATGAGCAACTGTCCAGCCTAATAAAAATCTTCAACCTGGGTAATTAAAAGGAAAAATAATTATAAGAAGTACATTTGAAATAAAGAAAAGAAGAGAGCTAATACCATATTTAGGGTAATAATATGATATGTTAACCATATTTATGAAAAAATATTATGAGTAATTGAATGTATGGAAGAAATAATATTAAAGTAAAAATTCAAAAAAGAAGTAATGACTACTTACTTACCTATTATTTAGAAAACCATTTATGAATCAAAGAGAAAATGAATTTTGAATTAAATCATCAAAATTCAAAAACCCAAGTAAAAACAATTTACTACCTTATTTTAAAAACAACTTTTAGAAATGAACAAGAAGAAAAAGAATTTGGATAACACATTACCAACAATTATATATGGGACCAATTCTGAAAAACTTTCAAAAATAAAGAAATGGCAGTACAAACCACTGATACAATTTAAATGAATAAACTTATTGTGAAGTGAAATTAATGAGAATTTTATGTCAAATAAACAGAGATATTAAACATATGACATTAATAATAAAGAGTGCATTTGGATAAAAAGCAAGAGCAGGATAACAGTGTGAAAAAAGGAAGAAAAATCTATATATAAATAAATCCATATGAAAAAGATGATCATACAATAAATGTCAGTTATTAGAAAGACAATTAAAAGAGTAATTGAAAAAACATAATACTAGTGGAACGATTCACAAGAATTAAGAAAGGAACAAAAATATAATACAAAATATATGCTACCAATGACCAGAAGGAGATTGTGATAACAGTCAAAAAATGACAGAGAATTAAAAACTTTACACTGAATAAGGAGTGATAATTATATTATACCAGCTTCCAATCACAAGGAGAAATAAAATGCCAGCAGAGCTAACCATTGAGAAAAATAACTGAGATAGAGATTCACTAAGATAGAAATATTAATAGATCTGTTCGTATACGAAGTGAAATATCCAAAGATATTTAATTTTTTTTTAATAGTCATAAGGTGGACTATTCTTATATAATTTTTATAAATAACTGTCTGAGATAAGTCCAGCAGTATTATTATGTATTGGTCAGAGATGATTTACCTCTGTAATCAATAAATGACGTAGTATGGCCAGCAGAGTGAGATGCCTACAGAGCCCCTCTGGACACTGCCCCAGCTAACGTATTAGGGAATTTTAGGGAATAAATATCCCAAGGATAAAGAAACGAGTTAAGAAGAAAATGGAAAAATAAAAAATAACGAACCTCAGATGACTATTACTATCAGTAAGAATCCAGTTAATAATGAAATATAGATAAGCTCAAAAATATGGGAGAAAAAATTTTTAGAAATGTGAAGGAAGTAAAGAAATATAATTTATAATATAATGTCTTAAGCAATTACTTCAGACAAACTAAGTATGATCTGAACTAATCACTTCTGGAAGAGAGCAATCTGTAGCGTGACAGATAATCCACACAAATGCATTACTCAATGATCATTAATAAAGCTCTAATATATGGAATATCCAGATGAGAATTAATTAAAATGCACTGTTTAATAATATATTCACAAGAAAGGTTGAATAAAGAAAATTTCTGCAAATAATATAATATAATACAAATTTAAAAACCCAGAAGACTAAAAATAATAATAACAAAATTACCCAGGAAAGATAGAAGCAGGCAATTAATATACCCCGTCAAAGAAACGAGACCAGAAGAAACGAAGGCATACACGGCGAAAAACTACAGAAGAAGGAAGAATAGTCAAAACTACCACTACTGAAGACAGAAGAAAGATGAATAATTAAAACTAAAGAAGAAAGAAGAATAATTAAAACTACTACTACTGAAGACAGAAGAAAGAAGAATAATTAAAACTACTATTACTGAAGAATGAAGAAAGAAGAACAATCAAAGATACAGAAGACAGAAGAAAGAAGAATAATTAAAACTACTATTACTGAAGAAAGAAGAACAATCAAAGATACAGAAGACAGAAGAAGGAAGAATAATTAAAACTACTACTACTGAAGACAGAAGAAAGAAGAATAATTAAAACTACTATTACTGAAGAATAAAGAAAGAAGAACAATCAAAGATACAGAAGACAGAAGAAGGAAGAATAATTAAAACTACTACTACTGAAGACAGAAGAAAGAAGAATAATTAGAACTAAAGAAGAAAGAAGACTAATTAAAACTACTACTACTGAAGAATGAAGAAAGAAGAACAATCAAAGATACAGAAGACAGAAGAAAGAAGAATAATTAAAACTACTATTACTGAAGAAAGAAGAACAATCAAAGATACAGAAGACAGAAGAAGGAAGAATAATTAAAACTACTACTACTGAAGACAGAAGAAAGAAGAATGATTAGAACTAAAGAAGAAAGAAGAATAATTAAAACTACTACTACTGAAGAATGAAGAAAGAAGAACTAATTAAAACTACTACTACTGAAGAAGGAAGAAAGAAGAAGAATCAAAGCTAAAGAAGAAAGAAGAACAATTAAAACTCAAAGAAGAAAGAAGAACAAACTAAATCTAATGAAGAAAGAAGAACTAATTAAAACTACTACTACTGAAGAATGAAGAAAGAAGAACAATCAAAGCTACTGAAGAATGAAGAAAGAAGAACAATCAAAGATACAGAAGACAGAAGAAGGAAGAATAATTAAAATTAGAGAAGAAAGAAGAATAACCAAAACTACCACTACTGAAGAGAGAAGAAAGAAGAATAATTAAGATCAAGGAAGAAAGAAGACTAATTAAAACTACAGAAGAAGGAAGAAAGAAGAACAATCAAAAATCAAAGAAGAAAGAAGAATAATCCCAAACTAAATCTACTGAAGAAAGAAGAAGGAAGACTTCAGTTTCTTGTTTGTTTATAGTATAAAGAAAGACATATAATATACCAAATTGGTTATGAAAATGGATACAATAAAATACTATAAACAAAATAGAAAATAAAATCAAATATAAAATAAAAACTGAACAATTAAGAATTAATCAAAATGAACAACACATAAATAATAGCAACAACAAAAAATAGGCCACATTCACATTCATAAATAATAAAATGGCAAAGCTAACAAAACTATTTAAAAACACAGATATAAAAATAGCATACAAAACTAATAAAAATAATTTACAAAAACTAAATAGCCCACACAACAAAGATAATACAACAACCAACGGTATATACAAAATTGAATGTCAAGATTGCAATAAATGTTATATAGGACAAACAAAAAAAACAGCTGAAAAAACGTTATTTTGAACACCTAAATGCATACAAAAAACCAAATATATATAAATCCAATTTAGCCACACATGCAATAAACACAGGACATGAATTCCCAGACATAACCAATGTAACACTAATAAAACATATACCACACAAAGGCACCATAATGAACATTTGGGAAAATTTACAGATTTACAAACATAAAACACAAAACAAATTAATACCAGAACAAATACAAATCAATACAAAACATGACACAATATTCAAAGCACTCAACATCGAAAATACACAAAATACAAAAACAGATACCACAACCACACACAATAATGCAACTTTGAAGGACCAAAGACCAACAAACATGGCGAAGGCTGAAGATGGGAGAACAAGATCTCCCGAAACATGTTCCTAAAGGAAAAAAGTATATCTTGAGGTAAATTAGTTATAAGTGTTATAGTAATATATATATATATATATATATATATTAAACTTCCACAATGAACACTTACTTTTTGGTTTTGTTACCCAGACGTTTCGACGTGGTATTCGTCTTCTTCAATGGTATTTAAATCAAAAAGTAACAAAAACCAAAAAGTAAGTGTTCATAGTGGAAGTTATGTCTGGGAATTCATGTCCTGTGTTTATTGCATGTGTGGCTAAATTGGATTTATATATTTCTGGTTTTTTGTATGCATTTAGGTGTTCAAAATAACGTTTTTTCAGCTGTTTTTTTGTTTGTCCTATATAACATTTATTGCAATCTTGGCATTCAATTTTGTATATACCGTTAGTTGTATTATTAAAATTTACAAATATACAAACATAAAACAGAAAACAAACTAATACCTGAACAAATACAAATCAATACAAAACATGACACAATATTCAAAGCACTCAACATTGAAAATATACAAAAAACTAACACATACACCACAATCACACACAATAAAACCAACTTGAAATACCAGAAGCCAACAGGAAGCCACAATAATAATAGTCATCCAACAACACATATGTACTTCACCAGACAAAAAACCGGAAGGCTGAGGATGGGTACAAGATAGTACCCGAAACATGTTCCAAATAGAAAAATTATATCTTGAGGTAAATTTATATATAAATATTAAATGTAATATATATATATATATATATAATATTAAAAAAGTGAACGAAGAGGATGTATCAACAAGATAACTACTATAATCACTTAGTATCATACTGATTATAATCCTCTCTGACGTACTGTCTTCTATATCGTATTTCGATACTCATAAATAAATTTTGAATCTGATATTAAAAATTCTAGCACTAGTAGTAAAGGACGTATGGACGTGTTGCTGAGCTACCAGTATGTAACTTACCGTTGCTAAACAATTTGTTGCTGCTTACTATTCCTCTACTACTACTACTACTACTACTACTACTACTACTACTACTACTACTACTACTACTACTACTACTACTACTACTACTACAAAACTATTTTTAAAAATAGTAACATAAAAATAATAATACACAATAACAAAAATAGTAATAATTGACATAACCATATGGATTTAAAGAGAAACCAGCTAGTGGTATTGTTATTATTTGATAAAAAGCCCAAATGTTGTAAATGTGTATCCGGTCAATAGAACGTACTGAAACATGCAGGATTATACTGATGCACAATGTTAGTCTTAAGTATTAGTTGCTTAAGTATTTGTAAGTCTTAAATGTTAGTTGAGTATTAGTAAATAAGACGAAAACTTTCACACATACATTTGGAACAAGATATGGCTCCCAGTACAATCGCATAAAAGAGATGATTCAGTTGACAGAGTGTCTTCGATTCAGTACAACTCCAACAACTTGTTTAAGCTGGCAGACGACGGTACCGAATGAAAATTGTGGTTCTGCAGAAGGTGAGGTAACATGTCACATATGCCTGCCACAAAACCTAGCGCATGTAGGATCGTGAGTACGTGAGTACTGGCACTTCAAGAACAATTTGCTTGGAACAAGATGGGGTGATGAATCAGAGTTTGCCTACATAAAAAACACGGCACGAACGCCAAACGCCACTATGTCAACAGGCTTATGCTGCGGTGGATACAGTCGTAACTGGAGTTAATCGGGCATATTTATTGCGCTCATTACCACGAGAATAATTAAGTAAATATATTATATATAATATATAACATACAATATATAATATAATTTGTGATGTTTTCAATTTGTTTCTTCTGCAAGTGGATAATATTGTATATTCTTTTTTTTTTATGTTTCGACATAAAACCTTTCATTGAGGGGGTTTTGTAACAGTACGAAAACCTGATGTCAGATTTATGGTACGAAAGGTATCAAATTATTGTATTTCACTGTATTTTTGCATTCATGTGTATGGATGGTACAATATTCCCTTGTTTTACCGAAAACTACGCAGATTCAACAACGCCAAATGAATATACAATATTATCTACTTGCAGAAGAAACAAATTGAAAACATCACAAATTATATAATTACTGCAAGAAACATCGAGTTACTTATATAGAAAATAATATATAATATATAGTGTACTATAATTTTTTTTTACTATAACTGCGCACTGTTGAATTTGCTATAAATGAAATTACTTTTTTATGCCGATTCAAATTGAAACGACACTTGTACATGTCACGGGCTTAATTTAGGCTTAATTATACTTACCTGAAATGTTTTATAACTGATTAGATTGAATGTAAAATGGAACAAAATAATATATGTTGAGCAGTCTATATATAGAATTGAGACCAGCTACTCTGGTAATTCATGTTGTTGTTGTTGTTTTTGTTGTTATTCTTATTCTTCTTCTTTCATTACATTAGGGAATATGCGAATCGCCTGTTCCGGTCCCAAAGGAAGTACATTCACTTCACCAAAGCTTCTTAGGTCTTCTTATAAGTCTTCGTATAACAGGCTTGTATTGTCAAAACTTCGTTAGGCAACCTCCCATCTAGCATTCTATTTAGATGTCGGAGTGAATACTTAGTTTCATGGGTCCAGGTAATTATTAGAGATCCACACCTGTTGGTTAGGGATTTGCACATGTACCCCAGCTTGTTTCCTACCTTGCTTCAACTTGTCTTACACAGAATCCCTTACTTTGATGTTTCCTCTTTCGGCTCTCTACGACTATGGACTACTTAATTTTTATACTTCAAATTTACTCTGTAATTCTTGTTGTCTCGTTTTTTTTATGATACCCTTTAAGAGCCCGACCAGAGTTAATGGTGCAAATGGTCAACAGTCCTGGAAGGGGAAGAATAATGTTTTCCAAATAGGGTGTAAGAACCTAAAAGTTGTGTCTCCAATTGAAACCCGGAGCGAAGCCAAAGGCAGAAGCAATCCTTCCACTGACCCTAACTACAGGACGCTGGTGATGTCTTTAGAGGACATTTATTTTCTATTAAATTAAAGGAATCTTGAATAAATTTATAAGGCGGAAAGAAATTAAGGAAGGGAACTGAGAAAGTTTAGTTTTTACGATCTATTTCCTATAAATTAGGTACTTCAAAATACTATATTTATAATTCGACAGACGCAGTTTTCATCTTTAAAAATAAAAAATTTGTGGATACACAAACATTGTAAAAATATAATTGAAGTAATGAGGATTGAATATGTTGTTTTTACTACTGCTGTCAACAACGACACATGCGTTCCAGATATAGATATTATTACAGACAAAATTAACAGGAGACTGGAAACCCCCTACAAATCGTCGTCTTTGATTATTAGAATTAATAACTGAAAACCAGAAAATTCGTTTCTCACAACAATATTAGTAGGTTCAGTAAACAGAGGCATATTTTACAACAATTAATAAAGTTTAGAATTGTCCAGCAGGCACTAATTAGGAAACAGTTCCTATCCCCAAATTAACGCTGCCGCAATAAATGAATGAAATCTTCAAATACGGATGTTTGCACTTGCACTTGTTACAACCTGATTGTATTATAACTTTTAATGATATCCTGCAATAAATAAAAAGAAAGTATACCTTAAAAACAAAATGGTTCCTTTACATATTTATGATACATACTACATAATATAAAAATCACCGTTATTCACAATAGAAAAATATATATGAAATATGTAATATTCGTAGTGAAATAAAATATATAAGTGAAATAACTAAAGATTAATTATAACTTCAAAGGTGAAGACTATATAAGGTAAAAAAACACACTTTAAACCATCTAAAACGTTTCATAATGAGAGTAGAGTCTCCTAGTTAATTGTGTAGTATGCAGCAATCGACACCCCAGAAAACTTTGGCAAGTCAATTGTATTACACGGGGCGAAGGCAAGAATTGTTGGTAGTAAACTTCAATGCACAGTACATGCATATATTCAAACCGAAATATATAAATTGTCGGACAGGTATTATTGCAGCTCGTCTGTTCGATTTCAATTTTATTATTATTATTATTTTTTTTTAATTACTATTTCTTTTATGAATTTGCTAACTGCTATAATTTTTATTGTTCGACTAAGCTTTTCGTCATCACTGACATCATCAGGTCTTAAACAACGACCAGGTGGTTGTTTAAGACCTGATTTTGTCAGTGATGACGAAAAGCTTAGTCGAACAATAAAAATTATAGCAGTTAGCAAATTCATAAAAGAAATAGTAAGGATGGCTGCTAATTTAAACAATACGAAGAATATTTTTTAATTGTTTGTATTAAATCATTGTTTGCTCAAATAAAATAAACTAAACAAATGAATATTACCGTATAGTACTAAGCTAACACACACAAGCTGTAGTCTTCCACTGTTTACACTCACCCCATGCGCCTGCATTCAGTTGAAATGGCAAATTGAGTAACGAAAACAAATTGTAGACTATAAATCAAGTAATCAAAGCCACAGTCCATTTAACGTATGTTGGTAAGCTAACATACATTTCTACCCCTTACTGTTTGTTTTAACGCCATTTATTTGCTTTCAAACTTTAAACAAAATATTATCAACATTTGATTGTTATAACATGTCAAAACATGTAAAACGGATTGTTATTTAGCTGCACACTGACTAAAGCTTAATAAAACTGTGATAAAAACATGCACATTACAATGTTAGCACATAGCCCTTTTAAAGTCTTTAAAGGGTTTATATTTTTAAGGCCTTTGATAGTGTAGACTGACATATTCCATTAAAAATAATAATTAATACAGCATACGGGTGTTAGGATATAACTGATTTCCGTCCTACACCTTGAAGAGGAAACGATGAGCAGATATTCAACTCGTTTACAGTAGGGAACGAAAAGTAAGACGGGATATACCCCAAGGTTCAGTTCTTGAGTCGATTCTATTTATTATTTATTTGAACGATTTCTACTTTGATAATTTGAATGTGCGACACACCGCTTTCCCAGATGATACGCCTTCCTAGTATGTCCTATAAAATCGCTATGCATACAGTGATGGAACAAGATATTAAAAATTGTAAATGTTAGTTGTTGGAAACTAAAATGTGTTTAAAGCGCTTAAAAGAACAAAATGTTTTTAAAAAGGCAAAAGTATGCTTCTACAAAATGTTATGGTAACATACCATAACCAAATTAGAACAGGTAGATACTTGAAAATTTAGGTAGTCAAGTCACGTAGAAACTTGGTTGTAACGATATAACATTGCAAATATAATATAATTTAAATTTGTGATGCCCCACGTTGGAATCGACATTTCTTATGCAACGTTACATATACGTAAGTAAAATTAATATTGGGTTTCAGGTGTATCTGCAATAAGAACTCTATGTAACTTGTAACGGTATTTCAAATTTATTTGATATTAATAAAATTGTGCACCTGGCACTTACTTCGACTTAAAACATTCGTTGTTATTTTGTTATTATGCCGTAAGGCTTAAGCTATATACATCCTTACCGACTAAATATTTTATTCTACTAATTATTGTATTAAAAAAAAATCTCATTTCCAGACTACTCACTCTATTAGTGTTTTCAAAATATCAATGTTTAAATATCTTCTTATATATTGTAATGTAACTCAAAAATATCAATAGTTACCGAATTTACCTTTCGTTTCTCAGTACTGATTTATATCGAACGCTAATTTTTACTTTAATGCTTTGTATTCTTTTCATTTCAATACTAATTTGAGCTCTTGTTTACGTTAATCTTACTTCAATAACATCTATGATTTTAATTCTATATTTACAATAAACATTGGCTCTTACTTTTAAATAAAACAAGAATGTCTTTAATTGTCTTTGCGTTAATTGTTCGATTAAGAGATAAATAAGTTGTTTATCACCTTATTGTCGTCAATCATACTCAATCATTGGATCCATCTGTAATCGTCCTCGTCTCGAACTTCAGCATCACTTCCTCTTGTCCAGCGTCGTCTCCTCTTGTCCAGCGTCGCTTCTCTAGAGTCCAGCGTCGACTCTCTCTTGTCCAGCGTCGCCTCGCTCTTCTCCTCTTGTCCAGCGTCGTCTCTCTCTTGTCCAGTGTCGCCTCGATCTTCTCCTCTTGTCCAGCGTCGACTCTCTCTCTGTCCAGCGTCGTATCGCTCTCTGGAACTTCTCCTCGTGCTGTTTCGGACGTCAGTTGAGCTTCTTATGTGGATCTTCTTATGTAAATTTTTTACTACTTAAAAATTGTTTGTTTTACAATCCAGTTACATAACTGTATGTAACTGGAAGGATGAAACTATTTACAAAAATTTAAATATTCTGTGCGGACGGGCAGAAGCTCCCGCTGCACTGTGGGTGATTTAAGAAAGAGAACCACTGTAGCAGCGTGTGTGTCCTATTTATACCCATGTCTTGGTCAACACCTGCAGTTGTACGAAATCGACATGTCAGAAACTGTCTCTGGGTTCAGTTCCCCCACTCTTTGTCAATTTCGCTATTTCTTATTTTTCTGCGAATTGCAGAGTCCTGTAAGTATACTCTTATACTCATCTTATAACTATTTTCACAACACATGTTCACTGTAATTTTGGACATTGCAACTTAACCCTTTCGCTTTGTACACAGTTATTTCACTACTACACTCGTACGGTGTGTCTTTTTCACGTGGTTTTGTACACAGTATTTAATAAATTTTATTACATTTTATTGTGTTTTTGGATTTTACTCCTTAAATATAGTTTATGAATAATTACGGAAAAACAGTAATTATGCAATTATTCATCTTGGGGTGGTAAACTCGCCTGCATAGACCTGCGTTCACACACACTATCAAAATACTGGTGTACACATTTTCAGTTACATTTGTGTGTGTGTGCACGTCGATTCAGGTCGAAACACCTGTTCATATTTTTGTCTGAGCCAAGCTTGCAATCCCTGACATGCTTATTTCTAATATATTATTAATTATTTACAGTTTATTAGGCATATTTAAATTTTTATATTCAATGCTCAGTACATCACTTATTTGTACTGTCGCAGTATGCTTCTACAAAATGTTATGGTAACATACCATAACCAAATTAGAACAGGTAGATACTTTAAAATTTAGGTGTTACAGTGGGTAGTCAAGTCACGTAGAAAGTTGTATAAATAATATAAGGTAAAAAGTAGTTAGCTTTTCAAAAAAGAAAAATATTTCTGAAAAAAAAATGTGTCAGCAGAGTATTTAAGAAAACATTTATTTTTGTTTAATTTATTAAAAATTAAGGTATGGAATTAGTTGTTTAGGTGGGGCATATGCATTTTATTAGAATCCTGTCTTAACTTAAGAAAAACAAAACTTGTATATTCTAATTCTGCTACAAGAAAACTTTAATCGTAGGTCTAATTAATTTTCTCCGTTTGAGAAAATTAATTTTTCACCTTTTACGCATTTTTATGTATATTGTAACGTAACAAAACGTTCCATACTATTGAAACAATATACAAACACATACAGACTGACTAAAACGTAGACAATACCCCAAAACCCATTAGATTGAGTTAATAAATCATCGTCAAGATTAACCATAATAAATAGCCTAGGATAAGACTAAATAAATACAACATAAGAACCCGAAAAAATAAATAAACAAAAACTTAATTAAAGGGAAAGTAGTACAATAGAGTAGAATAGATAAAAATATAATGTACTATAGACTATAAGAAGGAAACCATTAAAAAATGTTTCAGTGAAAAGTGAGGTAATGAGTGAAAAATAGTGATAATCATTGATCATACAGATAAAACTGTGAAGCCTAATGATTAAGTCCATGATATTAAATGTAAACAAAAACCACAGAAAGAAGGAAGTAAGAAAGTAAATAAATATAATTAAGAAAACCTGAATAGTGACAGATAAAACTAAATGTGAATGTGAAGGAAGTAATTATAAGTTCTAATATTAATTGATTGAAGGTTATGTGCCTTTTAAGCCTTATTGTTTATGTTAAAAGAAAAGGCTTTGACATTGTTTAAGTGTGCTGATTTCATGTACATGTTAGTAGTCTATGTTATTGATCAACTAACAAACCTGGATAGACAGGGAAAAGAGTTAATAATTTTATATGTTAAACAGTTTTTAATGTTTGTTAAAAGTGAATTTCACTATTGAAGAATCATCAGAACAACAGTCATGGAAACATGACACTAAGTTAAGCTGTTTATAAAGTTCGTTAAGGAAGTACAATAACCAGGGTATAATAAGCATTTTAATCCAATATAATAAACAACAGAGAAAACATTTTTAATTAAAGGTAAGGTATTAAACCAACAGTACAAATAATAATTGTAACATGATAAAACAAGGTACTAAAGAAACAATATGGCTTGGGAAAATGTTAAACGTTAAAATTATTGCCAATCATAATTAACAAAAGGTCAAACCACTGTAAATTAATAATGATAAGTTAGAATTGTAAAATAGAGTTTATGTTTGTAGCAATCACAATGCATTAGATAATTTAAGGAAGTAGAACATGATTTTGTGAAGGCCAAATGACTAAAATGGCCTATAAAACCTGATTTTGTAAATCGAAAAAATATCAATTGTTCATACACACAGGTCATATTTGGTACCAATTTGATTGTAATTTTACCAGGAAAAATAAGATATAAATTAAGTTAAACCTAATTAAGTAATACTATTGGATAATTAATGTTTGATACCTTTACTTGGTGAAAATCCATTGTAAATTATAGTAAAAAATAAAACCAATGTTATGTTATATGTTTGTGTAATGTGTATAAATCTTATTGACACGAGATTACTATCGCTCTCTATACAACAGCACTTGTATTATATTTTATATTCGGTATCGTTTGTACGAAAATTAGTCAGCTTATACCATCTGATGAAGGCACTGTGTTGCCGAAACAGCTGTCATGGTTTTATAATTTTAATAAATTGACGAGTGGAAATCACAAAAAAACTATTTTATGGTTTTATTTTTTACTATAATTTTTAATACTATTGGAGTAATTTGTAGTGGAAATTGAAAAAAACCAAATAAATTAAATAATGATGGTCATGTGACTCTTGAACTCTAATCTATTGACCAATGAGAAACTAGCAAAATTTGGTAAAGACCGTTGCAGGAGTAAGAAATTATATTTATTCTATTGTTAGGAAGCAAAATGTACAGGTCAACTCTGTGAAGCCGGGAGCCAAAGTGTATCAACGGATCAATTCTGAGAGTGAAAATTAAGAAAATTATATCTAAAACAAAACCAAATTCAAAAATGAAGATAAAGCAAATCTAATAAGTATAATGTAAGAAAAGAATAAGTAAAACATAAAAATAAAAGAAATAAAAAGGTGAAAAGCAATATTCATACTCGATATAGTAAGAAAATAACCTTATACTAAAAGCACAGTTTAATACTACACAACACCAAGAATAACTTCACTAACACTTATTAACTACACAATAGTGAAGGAAAACAGAGAATTAACTATAATTACAGTGAAAACTTCAAATAAAGTCATTTATTTTAAAAGAAACTGACATAAAACTTTCGTAGCCTTTGAGGTGAAATCCAAGCGGACATCTTTGAATTTATTGTCTTCAAATCAAACTCTAAGCGCCCATGTTTGATGACTTTGGACGTGTGAAGTAAATAATTATTGTTCAAATACTTAAACAAAACTAACTTTATGTATAATAGTAAGTAAGATTTTATAAACATTGTAAGTATTTTACTTTCTAAGAGCATTTCTGACCTTTCATAGCAGTTAAAAAGAACCTTGTAATTAATATTATAAAATAAACAAAAAATTAATTTTGTTACAATCGACCCGAGATAAAGAGTCGATCCGGGAAACGAATATTTTCGATTTGTGAATAGTAATACTAATTTTCAAAGCAATAATAACCAATAAATACAATTAATGGATTGTAAAGGGAGTTTTATTTATTAAATAAAAATAGAATAGAAGTTTCTTAAGTAGGAAAGGAATAGTGAATACACTGGTAATTGGAACGTCATCAAAAAGAACTGAACCAGCAGCTAACCTATATGCAACGAGTCGATATGCGGTGAATCGAACTGAATCGACACAAAACATTTCTTTCTATAAAATTTTACCAAACCGGATGAAGAGCAAATTCACATTAATTAATATTTCTTAACCGTTTAATATCGAATCAAATAATTTGAATAACGAAATAAATTAAAATTAATTATTTAATAAATAATTAATTTATTATTAATTTAATTAAAATAAATACAATTAATTGGTTAAAAAAATTTATTTAATTTTTTTTTATAAATAAAAACAAATAATTATAAAGAAGAAAAGGATAAGATTTTAGAAATATTATGGCTTAAATATTATGGCTTTTAAATATACAATTTAAAATATATTTTACAAAAGTAGAGATTATGCAGAAATGGTCTATCCTTTATTATGGCGTGAATATAAACTTTTTGACACTCCATAAATTAAAAATTAAATTTATAATAGCTTTATTAATTTTTTATCAAGATTATATAAACGGTTGGCTACTGATATAAGAAATTAAAGAATAGAACAAAGTTCCTTAAACGTTTACCATCTTTGTTAATAAATAAAAAGACAGTTGTATACAATTTTATCCTGCATAATGTTAACACATAATCTAACTACACAATGTGCTATCATTAACATAAAAAATTTCAATTGGCTTTAATTTTATTTGTAAACGCTTCATCTAAGTTTAGGTTTAAATATTTTTATTTGTTCATTTATCAAAAATTTCGTACCTGCCAAATATTATGTTAATCATTTCATATTATTAACTATGTATTCTAAGTTTTATCATTGGTGTAACTTAAAATTAAAAAGGATTAATTTTGAAATAGTAAATTTCTATTTGTTAATATACTTAAGTAGTCAGTGTAGCGTTTATAAGATTTCAGTGACTGTACAATGAATATATGACAAAAACGTTTTAGCGGTAAAAGATAATCGGAGTTACGAAAGACTTATAAGTTGATTGTGCGGTTGATCCAGCGCAACCCAAGACAGCTTTTTAATAAGGAGCCATGTCACGTTTGCAAAGTCACCTTCTGTCCGTTTCACTACCAGATACTTCAGCACTGCCAGTACAGAAGCAGACGACGTCAGGAATCTTCCGGCATCAACCGATGACAAATGAGTTCTTCTTTTTCACCGCATTCACCCTCCGAGGAGGGCTTTTTCCTGGACGAGGATTTTAAGTCACCCCCCAAACCGAGAATTATTTTGATAACTTAACATTTTGTTGCCACAAGGAGCGTCCTGGTGCACTGAGGCCACCGTTCGCGACTCGTTAACGTAGAACCATCCACCCTTTGGCACGACCACCGAGATCTACAGTCTGTTTTCGGACGGTACACACAAACTTGTTTGACTTACCTAACAGTACCCTGTGAGCTAGCTAAAGAGTACCAGCTGCCGCTCGCCCTCGCGTAACCAAGGTGTTGTTGGCCAGGCGTCTGGTTTGCTTTCTGTTGGCTGTTGTTGTTCCCGCTGTTGTCTATGGACAAAGTCATAGTGTCCCACTTTTGGGCGTAGCTCTTCCACAGGAACAATCTTCAGAGACAGTCTAATCTCCATAGTGACTACACATTGTAAATATTTTTCTATTATTTATTATTTCTTCATATTACTCTGTTTAATCTCTAACTTCAATACCGTTGTAAAGTACAGGAAAGACTTGTAACTCAACAGGTAGGATTATTCCTCATCCACATCTCGGTTGAAGATTATTTCCTTTTACAATCATTGCTTTAGTAACAAATTAAAATTTGCTAATAAGCGATACTCTAATAATTATACTTTCCGGATCATTGAAGGACGATTATTCAGCTACGTTACTTTTAAAGATTACTATGGTAACTGTTAAAACTAACTTCTTTGAACTAAATATATATTTCACTGATGTCGTGATTGATATATTACATGCGATTAATTTTGACAAATTGTAACAAAACCAAGTGAACGATACGAATTGTAATAGACAGTCACTCAATTCACGACAACTCAGTAAATTGTGTATTAATCAATCTAATGAACTGTGTTACAACGATGGAGGTATCAGACTGAAGCCACTTCGACCGACGTTTAATAAGATTACGTAATATACCTTAAGAGAAACGTTGTATATCATGAGTACTATTCCAACAAACAATATTCGAGTCACGTACCAAATCAGCGTCACGATTCTTTCTAAATTAAACTAATTTCTCTTACACAAATTTCAATATAAGTCGAATCTAAGAACGCTAAACATAGAGCTACATAGAAATAAGTAAGAAATTGTATATTACATAGTAAAGGAATGAAAACTATTGTAAAGGTACCTCATGACATTTGTAATTATAATCAGTATATAATATTACACAGAATTATTTGTTATCGTCATTCAAATTGATCCTTTTTTACTAGTCTAATGAATCCTGAGTGAGAACGATTTAACTCATCGTCAGTTTAAAGCTGGTTTTCCAATTCAATTTCATAATCAGCTAGATCGCTGAATCAGTAGAGCCTTCAAATTTACACAGAATTCTAGGACTAAGGTATATCTCAAGATTAATTATATCACTTACAAAATTCTTTGTTTTCGTTTAATGACAAACTGTCTACTAACGCAAAACCTGTTTGGTCATTGCACAATGGAAAATGGTGGGTAATGGGATAATAAATACTTCGTACTACTTTCAAATTATCTAAAAGAATACGCTTGTGTAACGTAAACACAATACACTCTGATGAAATCTGTAATTTTCCTTTAATAGTAAGTTTTTCATATTACTATAGACGTATTGTTACGTATTATTTTACAAAGGCTTTCGTCTTTACTTTTGCAACTACTGCCGAAATTTTTATGTGTTATTGTGTATGCGGAGTTGGCTTTAAGAGTTAGTTAGCAAGTTCTCTGTACCAAATATTTGTTTTGAATTTTCAGTTAATTTAGTATTCCGTGTAACTTTTCATTACAGTCAGCAGACAAGTTAAATCTTATAGTGATGCCGTGTGGAACAAAAACTTCTATTTGAGCTGACCTATCGTATAATTTTTCATTAGTTCACGTATTTATGATTTTATGACTACATGGCCTATATTTAATTTTAATACTGATTTATTATTAATACTGTTTTAAACTACAACTAATATCGGGTGTATTGTTATAGTATAAATACAAGGAATATTTTAAGAAGTAGAACAGAAACCTTGTTCTGTACAATGAAATAGGAATTGATCATTCCTGTAGGTACTGTAAATTACCAAAGCCAAGAACTGACAATAAAGTGATACAATACATTTCTTATTTTAGTGAATGTTGAACATGAACGTGGTAATCACGACTTTATTTTACAAAGTGACTCATTGTGTTTTTCATGTAATATGATAGAGGATTGTAAGATTGTTTCAAATAACCTGTAAGTGAATCGTCCGACATCCTTGTGGGTAGTGATGCACATTAGCGTGCTGAACATACAAGCACTAATTGTGTTTACACAGAAGAACACAGCTCCATTTCAGGATTGCAGGTGATTAATTAAACTTGTGATTGTTTAACAGCATATGTTTTATTTTATGTCGATTTTAACTTCTACAAAACTCAAGAATGTATACAGAACAATTTTCATCAGAAGTGAAAGCTTGACAGACGACAGTCACACAATGGATAGATTTATTTTTTGATTAATATTTTATGAAATGAAAGTGAGTGATTTGTATAATAAGTACAGACACCAATGCTGATAGATCCAGTGACGGCGTCGACTGCTGTGATACATTTGCGTACAACAACGGAAAGCATAAGATAGCAATCATGAACAGAGAAACAACAGATGAGCAATGGGAGATAGAATCCTGGCATATCGATTCATAAAAGATGTATTGATTAATTACGTGGTGACTATATCAATAATAAAATAGAAGTATCTCAGTTGCCTATTACAACTTATGTCCAGCTTGGAAATGCTCATAAGGAACTTAATAAACCTTTGAGATTCTAAAGTTAAAAACCAAAACAATTGCGTTTCAAAACAAATTTCTGAGAAAACTGTACCAACTGTAAAGACAGAAAAGTCACAGAAAATAACATAATTGAGAAAATCATTTTCCCCGCAGTTGCGACAGTTCATGTCAAGGCCCCAATATTTGATAGAAGCACGACATACCTTCGGCAGTTTGATGCGCAAATAATTGGAAGGAGAAAGACAAAGCGGTTTCACATTTTCTCGCTTTGAAAAGACCTGCAGTTGCATGATTAAAGAAGTGTCACCTGATAGGCAGAACACCTATGCCAAATCGATAGAAACTCGAGAATTACGGTGTAGCGATAATTATTTCCGCTATGTGTACTACGCTCAGTTGATAGGAAGGAGACAGCGGTCTTATAAGAGTCTTCAAAATTTTAAAGCTTCCACCTACAGACTAATTAAACTGGTCTGTCCTTAATTTCAGAGGACATTGGAATGATGTTTATCTGTACAGATGTTTTGGAAAACTTACTATCTGTACAGATGTATACTTCTCCCATCTACTGCATACAAAAAAAGTGATTGATACTTACGGTAAATACTCACGTAGCAATTAATTATTGCTGCATTTAGTGTTCGCAAATAACACCCTTTTAAATTTTATTACATTACTAGCAGAATACCCGTGCTTCGCTACGGAGTTTCACGTTGTACGTAATGAAAATGTTAGTTTAATTAATAAAGTTCAATTAAAGTAAGCTTCTTAAAAATAAATAGCTGTTGCCAACAACTTCGTTCGCGTGGTCTTCAATTTAATGCGATAATATATTTAGAACAGAATCTATTCTATTGGGTTGCCATAGTAACCAGATCTAATAGTTTTTTAAGACCGCAAAGGACCCCCCAGAGGATCGTATCGAAAAAAACACCTGTCCTATGTTGGTTCTCCCGTTGCGTAAAATATTTGTGCCAAGTTTGGTTGAAATCGGTCTAATGGTTTAGGTGGAGACGTGGAAGACCCCAAAGGACCCCCCAAAGGATCGTATCGAAAAAACACTTGTCCTATGTTGGTTCTGCCTTTGCGTAAAATATTTGTGCCAAGTTTGGTTGAAATCGGTCCAGTGTTTTAGGAGGCGATGTGGAAGACCCCAAAGAACCTCCAAGATGACCCCATCGAAAAACACCTATCCCATGTTGGTTCTCCCGTTGCGTAAAATATTTGTGCCAAGTTTGGTTGAAATCGGTCCAGTGGTTTAGGAGGAGATGTGGAAGACCCCAAAGAACCCCCCCAAAGGACTCCATCAAAAAAACACCTATCCTATGTTGGTTCTCCCGTTGCGTAAAATATTTGTGCCAAGTTTGGTTGAAATCGGTCCAGTGGTTTAGGAGGAGATGTGGAAGACCCCAAAGAACCCCCCAAAGGACCCCATCGAAAAAATACAGAAACCTTCGCGGACGTGCGCACAACAACTCACCGAAGTTTGATCGCAATCAGATGAATGGTATAGGAACGCATACGGGACAAACAAAGAAACATTCATTTTTATATATAAGATGTAAACTATACCACTTACTTGACATAAACCGTGATAGCTAAGCTAATGTACAACATATATGTATTAATTATACACATAAATGTTCCTCGATAGACACTCTATCTATTGGCGAAAACTTGAATAAAATCCGTTCAGTACTTCCTGAGATTAGCGATTTCAAACACAGAAAGAAAACGGACCGACTTTACTTTATACTATTACATTATAAACACCATATACAACGCAAGATATTTCTAAATTAAGAACAATAAAACTGAACGAACAGAAGTACATATTGCTGGAAATGTTATGAAGTCTGTGACATAGATATGCAACAATGTTTCAATTCAGGCTTCAAAATAATAATTATTACAATTCAGTAGCACTACTATATAGTCCTACGTAAAACGTACACTATAATAGCATTGTAAAAAACGAGCCCAGTTGAAAATGGGAACCAAGGAATTGTTCCACAGCTCTACGTTATGATGGTGTGATGGTGTAAACGTGTATTCTGTATATGATTAGTGAAGTTTTGAAATCATATAAAAGTACAACTCTCAAAACTTATTAATTTATATTTGTAACAATGTATTTATCTTGAAAGACTACGTTATAATGTACATAGGAAAGTTATTCGTACGTCCTACAGTCACAAATATTTATTATATACAGACATAAAATGCAAAACATTTGTACATAGATAATATCTCTTTTTTAGACAATTGATTTTTTCTCGGAAGAAACGGTCTTCCTGAAAATTCCTGTTTAACAAACATGACATATATTTTCTCTATGGAAAGTCAACTCTCAATAATTTTGAAGTCTTCATTTCTGGTTTTCGGGACTTCCGTGACAAAGACAAGGGAAACTAGAACTAGCATTTTATATCAAAATGGGTTTACATTGATTACTTAAGTTATTATGAAATTAGAAAATTAATTTTTGCATACCAGAAAAAGAATACATGTTTTTTTAGTAATAATAAAATAGTAAATTCTAGCAGATTATCTTTTTATGTTTTTAAAATGAAATTCTTTAATTAGTTAAAAATATTACGAAAATTAAACTTGAAATTTTGGAGGATTTGCTAAATTTACTTCTAACATTTCTGCAAATCATGTCGGCACATCGCAGTATAAATAATAATTTGAGGAGGAACCAAGTAGTCTGTGAAAGTTTTTTTTTTAATATTACAAGAGTATTACCGCTAGTCTTTTCAAATGTATGAAAATTACATTAGTAGAAAAGAATAGAAGCAGTTGTTAGTAAGACGTCAGAAGGCCTTCTGTAATTAAAAAAAATTAAAATAACTTCTACCATAAAAACATTTTATATATATTTAATTACAACTTTAATTACCTTTAATTCTTTTCAACTTAACCAATATACCACTCATAAGCAAAAATTTTAGGATAAGAGATATACTTATTACTTTCTGCAGCCTAAGGACCATTAGATTGCTTTTACGATGTTGAGTTACTGAACACTAGTATGAGTTATACCATAAATTTTAAATTAAATTTCAAAAAAATTTGACAAAACTTGGTAAAAACGTTCAAAAGGTGTTACAGTGCCTATGATTTATTACACGATACGATTTACGCTAATATTTGTATTGTAAAAATAAGATAATGTGTGTGGTTTAAAATCATTTAAATATTTTGTGTATTTATTTCGTCGGCGTGTGCAGGTGCTAGTCATGGGCCCCTACCTACTCAGTGTACATATCATATACTCATGAGAGTATAGGCCTATATATTATTATGGTAATGGCATTGTTGTGCACATTTTGATTAATGCAAAATCTCAAAGGGGTTAGTGAAACCTATTGCTGTACAACATTTCTATGGGTTAATTTAAAAACATCATTCTCTAGAGTGTAGAAAAAAATAGAAACCATAATATATAATCACTCGTATATAATTAACGATGATTTCCATAATGTTTTGATACAATTTGTAATACTCGTTAAACTTGATACCCCACATTTCACATTCCTTGCATCGGAATAAATGTTATGCTGCCTTCCACTTGATTTAGAAACATAAATTTGTAAAATAATTCTAGTTCCTTTTTTACTTCCATATTCCTTAAGGAATGGAAGTATGGTGATGGCAAAAAAAATCGTGTTCGAGATTATTGCAGATTCTGATTCTACTACACTCAAAACATGAAAAAAAGTCGTTTCCGAAAAGTGTCTGTGTGTGTGTCTGTGTGTCTATCTGTCTGTAGATTTTTTTTCTATGGCAAACCATAACTGCCGCAAATTCAAACAGAATCAAATAATGTTTTGCATACAGCCCTGATTTGTAGAGTACTCAAGACCTATTGTTTTTAGTGAAGATCGGTTGAGGGAAAGGGGTAGTTTACCTGCAACGGTTTTTTTTTATCAAGGGAAATTTTTTTTTTGGCAAACGATAACAGCCGCAAATTCAAACAGAATCAAATAATGTTTCGCATACAGCCCTGAATTGTAGAGTTCTCAAGACCTATTGTTTTTGGTGAAGATCGGTTAAGGGAAAGGGGTAGTTTACCTGTAACGTTTTATGTTTTAACAAGGGTATTTCCTATGGCAAACGGTAACAGCCGCAAATTCAAACAGAATCAAAAGATTATTTGCATACAGCCCTAAATTGTAGAGTTCTCAAGACCTATTGTTTTTAGTGAAGATCGGTTAAGGGAAAGGGGTAGTTTACCTACAACGTTTTTTTAACAAGTGTATTTTCTATGGCAAACGATAACAGCCGCAAGTTCAAACAGAATCAAATAATTTTCTGCATACAGCCCTGATTTGTAGAGTACTCAAGACCTATTGTTTTTGGTGAAGATCGGTTGAGGGGAAGGGGTAGTTTACCTGCAACGTTTTTTTTTTATGGCAAACGATAACTGCCGCAAATTCAAACAGAATCAAATAATGTTTTGCATACATCCCTGAATTGTAGAGATCTCAAGGATTTTCGATTTTGGTGAAGATCGGTTATGGGAAAGGGGTAGTTTACCTGCAACCTTTTACGTTTTAACAAGAGTAAAGTACTTGAAAATTTATTCAAACTTTTTGAAACAATGGTAATTGTTTAAAATAAAATAATTTTGTTGCCAGGTAACAAAAATAAAGTCATTTTGATTATAAAATATAAATATTTACAACAAGAAAAGAATTTTCAGTTTTCAAAATTTAAATATATTTTTATAAAACAATGGGTTCTTCATTGAGGTGGGGACCATGTCACTCACTCCATCTCAAGCCTCTCCCATTTTGCAGAAAAAGAGGACCCTGTCAAGGCTGATACTTTGACGACAGTGACAGGGCTTTCCACCAAATTCAGCAGAGTGACAGGTAGGCCCAACTCTGATTGGCTTCTCAGATTTCCCCAGCGTTAGTAGGTTCTATGAAAATATTTTATTTCAAAAATGATTTTAAATATAAATCTTAGATATGTTTTATAAATCTCATGTTGTATGTTTTAACATGGGTAATTTTTTATATGACGAACCATAACTGCCGTAAATTCAAACAGAATCAAATAATTTTTTACATATGTGCCTGAGCTATAGAGAACTCAATGTCTGTTGATTTTGGTGAAGATCGGTTACGGGGAAAGGGCAGTTTACCTGAAACATTTTTTGTTGTAACATGAGTAAAGTACTTAATTTTGATAAAGTATCCTGATAAGATCTTAATAATCCACTGTAGAAACATAGATGAAATATCTATAAATGTAGAGGCTAGTTGAACGGGCTGGGGGTAATTTTCTATAAATCAAAATTATAGTTGAAGGGGGAGGGGATAATTTTTTTTTATATGTGTACTACGTTATTGGCAACAAAGAAGTATTTTTTTGTTAAAATTCCTTCCCTGGCTGTTTGGCTGAAAATGATTTTAAATATAAATCTTAGAATATGGAAGTCATGTATGGTTCTCCATACCGATATTTTATAATTGTAAGTAGATATTTTCAAATGAATCAGTTTCTTTAAGTACATTACATTTAACAAAGTTGGGAAAATAATAAACGTCATTTGATAAGCAACACTAAAACGTCTGGAATAAAATACGCAGACTGAATAGCTGCAGTGATGTTAACAAAGACACGAAATTGCCTGAAGAATGACTTGGTGCTTTTTTGGAATCAATAAAAGAAAACTTTTACAACTTGTTTGCCTTGATTCCCGGTGTCTACTCCTCCATTACATTTAACTGTTCATTGAAATTGTCTTCTATTGATTCTTACTGCAATGTGCAAAATGTTATATGTTACGTAACCGCGTGAACACAAACAAAATTTAAACTAGTAAAAATTAATCGTTGCTTGTGAAATGATCCTTAAATGAGAAAATAAAATGATTTGAAAGAAACAAGATAAGAGTTGGAAATGCGAGTTACTATATTTTTGACTTCTAACGCCCGCTCTGTTTTAACGGTTTCATGGACTCTTCAACATGGCATAGTACTTTATACCGTATTTTTCCCTTTACGTTTTTACATAGAATTGAAAGTATAACACTTAGCAAATGAACGTGTCTTAATGAACTGCTACTTTGTGTGATGGTAAATGTTTACTTTGAAACTCCTCCTTTTATTTATTTTTTTTAATTTGATTACTGAGCACCTAAATTGTATTCTAACTGACAACATTACAACGTTTGTAAAAATTCTTTTTCTCTTTGCTTGGAATTAATGACTTGTGGATTGTAATTGTTTGTTACAACAATACACATTCTGAAAGTGAAGGTCCTGTACATTTTACTTAACTCCGTAAATTACAACTTTTACGGCTACGTGAGTGTTTTGATAAGAAACTCACGTACGTTAAAAGTTATCATCAAACTAAAACCGAATTATAGTTTGCTTCGACTCACTCAGTCGTTTGCACTAGTTCATAGACTGTGAATTTTAATTACGAATTATATTTTGCAACAGACTTTTTAGAAAAATGTGGAATTTCTTGTAAAGAGTAACAGATTTGGTAAGCAAATTGTTATTAGTCAAAAACACTTTCACAATTTTACCCAAAGCTCTATTTATTTAGCATTTTTAAAATAATCAATGTTAAGATCGTTTTTCTTTTAGTGCCTTTGAGGTTACTTATGCTAAATCTATCAAAGACTATTTGTCTCTTTAGCAAGTAATTTTAAAGTTAAATTGACTAAGTTATTTAGGAGTTATCTAGAATTTAATAAAATGTAGTAGTAAATTAATGAATATACTGACATATATTGACTATCATTAATAGACTCCATGTGCTTATTAGTTTCCGTATTTTTTTTTTCATTTCATGCAGTTCCAATATGTAGTGTAAAGGTCAGATATTTTTCCGAATTCTGACAGCCGCTTTTCATCATATACTCTATTCAGCGGTTAGTAAAACCATTATTTTTTTCTAGTCGGGAAAATGTTACATACAAGAGAAATCTCCATTATTCTCGCCGATAGAATGGCCGTGATCTTATAATTATGTCACCTGTTCCTAACTTCAATATTTCGATTCATGCAGCACCTTGTTTATTGAAAATAGACACATGAACACGTGTTCCCGCTATGGTTAAATGCGCGCGCGCGTCTGTTGTGTGCGCTGAGTGAGAGAGAGAATAAGGAAGCGGTTAGAAGAGAAAGACATCAATATCTAATTTTTGAGGAAGATAAAAATCTAGATAGGTAGTGTCTCAGAATCCGAAGGTGACAGAATAATGAAAAATGGTTTCTACGCCCTCCATTAGAGGAGAAAC
Organism: Magicicada septendecula; assembly: GCA_034769895.1. Classification (NCBI taxonomy): domain Eukaryota; kingdom Metazoa; phylum Arthropoda; class Insecta; order Hemiptera; family Cicadidae; genus Magicicada; species Magicicada septendecula. Next base: position 477,686,892 of record CM068373.1, read on the forward strand.
TACAAATACAAAACTATCAGAAAATATTAGTTAGTTTTAGCTCCTAGGAAAATAAATGTTTCATCTTTGCCTCCTTGAAAACCATACAGAGGCACTCTCATTCCAAACCTTAAGGATCCTCTCACCTTCCAGAGAAAACTTTTATGCAAATAAGCATTGTATTCTTTTAATGTAAAAAAATATAATAAAAATACGCGATATGTAGTCTTAAAATTAATAAAAAAAATTTAACAAAAAACCTGAATAAGAAACTACATAGAGTGTTAAGAAGTTACCTAAGGTGTAAGCTATAAATCCACGCTCTGACTAGAAAGAAGCTACCTAAGAGGAAAATAAAAACCGGTATAATCGGTATAGTTGGTAGTACGTAGTTCTGGCCAAGTTGACTGGTCTCACAGCCAAACCCACAGCACAGCATGACACAGTGAAAAGCAATCTCTCTACTACTGAAGTAGGCTTAACCTACCGTCAGTGGGATGATAAATATAGAATTTAATTAAATAATTATAAATGTTGTTATAATTATAAATGCTTTTATATTCTAAGCAGTATTATCAACTTATAAAACAGACTTCAATATTTTACATCTAATGGTCTGCTTTAACCTTCTAAACATTCAATTACCAAATTTAAGTTTTATACTGCCTGTTTCAAAAATACCGTACATGCAGCTGTAAGTTATAATTACAAATATTGAGAAAGCTTACAACCTGTTACTAAATACGCCAAGTTTGTCATAATTGCTGTTGTATGGCATATGCATCATTCAATTTTTAAAAGGTGCCTAAATATTTCTATTTGCTTTCACTATTCAATTAACTACCTTCTTCGGCCTTATCGGTTAACACATGAATTTGAAAGATGTGTTACAAACATAACTAACATACAACAAAAACTGAATAGTAATACAGTATATACATACAAGGTATTAAACATACTTTTATTACCTTTGCTATACTTTTACATTTGTGTAGTATGCAATCTTATTTTCCTTGAAATTACCTGTAGTAGAGCTGTTTGCAGGCAAAAAGATTTACCCGCTAAATTTGTAAAAATAAATTTAATTTTTATTTCGACTAATATGAAGATTGAAAAGATATTTTTTTTGTATTCACTACGTGTTATATGGAGAAATGTAATATTTAAAGTAATGCTTTACTGATGTTCAAATAGATTACAGAATGTCTATTACTGTATCTGCATGTAGGGCCTACTACGTGGTACGTAAATAAAGTAGAACATTCGTAGTTTGTATACATTGATGCCCAAATCATCGGCCAGTATTGTAGGGTGGAGAGGATTGATGACGCCGGTCAACCCTTTTGAATTAGTTTTTCAGTATGCTTTTGTTGGGCTGTCAGTGACATACGATGTAAATAAATATACAGGCACTCCAGTAGAGATCAATGACTGTACGTCTAGACTTATATAAACATTCGTAGCTACCGATAATGTTCATCTCATGCGTGTTTTTATAAGAAAACATAAGACGACCAGATGCTTTCGTAAAGAGTAGCACTTTAACAAACGTAAGCAACCACTTCTAAAAATTACTACCTAAATAATTGGCGTATGCAACAAGTTATTACCGAATTGCTCTATAGTTCTAATAATTTATGTGTTTATCCTACACGCTTTCATAAATATTTTATAATATAAAAGTACACTTACATTAGTTGTTTATGATAACTTGACTTTCCCCAAATGTCACTGTACTGTACAAGTACCCCCCAAGTATAAGTAAGTACTTTTCCCCAAGTGTACTGTATAGTTTGTGTGAAACAGACATATCATTTTACCTTTCCTTAACTGTCAAAGTTATCGTTCTAATAATATTATTATGCTGAGATTTTAGCGTTGCAACAAATTGGCTCCATAGGAACGAGTGCGAGCTGGGAATTGGTCATATTACCGAAACACTTTTCGTAACAATGCTTCGGTTCACATTTTCCTTTGGATCGTCTGGACTCAAAGCTTTCATCTTACAAGTGGAGAAGTCATAAACTTAAATGGGGTTGCGTACAGTCGTGGATGGGAACAGTTATTAGCGCTAGGTATTTTCTCAAGTGATAAAGACGCATCTTATATTAGTGGTAAAACTAATGAGGAAACAAGAGAGCAGGCATCACTTAAATTGTTTCAACCCGGGGAAAACAGATTTGCTTTTTCCGAATTTATTAGTTGTCGGCTTGACTAAAAATATGGTACACCCAAACGAAAATAGAATATTTCAAAATATTTAGTTTTTTAATTACTATCTTACTTAAGTTTACACCTAAGAAAAATAATATTTCCAAATAAATTTTAAATAAAAGAATAAAGGAGTGTGAATACTATTTTGTGTGAATACGAACAGTTAATACTGTTTCTGAATTTTGTTAACGTCAGGGCACAAAGTTCTATACGATTAAACCACTAGTTTTGTCAGTGAATAGAAAAATTATTCATTATAGAAAAGTAAATTGACGACAAGAATATAATTGTTAAATAAATTTAGAAATATTTGTGGTACGATTAATAGATATTTTAAGAATAAACCAAGACACAGCACAATGATTAAATTTTATAAGACAATTGCAAATAACCACATTGGTTTATGCGAGTGGGTCATGACAAAAAAAAGGAATACGGCAACATTCAGAGTAGTGAAATGCAGCTTCTTCTAAATACTTTAAATTATACATTGGAAGATAGAACAAGGAATGAGGATATCATAGCAGAAATCGAAGTAAAGGCCATATATGAAATTATTTCAATTTACAAGAAGACAATGGTGGGATCATCTGTAAAGGATGACAGAGGATCGATTCAGAGGATCGATTGCCGAAAGCGGCACTGAAGTATAATGCTATTGGTAGAAGAGACGTAATCGTCCGAGAATGAGATGGCTGGCGGAACAGGTTTATATAACCTAATCCTTGAAGAGGAGAAGTAGAAGAAGAATATCATTGAGTGTTTGCTGAATTGGGACTGTAATTTTATACTTCGTTCATGTGTGCTAAACATAATTTACACATACACGAAATAAGAATTTTTTAAAAACATGAGAGTAGATTTATCGCAAACTGCAATCCTTGATACAATTTCCCATATAGAAGCTTTAATGTGTGGTGCTTCACTAACTACGCTCCTAGTTCTGTATGTATAATTTTTAATTTATTTTTTCCTTACGTAAAAGTAATGAATATTCACTATCAGTTTTGTATCTGTTGAGACTTCCTTTCGCTAATCCGCAAGGACCGTTAAAGTGATACAATTACACAATGTTTCTCTACACTTAAAAACATTTAGTAATTTATCATTGGCTAATTCCGTTTTCTTAACATGCACTATCCGGTATCAAGAAACACTGTCCTTTTTTAAACATTCAATAATCTTTGTCTGTTAATTTATTCATGCATTTTGTAGTCTCCGTCATTTTAAAATTAAAGCTGTATTACTATATACTATTTTAGAATTTTTTCCAAACTGAAATTTTATTACACAACTTTATTTTGTTGTTGCAGATATTGCTTAATGTATCAAATTTAAATGAGAATTTTAAGTCTAATGAATCAAAATATAATAATGAAACGCACAGACAATGTATAACAAATGTGAATAATATGTCAACTCACGTGTTTGCAAAATGCTATTTCGTATTCAAGTACAAAAACAAAAACATTTTTGCATTAATCTAGAACTGTATAATACAATGGACGGTTACAAAAGAACTTAAAGAAACTGAATTTTAGAGAAACGAATACCGGACAAAAGATGCCAAGGAATTTTATGTTACTCCAAAGCTTGATATCTGAGAAAGCAACTAAATCGTTCTTATTCAAAGCAATTACACAACTGAACAAATTCAATAAGCCCAATCTGAGATTAACGCATGAAAGAGACGACAAAAAACCAGAGCCATCTGTGAATCATCTATACAGCGTTAAACATTTCCTAAACTGTTACGTACAGAAGTAGTTTCGTAACTACCAAAAACTCCAATTAGAACTGCCAAAATAATAAGCTAACGAAACGTAATATAGTAAACATTTTGCTGTAATTACTGGAAGTGGTTCCTTGTTTTTATAGTCACGGGAAGACTTGAACAAGTAACAGATGTTTTAACTTTTAGTTGTAACTTTGTATTTAAATATCTAAACCGGCTTGCAATTATCAAAACACCTGAAAACTTGTTTGATTATTATGACCTACAAATCTGTTAACCAGGAGAACCAAAATCATACAGTGTTGTTCGTAAACGTTTGTGGTTTTCGTTGGTAAGAAAACGTTTTTCTTTGTCCAACACAAATCGTTTTCGTACCTTAAAACTAAACGTTGCGCCCATACTACGACGAGACAGAGGATGCTTCATGGGCAAAATATTTGGTTCTAAGTGAAAAATAACCTCATGTGTTAGAACAAAAACAGTGTTATTACAAACCCGATACAGACCTACAAAGTTGTGAGTAATGCTTTCTCCCTTGTGCTACCCTTATCGGCATATTTCAGCACCATATATAATTGCTAGGTTACTACAGCTTTTCTAACTTTTCCTTAACTTTAGCCTTAATTCTACGGTCATATAGCACCCCTAATACCTTTTTCCAGTTAATTTATTCCGCTATAATTTCGTGGGCTGCCTTCTCATTCAGATTTCCGTCTCCAGTGACGGCGCACACTATCACAACGCACATTAGCTCTATTTCTTACATTCTGATCTCACTGTATTGGTCCTCGTTAAACCCTAAATGTCTGTTTTGTTTCTGCGAACCTTAAGTCCTCAGTCTTCCTAGGTCACTGTTTTATTTCTTCCACCGCATAATCTCTGTCTCTTGAGACTACACAGCACGGCGTCATCAGCAGCCATTATACCCCAAGAAGATCGATCTCCTATGAAATATTATATTCATAATTATATCAAACAGATATGGGCTCAAGATACAACCCTGATATAAAGCTACTCTCATTCGGATCCATTCAGTTTCTCCAAAGCTGCTTCTACTTTCCGTTGCCCCTTTCCTTTATAAATTTCTTTGAATAACTGCGGCTAATTCCCTAATACCAATTCAGTTAATCACTAAAATGTTCCTTAAATTGCAATATTAAAAAAACTATTTTTCAAATTCTACATTCCTTTAAAGTGATTAAAAACAAATTAGGTTTTTTATGTTCATTATGAATACAAAAATTTCTATGGTCTTTTGATTTAATGTATTTGTACACATTGCCATAAACAAATAATTCTAAAGGACGTACATTGCAAACATAACAAATCCTCACTTCAGAAACCACACAATTACGTTATAGTTAAAAATATGTTGATTTTCTTCGTGAATATACTTATTAAAATTCCGAACGTAGAAATAAAATTGACAAAACGATCACCATATTTGCCAAAGTAATGAGTATTAGTTACCAGCTGTATTAACTGTTTTTTAACCCGCGCTATTGTGTAGCCCTACATTGGCAAAATCACTAATGTAAACAGATTGCGTGCCGCGAATCAAATAACCAAGGCCATATTTCATTCTTTTAGTAACGCTACATTTGTTTTTATATTATTATGCTACCTTACATTTCACTAATATTTATCTGATTTAGATAGTTGTCAATATTACCTACTTTTGCTTATTACATAGAAAATGAAAACCACATATTTTTATTAAGATGAATACGGACTTAAAATACTAGAATTTGTGGAAATGAGTGTACTGTAACTTTTGTTGGTCATCACATATATGTCCCTTGTCATAATACACTGTTTTTGGACATCAGTCGTGTAGTTTCAAAACGAATGGTGTATGTGCCCAAGGAACCCAAATGTTCTTTTGTTATTAATTTTTACGTTTGAAAATTTATATCATAATTTTATACTGCATTAGCCCTATGTACCGAATATTGTGCGCATAATAGTAATAATTCTTTTGTCTTATATAATATTATATAACGTATTATTAGACAAAAGGCATTATATTATTGTGCTGGAAGAGGAATTTACGCTAATATGTTACATTAGCAGAACCTGTATATACATGTAGCGCATGTGTAAAACTGTGCAGCATTGCACATTGCTTATGGTTTCAAAATATATTCTAAGATTGTTTTCTATTTGTAATTTGAATGTTATTCTCGATTAAACAGTCCAAATGATTAGTTGTTAACTGTTAAATAGTTTTTTTGAAAGAAGGTTTTCTTTCATTTTTAAAAATTGTTATACGCATTACACCTTTTAATTTGAGAAACTACTTTACAATTGTGTACAGAGAGTTTACTAATATTAACGTATTTTGCAATGTTTTATCAGTATCTCAGGGGACATCAAATACGGAAAAGGAAACAATACAAAAGGAAGATTCAGTACTAAGTGGGACTTGTGGGACTTATCGATAGGAAAATGAGACTCAATTTTGGAACAACATATATGTTGTTAACAAGCATTGCATAAAACAATTTAGAAAGAAGAATCGTTGTGAATTTAAAAGTAATGTACTTAGGAGGCAAAGACCACTAAGTTAAAACAATCCTTCACCACTTGTATTTAATAATTCTTTGTTAAGACGTCCAACTACCATGTCATCAGTCCATTTGTCCACTCTTGCATTTAGGTTCCCCAATAATAAAATCTCGCTCCTGCTACTTAATGGGTTAATCAGAATGGTCGACTCACGAAAAACATTTATAATATTCACATTAGTATCATTGTCAGCAAGCGCGTAAGGTGCAATACCAGCGATCAAACTCTTAAACTGTACGACCATTATTTTATATTAAGGTTTTCTCTTTAGCTTTTTAAACAATCTCTACAAGACAGCGGTGCCACTTCTACCGGATCCAGCCTTCTTGAGATCCTCGCTGTCTTCACAGCCGTTGTGGTCTTCAATTATATAGCAGGATAGTACTTGTAAATTTCTTCATCATACTAATTGCTTTATCGTATTGCCACCTTTACTGTAATAAATACTACATGTTCTCACTTAATGAGGAGAATTCCATAAGATCGAGTTCTTCCTACATTACAACAGAAGGTTACAGAATCACGTATCCAAAGGTTTGCACATTGCTTTTAATTGCTCATCGCAGCAGCAGCAGGCTGTACGCGTGTATCCAAACCTCTTGAAGCATAGAAAGAAATTAGATTGCTTTGAATAAGAATTAAATTTTACAGATTTAATGACTACAGAAACAGTTTCTCAAAGCATACAAAACAATCAAATATATTGCAACTTACCGTCTGCGGCTTCCAGAAACAACGTCTTCACAAAGTTGACATGTTTCGGGACACTTGTCCCATCATCAGAACTTAAAATAATCGTGTATCATTTAAGTTGATACATTTGTCAATTAATTAAAATATTAAAATCCAACATGAAATAAATAATTTAAAACAATATGAATACTTAAATGTCTAAAAGCGAGCGCGAACGTTTAACGATGTACATCGTACGGAGATTGACCGCGCACTGAATTACGTTTTGCTCCCACCACGACAATAGCGCAAAGCAGTGTCGTACAATACATTTGACTTGAAAAGCAGTTTATCATTTAAAACACGCGGCTTGGTATCAGTATTGTTATATGCTTTATAAATTTCATACTCTTCAAGAGCGTTCAAATATCGCCCTTTCTTACATATGTGAAGGGGTATTAAATTAGTTTTAAAATTTGTGTAATTATGATTCTCGGAAATGAGGTGTTCTGCAAATTTTGACTTGATATTGTCCAAAGTGTGAAGGTGTGTAGGCGGTCTATGTTCTGTAAATCTTTTTAAAAAACTACGTCCTGTCTGGCCCACATAAAAGGCGTCACAATCGTCACATATCATCAGAACTTTATTTTAAGTTCTGATGATGGGACAAGTGTCCCGAAACATGTCAACTTTGTGAAGACGTTGTTTCTGGAAGCCGCAGACGGTAAGTTGCAATATATTTGATTGAACAACACGTGGCTTGGTACTAAATATTTGGAATTATTCCTTTTAAACATACAAAACAGTTACGTCAACAAGTTAAACGTGCCGCTGATTTCCAGTTCCAGAATTCATTCCGTTATACCAGGCGTTAATTATATTGTAGGCCTACTGTGTTGCGTCTTGATTTATGTAGTACGTTACAAGTTTTAAATGAGGCGCCCACGTTGTTGAATGCGCGGCGAAGACAATCGTTACTATACTACGTTGTTCAATTTACAGGGCTTCTGATTTAATCGTGAAAACGTTTAGCTTTTAGTGTAAAATATTTTTACTCAAACAATAGCCAATCATATTATATTGTTACTAAATCACAGAACAATCTACGTGTTTATCGAATGTTTCAGAAGGTTCCGGAATATAATGTTTGTGGCGTACGTGCATGTAGACGCATTTGCTAGAAGGTGCAAGAATTTACGCGGCCGCTCTCACTGTGTCACGGCCGCAAGCAATTACGTCGTAGTTTAAAGGTAATACGTAGTATGTGGAATCGTCTAGATTTTCGGCGGCTATAAATACAATTTCTCAGGGACGCTCAGTTCAGTATAGTGGCGATATATTTACAGAGCGGTTCGAGTTATTATCGGGCGAGATTACTGTGTACGTTCAAGTAGTTATTAGTTAAGTGTTGTGTTTTATAATCGAACGGTATATTGTAATAAAATTGTGTTTAATAGTAGTGACATTTTATTGGTTGAGAAAAAATTTTAATTGATTTGTTGTAGGAGACTGTGTTGTTAATTACGAACTGTTTAACTGTAAAAATTAAAGCTGGCGATTAGTGACTTAATTGGTGTCTTGTACTTCTTTTGTTTTCTACTGTACCTACGACGATCAAGTAGGCCGTCGTAACAATATAGTATGATATAAAAAATTGTTTATCAGTTTAAGCAGTTAAAACGTAAATAATCCATGAGATATATTTTAATTACAGAAATTTAATTATTAATAATCCCTGTAATATTAATACTTGTTGTATGTTACTAGGAATAAACAAAGTATTAAATGTCACACTTCTGTCTACAGATAACGATTATGATTATAATATTTGAAGTAGCATTGTTGGATCCACAGGGTATTTATTAGGCAGAATGCAAATAACTTAAAAGGTTACTTATTCTTCCTAACGAAAGTAACACGGTACGACTTAATACCGAAGATGTTAACATATGTTTATAACTCAGAATTATATTTTCAAATAATTATTCAGAAAATGCAAAGCAGGCAAAATAAAGAACAGTTAATAAAGACAGTTAATCTGACATTACCTGAAAGCTAATATTTTAGACAAATATTTTAATATGCTTATATGCCACTAGTGTAGTTAATTTTATGAAGAGTCCTTTGTGAACGTTTTGCATATATTTGTTGTTAATCTGTTGTTGCGCAATGATCTCTACAAAGGTCGCCGTCAAACAGCGGGTTTTCAAACTTTAGTTCATGAAACTGAATTGAATGTACGGAAAATAATAAGACCATTTGCCTTGCGCAGTGCGCAGTGTGTGTGTGTGTGTGGGTGAGGGAGCGAGAGAGAGTGGGGGAGAGGGGAGAGAGAGAGAGAGAGAGAGAGAGAGAGAGAGAGAGAGAGAGAGAGAGAGAGAGAGAGACTGTATTGAAATTGCAATTTTTGTTACTCAATAAAGGAAAACTGATACATGTCTATTATTAACTTTGGTTCGTCTAGCTTGGTTGCTAACCTGTATAAAATTGATTACCAATAAAACTGTCTACGTTTGTTCGTCGACTTTTTACTGTAGTGGTAGCGTTTTTTTTCATCATCTACAAGATGACAAAACAAGTTGCAATTACCTTTCTATTGTAAGACAATAAAACCCTCATATTTTCTTCTATTTTCGTTTTGTTTTTGCAACCCTATCAAGGAGCTACGCTGACTTGAGGATGACTTGCCTTGTTAATTATGTTTACCTTTGAGGTGATTCTGATGTATCAAATGGTTTCCATTGATGAGCCTATATAGGAATTATATCAAATAATACACGTGATATACATAATTTTCCAAATTTATATTATGCATTATGCCACACGTCCAATGGCTGATGCCACTTAGGTAAAGAAAATATAAAAGAAAAAGTAAATTATTAGTCACAGGAAGGTAACAACATATATTCCGATTGTGCCGTGGTTATATTAAAAGGTAAACATGCGTTCAGTGCATTATCGCTGCATGTTGCGATGCCCACTTTCGATATTGAGAATCAGTCGGCCGCTGCGACCTTGATAGGTGACGTCGTTTGGTTGGCAGTGGCGTATGTTCCTGACAACGAGATTTAGACAGCAACGTTTTAGTTTTATAAGTTCGCGCAGCGTCTTCATCCTCCTCTTTTCTCTTTCAACTTGGTGCGGCTTGCATTGTGACGGTGTACCGTGATATACTACTATGACTAGATAATTCGATAAAGAGCTTCAGGTTTCCTCGCTTTAGTCGGGAGGAAAGGGGTCGACGAGATGGGCACTCAACATCTTCGCCCATCCGCAGAGCCTGCGTAAGAAGCCCCAACGCCGTCACGCCATCCGACATCGTTCTTCGCACCCACTGGAAATGCAGGAAATATTCTTAATGCAATCTGAAAGATCAGGTGGGAACTTTCCTTTTATTTTATAAACTTCACACATGAAATACTCAGCAGGTTATCGGGTAACACACACCCAGAAACTTTGTTCTAGAAATTAGACTCATGCTTCAGAGTTAACATTACTGAACATGTTTTGTGAAGACATGCTAAATGTGGACAGTGATGACTGTGTTATGAATAACTTATAAGTATTCGTGTATTGATTTTGCATAACGTCAAGGGTTACCATTGTATAATATATATATATATATATATTTAATTCTATTTTCTGCAAAAGGAAAACCAATTTTAAAATTCATTTGTTAACAAAATCCAGACCTTAAGAAAATGTAATACCCGGAGAGTACAGTACTTGCATCTACCTGTCATATGACTTGTGATCCTGCACGTTCCATTTTTTCTGTTCTTTATATTCTAAATTTAAACTCCTGTTGATTTAGTTATTTATTATTTGGTTCTGCTTGACTATTCATATTATAATATTACAATAAATTTCTTATATTTAATTAACATAAAAAAAATTAAACGACATATTTGAATATTTAATTAACAAACTTCAACCTCGGTTTAATGTGATCACTGGTTTCAATATTAATGCGATTAATCCTAGTGCGGGGGAACAGGTAGATGAGGGTACTGCAACGCACTTAAGCAATTAGTTTTTTTTTAATTTAATTATTATCTACTGATCATGGATTGTCATCTTTAGGTACTTATACTTATCTTATGTTAATGAATGGTTCATGCACTACTAATGCAATAAAAACAAATCTTTTGAAAGTGAAATACAAAAATACAAGTTTATAATAAATATAATAAGTTTAGTAGGTTGGTATGTCATTATTTAATTGCTGGAGATATTTTGAAATATTTTTGTTGTAATTCAACCACCATGGTGCTTTCACGAAAAATTTGAATTGATGTTAAGAATTAAGGAAAACTCAAACCAAAGATGATTGTAAAAGCAACTGTTAAAATTCAAGAAGCATAAATAAAATCTTGTTATTGTTGATCAAGTGTTTTCTTGCAGGACCTGTCACTATGGGCTCAGCACATTTTATTTCCATCTAGGCCACGGGCCTAGTCTTAAATATTAATTAACGCCTTCCCAGGAAATAAAAATTAAATTTTTTTTGGAGATTAGAAAAGGGGTGTTAAAACAAAAATTTCTGCGACTAAAGGGGCGTTTCACGATAACAAACTGAACATAATAGTATTACCTCTTGTGACAGCAGCGGTATGCGAACATCTGCTCTCCGTTACCAGCGGCGGACACAGCGAGCCAATCGGGGATCAGCAGCCGAGACGTGACCAACTACGTGCTCGGAGTGAGTCAATCAGCGATCGCGGTTAGTGCATAAAACCCGGGCCGGCAGAAAATTTTGGCGCGCACTTCATCGCCACGCCATCGGACCCACTTCATCTTCTCTCCTCTCTCGGACGACATCGGCGCGGAGTCAGCCGGAAGATACGGCCGAAGAAGAAAACTGACGTTCTTGCGTCTTCGTCCTCCAGTTCCGCGCCAGCGATGGCTTTCGCTGGGCCGGCAGCCGACTCTGCAACCGATGCCGAAAGAAGAGGAGGACTGCAGTACGCCACGAACAGTGGGCGCAGCCGCCAAACACCTCAGCGCGGCACGACCAACCTTAGCTTTCTCGCCACCAGGCCCTTTTTAGGACCACCATAAACACTAGAGTGTACGATTGGCGCCATTTGTCATGCGGCAAGCCTTTTGTCCGGTGACAAGTGGCGCCCAACGTGGGGCGACGATCATCTTACTGATGCAAGATCCAGCCACGCCAGCGAGCTACCAGCCGGCACACCAATCAACATGGCGCCCAACAGACATCTCTACAAGATCCGGAGAAGAGCAGTAGGCTGGCTACCGGAGAGCATTCAATACCCGGGGGAGTTGTGACGGCAGCGGGATGCGAACATCTGCAATCCATTACCAACAGTGGACACAGCGAGCCAATTGGGGATCAGCAGCCGAGACGTGACCAACTACGTGCTCGGAGCGAGTCAATCAGCGATCCCGGTTAATGTATAAAACCCGGGCAGACAGAAAATTTTAGTGCGCACTTCATCGCCACGCCATCGGACGCACTTCATCTTCTCTCCTCTCTCAGACGACGTCGGCGCGGAGTCAGCCGGAAGGAACGGCCGAAGAATAAAACTGGCGTTCTTGCGTCTTCGCCCTCCAGTTCCGCGCCAGCGATGGATTTCGCTAGGCTGGCAGCCGACTCTACAACCGATGCAGAAAGAAGAGGAGGAACCAGGACCTTTTTAGGGCCACCAAAAACACTAGAGTGTACGATTGGCGCCGGCATGCCTTTTGTCCGCTGACACTCTTTAGACAGACATTGCAATAATAATATTTGTGTTTGCAAAAAGAAACTTTATTCAATACTGTTACGCGATGTATACATGTAGAAGTGTGTGCCTTTTGTCATTTATTATAGGAGATAAGAAAAAACGCTGTAGATTTAAAGCAGTCGTCAATGACAAAATATCTGATTTGATAAATTTGAATTAAAATTTTTTAGTAGTGAGAATATTCAAAATGTTCAACAAAGGTATGGAAGGCTGAACCAAGGCAAAAGAGTTGCTTCCATCCTTTTGTTGAAAATTTTAATACTTTGTCTACTGAAGAAGGCCTCCGATGGACGACCGAAACGTATAGGAAATGACAAAGCAATCAAAGCAATAGACCACGTCACAATAACCCGGTCATCATAAACTCTTTTACTAATGCTGTCTTAACATTTTGAGAAATATGGGTGTGAAAACTACTGTGGTGTTAAGTAATATGTACTAGGCCTATAATAGGTGTCTCAAAATGGTATAACGTATTTACATTTATCTGCTGGTATGACTTACCGTTAATCAGACTTCCTTATTGTTGCCGGTAATCAGTATTTTCAATACAATATTCTTTTCGAGTATAATAATTTTACACCTGTGGAAAATATTTACCGAAGTTACAGTTACATGAGTACGGTTAATATTTCAATATATGTTTTTCAGAATAGAGAGACAAGGCTTACAGAATGTATTACGAAACATGCTATTTTAAAACGGGATGATTATGTACTACCTGTAAATCTGACTGTTTTTCAAACCACCATAATGTAGAGCCCAAAATTCCCTAATATAAGCAGATTGCGTGTTATAAATCAAATAACCAAAGTCATATTTAATTTATCATTGTTTTGATAAGGCTACATTTGCTTCCCTTTTATTATGGATTGACACGTTTAGTTACCATAAGCATGTACTATTTAGGCGTAACAGAGTTTGCCGTGGTAGTCAGTAAGTTTTTTACAATCTAAATCGTAACGTCAGTATTTGAATATTTCTTAAATATTTAATATTCTTCTCAGATAAAAAACGTTTAATTTAATATTACTAGCCAGAGGAATACTAGCTTTAACAAGTATATACAAAATATACTTGCAACTATATAACTATACAACTATAAATTAGCTCCATTTTTGCTTGTAATTGTGTGACTTTGCCATTCATTCCTAATCAATACAATGTAATCTGTGTGTGTTCTGCTGCAAGAGTTTCCAAGCTAAATGAAATTCACTATTCACCGTCACTTTGATAGTAATTACCCTGTGCACAAATTATACTTACATTTTGCATGGAGTCGTGTACCAGAAAAAAGAATGTGTTAATGTGTGTTTGTGCATCCTGCACAAATAAGTCCCTGAAATATAAATTAACCCTGTCAAGGAAAACAAATTCTTGGTCACTATTTACAGGAGAAGGGTAAGTAAACTGTACATATATATTCATACATACTGTACATCATGTTCATATATCATTACTATATGTTTAAGTGGAAAAATCCTTATCTTTTCAGAAGATATACTTATAAAATGTTCATGATTTGTTAAGCCACTAGGCTTTCTTGTTGACAGTTGATAGCGCGTTAAATGACATTCTGCAACAACACAAGTTTTTCCCACTTTAAATAAGTTTATTAGTGCTCTTCATCAATTCATTACATACACATGATCTGAACAAGCCGTAATTTAGTATTAATAAAAGAATACAAAATTTAACGTCAGGCGCTGCACGAATAAAAGGTTATCTATCCAAAAAATACCCAATACCTAGGTTGTGAGTTGTGTATTTTGTTAATGGACGGCTGACAGAACTAAAGCTGGATAATTTACTTACTAAACCGTCTGTATTTGCTTAGCGGCAGTTAGCAAATACGTAAAAGGGTTTGGCTATTTTTACTTTTGGTCATTATCTGATATACGTATATGCCTAAATTTGATTCTTAAATATAACACAAATATATTTATTTACTAAATTTAGAAAGCATAAAAAATACAATTACTTTAATGTAATAATTTTCATACAGTATTTAATTGTCATAGCAGTTAATTCAGAGAATAATATAATAAAACTTAGTATAGAATACAATGGGATCTACAAAATTAAATTTTTACATTGGTTTTATATAAGTAAATATAAAATTCTAAGAACATGTTTTAAGAAAATATGGTTGGAACAGAAAGTAACAAACCCTTAGGAAATCCAAACTTTAATTTGAAAATGTCACCTGAAAAACAAAAATTTGTAATGAGTTTTTTTATAATAATAATCTCTGTACAATGTAAAATATCAATACTTTCACGTTACTTTTAAAAAAAGGAGCCTTAATGGTATTAGTAACGGCGTCGTAGGGGTCCTGGTATTTATATAATTACTTGTATATGAAGGAAATATCTGAAAGTGACGGAAGCAATCAAATTATGTCTTCCAGTATGTGTCTCATCTAACTTAAATTTTATATGGATAACGTTATTATTTATAATATGATAAATGAAGAGAAGGATTTGTGAAAGGTTTATACATAATACACACATATAAGAAGCCACCTGCAATCTCGTTTTTCCTCCTCTTTTTATTGAAAACCATAAGTGTTTACTGCAGTCCAATTGATTAGTTTCAAGACGACAAATTTATCAACTGTTTAAGTGTTAAACTAAAGTGTCTTTTTGGTACGCCCTCACTAAGAGGATCTCACTATCAAGTCGTATTGAGTACAGGACTGACACGAACAGACAATTAATGTACCGGAACACTCAACAAACGAATAAACTCTTGTCCATACAATACGAAAGTAATCAATAAACGTTTTTCTGTATAAAGGCTAACAACGCCTTAGGAACACATAGAGATAAACTATATATGGAGAACAGTAAATGAACGATCCTATAACAAATGATTTAATTAGCTATACCTATTCAGTATTATAGTGTACACTGATTTCTATCGCAGTGTTTTAATTGTGTGTAAGTTCTATTTCACAATGCGAGTTATACGCCGTGGTTGTATCCTCGATCCGTTGATGTTCATTTTTCCGCAAACTATTTCTGCAACCATAACTGTTTTCCACAACTGAATCCAAACATTTGTTCTTAACATCACAACAAATGAAATGTTTGTCAGAAAGATAAGACATTACAAGTAATTGCATGTACATGCTGCTACACTGATATGAAAGACAATTACTTGACACTTTATATAACCGAGATTGTCTTTCAACACTTTTCTAGACTAGCCTGCAGTCGGCACGTTGTGTTCAAGATTGGACTTCAACCTAGTCTACGGATTGTTCTAGCGACCGACCGTGTTAGTTCACAACTTATTTAAGTAGTATAGGTATGTATGTGCTGGGACAATGTCAATGACCCCGGAAGTAAACAAAGATGACCTTGACCCCGGAAGTAAACAAAGATGACCTTGACCGAGACATTGACCGCCCCCGGAAGTAAACAAAGATGACCTTGGCCTAGAGCAAGGTCACGGCCAAGGTCAAGGTCAAGGCCAAGGTCAAGGTCAATGTCAAGGTCGCGACTAAGGTCAAGGTCACGGCCAAGGTCAAGGCTGGTTATAACGTAAGCAACATGATCTCCAAAGACTTGTTCAAGGAAATTACGCAATAACATGTGAACGCGTGCGGTTGAACTTTCGATTAAACCACACCCAAGAAAATTGTGTAATAACACGCGTTTTCATCATGATAGAAAAGTTGACGTATGCGTGTTTCGGGTTCGCGTGTTTACATGTAATCGTTTCCAGATAGCGTTTAAAATACGCGTTTTTAATATATTACTTTTTTATATGTGACGATTGTCATTCTGTAGTAAAACGCGACGCGGAAAGTTGGGTTTATTGTATAATGGAGGAAGAGAAGGGGTCAACAGGTGATAATAAGGAGAACGGTCTATTTAAAGAGCACAGTATGACCGATTCTACGTCTACCCGCCAAAGAGTGAAATTTGACATTGCAGATTGTGTATCCGCTCCTGATAAATCACATACGGAGTTATATGAGAGGAGGTTATCATTTAGGAATTGGCCTCTATCATATATTTCTCCAACAGCTTTAGCAGCTGCGGGGTTTTATTATTATCCACAAGTTTCTTACGACTGTTGTGATTGCGGTAATAGCAGACCGGACGATAGAGTACGCTGTTATTCCTGCGGGCTCGAATTAGGTCTTTGGAAGGTTGGTGATGATCCGGTCCATGAACATGAGAAGTGGTCGCCGAAATGTGAAGAAGTAAAGAAAAGGAGTGACACATTAAAAAATTAGTTATGTCTGGAAAAATTGTACATTATTTAGATTATTTTAAATCGTCTAATGTGTTGATTTTAATAGATTCAGATATTAAAAGTGTTAAGGAACGATTATTAAAAAGAAACGGTTTTGACACTAATTTAGCAACAGATGAATATTTTTTGTTACAAAATTATTATTTTAAATCTATTGCCGAAATTTGTAATATTATGTGTTTAGATATAAGCGGTAAAACGTTTTCAGATGTTTATACATATATTGAAAACTGGATACTGTATAAATAAAAAATTGATTATAAAGTTTTTATTTTTTGTTTTTCCTAGATGGCGCCCCCGTTTTCCAATATTACTATTTTTCAGCAGTGATTAACCATCAGTTGATTGTGTTGTGTGAACATGAAAATTATTATAATTTTAGTATTTATTTTACCGGTCTGTTTAACGGGTAACGCAACGTTGGAACAAGTAAAATCATATTTATATAAATATGGTTATCTTCAAGTGAAAGATAATACTTCTTTAGAATTATTAAACGAAACGGACATTTTCAACGCGTTACTTATTTTTCAAGAATATTACAAGTTACCTGCGGATGGAAAATTAAATAATGAAACTCAAGATTTAATGCTAAAACCCAGATGCGGTAATGAAGATAATATATCCGATTTTCGTTTAACAGCTTTTAAATGGAATAAACCACTGGTTACATGGCATTATTATTTAGCTAATCAGGAGGTTTTAGAATTAACAAGTAAAGCTTTTGTTGTGTGGGAACAAAAATCTGGTATACGTTTTAAACATGACAGAACAAATACTGACATTTTAATTTCTAATAAACGTCTAAAACATATGATGCAAACACAATTAACACAGTGTACGAGAGAGTTTGATGGTAAATCAGGCTCGCTAGCACACGCATTTTATCCGGATTATGCAAATTCAAGACGGGAAATTCATGTAGACGAGGATGAGATATGGTCATATTCTAGCGACAAAATTCAGTCTCCTGGTTATACAAATCTGTTTTCAGCCTTAATTCACGAAATCGGACACACGATAGGGTTATCACACTCCGATGTGCCGGATTCTGTTATGTTTGCATATTATAATGGCGAAATTGAATTAAGTGATGATGATGTTTTGGCTATTCAAAATTTGTATGGTAAACCACAACAAAATATGGTACCAGTTTCTACAACGCCTAGATCACCAGTTGAAGAAGAAGATAATTATTCTGTTGTTGATAGTAAAATCGATCTTTGTCGTCTTAAAAACCTTAACACGTTTCTAATAGCAGACAAACGATTATATATATTATACGAGAAATGGTTATGGATAGTAAACACCGATGATATGATATATTCTAAACCGATTATTATAACGGATTGGTTAACATTTTTACCAAAAAACTTTTCAAGAGTTTTAGCCGTCTATCAACGTCCGTCTGGTGAGATAGTGATGTTCGTTGATTCGCTTATTTATATGTTCGACTTAGTAAGTCTTCAATTAATTCATGGTTACCCAAAATATCTTTCATCCGTGTTTAATATTCAGCCAAGTAAATTGCATACTGTATTCAATAGTTATACAGGTAAAACTTTTATATTTCATAATGATAATTATTTTAGAGAGGTTGATGAGTGTTCGTTTACAATTAGATCGTGGGGATATATATCTCAACGTTTTCCAGGGATACCTCCTAATATCGACTCGTCATTTAGGTTCATAGATGGTAATATATATTTTTTTAAGAATAATACGATTTTCGCGTTTAACGAATTTACTGGCAAGCTATCAAAAACGGAAAGAAATAATCTTTCAGTGTTTGGATTGGAATGTGTAAATGATGACGTATTATATCAATTAAAAGATTTGATACAGAAGTTAATAATACAAAGGAAAAATTTAAAAAATATTTTTACCGCGGTAAGCGGTTAGTTGACCTCGATATTGTGTAATAACCAGAAAGTGAATGTGTGTTGCGTAAGTCGGTTAACTACATCCTGCTTACATTACAAAAGAACAGCACGTGTTCCACTTGCTATATAAACTGTATTTAATTTTACACAAAGCGCGCCGAGGCGTTAACGCTTGCTGGATCAAGAGAACGTAAAACGAAAGCCCACCTCAATGGATCATGAGAACGTAAAACGGAAGGAGGAGGAGCGTCTCCTACATAAATGGTTTTTTTCTCCAAAACGTCTGACGCCTGGGGAAATCACTAAACTAAAATCTATAGCTAACAGACCAGACTCAACTATAAGACCGTTTATGAAAGAATTAATAAAAGATTTATAGTTTAAAAATTTTTGTTAAATATTTATTTTTAATCTCCTATTTATATATTTTCATCATATGCTTTCTGTCGGGGTATATATATATATCCTCTTTTTATAAGTCACATTCAGTATGGCTTTGCAGAGTGATACGGAAAACGTGCACGCTTTGAATTGGCGCGTTTATTTTGTAGATCACTTAGGTTTAGGAGAGTATTCTTTTAACGATGTGTGTTATCTAATAATTAACGAATTTTCTGAAGCGGATGTTATCAAATTTGAAAGGAAAGAGTGTATAATTAAGATTCATTTTCCAGTATCTTATTCATATACAGATGTGTTGAAAAAATTAGAAAGATGTCGTTACCAAATACTAATAGACATAGACTGTGAAGAAGAAACAAAAGATATAATCGGTTCAAGATGGTGACAATATGCGAAAAGTTTTTATTAGATTTTTTTGAAAATGAGGGTTTTATTCATACACCAGGTTCAAGAATTATTGTTTGTAGCGAGTGCGGATTTAAAACAAAAAATTATTTTACTATCACGCATATTCAATTTATACATAAACTTTCACATCCGAAATGTAAAAGAGTTCGTTATTTGCCTTACAAATATGAAAACTATGCAAAATCTAAAAAGTGTATTGCGGATTATTCAGATGCAAAGATGTGTGTTAGTGCAACTGAGGAAATGATGGAAGCTACATTCTGTGCTTGGCCAAAACGTTTACCAGCAGCCGATAAGCTTTTATTAGCGGGATTTTTTTATACAGGAAATAGCGATGAAGTAATGTGTGTAGAATGTAAAGTTGTTCTTGACGAATGGGAAGCGACCGATGATCCTTGGACTGAACATCAAAAAGCATCACCAGATTGTTTACTAGTAAAATTACATAAATCGCAATTGTAAAATAAAATATGCAACTGTGCAATTGTAAATAAAAAATGTGATAACAGAAATAGTATGCGTTTATTAACTGATTTTTCAACCTATTTAATCACTTTGTTACTGTATTTAGAATAATAATGAGTGTTAGACAGATTATCAGCGATGAACTACACAAACAAGCCAGACGGAATTTTCCAACACGTAATGTAGAGTTGAAAGGCGTTCACGATTTGTACCAAGCCGACCTCGTAGACATGATATCGTTTTCAAAGTTAAATAAAGGTTATAAGTATATATTAACAATAATAAACTGTTTTAGTAAATATGCGTTCGCCATTCCTTTAAAAACAAAATCTTCAAACGATATTGTGGAAGCTCTTTCACCTATCTTACGAGCGAACAAAATGAAACATTTACAAACCGACCACGGAAAAGAGTTCTATAATTTACACGTTCAACGATTGTTTGGTTATTATAATATAAACCATTATTCTACTTATTCTGATAAAAAAGCGTCCATAATCGAACGTTTTAATCGCACATTAAAAAACTATATGTGGAAGTGGTTTACTTCTAGCGGGGAATATACATGGATTGAAATTCTTCCCAACTTATTACATAAATATAATAATAGCGTACACAGAACTATTAAGATGAAACCAATAGATGTAGGCTTACATAATGAAGAGTTAGTCCTATCACAAATAAATAAAAAACGATTACTACTTAATAAGAAACCGCCAAAATTTAAAGTTGGTGATAGAGTAAGAATTAGTAAATATAAGAAAGTATTTACAAAGGGTTATTTACCAAATTGGACAAACGAAATATTTACAGTTGATAGTATTAAACCAACAGCACCCAGGACTTATATTTTAAGAGATGATAAAGGAATCGTATTAGATGGGGGGTTTTACGAACAAGAAATTAGTAAAACAAAATTTGGAGATATATTTTTAATCGAAAAAATATTAAAGCGTAGAGGTAATAAATTATTTGTTAAGTGGTTGGGATATGATAAATCTAGCAATAGCTGGATTGATAAAAATCGTGTTATTTAATTTGTATTAGTTATTATCAAAATGAAGTTTGTACAACAAACAAAGAGACTGCGTATCCGCAACTTTGGTAAATCGATAGAAAAAGAGAACAAAGTTCATAGCGATTTATTACCAAATAATGTCAGATGTCTTATCATAGGCCCCAGCGACATAGGGAAGACAAATTTAATGTTAAATCTGCTGTTTGATCCTAACGGGTTATATTTTGAAAATGTATATATTTTTTCAAAATCGCTCTATCAAACAAAATATAAATTTTTAGATATGGTTTTATCCGATATGTCGGAAATAGATTATTATAAATTTTCTGAAAATGATCAAGTGATTCATCCTGACGATGCTAAATCAAATTCGGTTATTATATTTGACGATGTAGCGTGCGAGCAACAGGGCAACATTAGAAACCATTTTACAATGTGTAGACATAAAAAAAACAATGTTATATATATATGTCAAACTTATGTTCGAATACCAAAACATTTGATACGCGATAATGCAAATTTAATAATTATTTTTGAACAGGACGATTTAAATTTAAAACATATATATAGTGATCACGTAAATACAGACATGACGTTTGAAGTGTTTAAAGATATTTGTACAAAAGCGTGGACACGACGGAAAAAGGGTTTCCTTGTAATAGATAAAGAAAGCAATATGAACTGTGGAGGGCGTTACCGTTTTGATTTTGATATCTATATTAACGACTTGTAATTGTTCGTTCAATTATTTTTCATCATGGCACCGAGAAAGTCACGTTCTCTAGATGAGTGTGAGAAGCTTGCTAAAGAGATTGGGAAGATAAGAAAGAATATTCGAAAGAAACATCAGACTTTAACACAAAACATTATTGATGAAGAAGAACTTGCAGAAAAATCGTTAAGGCCCGTTGTCGCTCCATTACAAAAGTTAGTACAAGAAAAGAACACTGTTACACCGCCAAGTAAGGAGAAAGAACGAGATGCGGATGTTGAAATGGACGATATTCAGGAGCGATTAAAAAACAAAAGGTTTTCAGATGAATCTGAAAACAATACATTATCGAATAAACGCCCAGCACCACCAAATACACCGCTTCCGTTACCGCGCGAAGAAGAAAAAACGTATGAAACGCTACCTACAGCAGAAGAATGGATATCAACACCAGAAGGACGAAAATCGATTGATCATTATATTGATATATGGTTTAAAGGACTGCTAGCGAGACAATATATGCGTAAATTTTTTGATGATGATAATCACGATATCGATCACGTTTTTGGTCCGTATTTTACGAATGGTACTACTTTAATGTTGGGTAAATACCCTATGAAAATTGAAGAAAATGATGATATTATAATCAACGGTTTTACATATAAAGGTACGCCTGGTTTGTACGATCTTATTTTCAAAAAACACCCGGACGCATATTTATATTCGGAAGAAGACTTAAACGCATATTCACATATGATAAGTAAAACAGGTGCATATTTAAATTTAACGACAAATAGAGTAAAAAGCAGCGCTAGTTACAAATATAAAAATATAATTAAACCGATTATTTCAACATCTAAACCGGAAAATCGTGGTCGAGGTTTATTAAAATTAAATAACAACAAGCCTAATTATGTCTATTGGGATGATATAAACGAATTATGTAAACGGCTACAATTGTTAATCGCTTCTCAAAGTGCCGGTCATTCAGGTCATAGCAATGAGATATTATCAATTATAGAAGAATTGCATGAGGCGGGGATAATAAAAGAAGACGGTGCATCGTTTGAGGCCATATTTTCAAAATGAGCGTTGACAAATTCGGACACTATAGTGGAGAACTGGTGACAGGATCAAAAATTCAACGCGGTCCACCGGGTGAGGGGTTTAAATTAACAAAGGATGGAAATTTTAATATAAATAACAAAAGGCTGTGCAATGTTGGAGACCCGAAAACGGATAATGAAGCTGTGAACGTTAAATATGTGAAACAAAACTCGATTACTTTATCAAATATTGGTAATCATTTCGATGTTAAAATGAAAAAAATTACTAATTTAGCCGATCCGCAAGAACCTTTTGATGCTGCGAATAAAATATATTGTGAAAATACGATGAAAACTTCTTTAGTTAATAGAATTCCGGTTAAGGTGAAAGATGGTTCTGTTTATTCGTTTAAAAATAATCGTGTTACAAATGTTGCTTCACCCATATCTAAACTCGATGTTGTAAATGTGGAATATTTAAGAAACAATACTATTATATTTAATAAAAAAAGAAACTCTTTTGATGCTGAGAATCACGTTATCGAACGACTACAAAATCCTAAAGAACAAGAAGACGCCGCAAATAAATTTTATGTGGATAATAAATTACCCAATTCGCTTGTACAACCTGGGTGTTGCGACTTTAAGAATAATAGATTAATTAATGTGGCTGAACCTGTTGATTTAACTGATGGTATAAATAAACAAACTTTAGACAATACTTTGAACACTTTGAAACACGAGGTTGAAGAATACATAGACAAAAGAGTAGATTTTAATAGTGATGGTGAGCTGGATTTTAAAAAAGCTAAACTTGTTAATGTTAGCGAGCCTGAAAGCGATTATGGTGTTGTAAATAAAAAATACGTATATGATCAGTTTCTCGAATATGATAAAAAATTGCTAAATATATTGTACAAATTATATAAAGAACTTACAACAGACAAACCTTTTAAAAGTAGACACGAATTTTATATTATATATATGGTACAGAGTTTGTATGAAGAATCATAAATGCGCGTGTATCGGAACGATAAAGAGGGGAGCGGGCTAGTGGGCGACATTCTTGGTACTGTTATTAACAAATCAATCGACTTATTACCAGTTGAACTTCATATACCGGGTTATCAATATTGTGGACCAGGTACGAAGTTGGCTAAACGCTTGCAACGAGGAGACCCTGGAATTAATAAGCTTGACGCGGCGTGTAAACAACACGATATCGCCTATTCTAAATATTCAGATTCTACAAACCGTGCTAGAGCGGATAAAGACTTAGCTGAAAGAGCTTGGGAACGTGTTAAATCAGAAGACGCTTCGCTCGCGGAGAAAGCCGCTGCGTGGGCTGTAACTAATATTATGAAGGCGAAAAGCAAATTTGGTGGGGGTGTAAAGAAGAAGAAGAAGGTTTCAAAAAAGAAATGTTTGAAAGGTAAAGGATTATACTTACGACCGTATAAAAAAACGGGTGGAGGCGTTAAAAAAAAAAAATCAAATCGGCGGCGGCGGAAATAATTAAACATATCCCAATTCGCCCGCTTTCAACGAGCGAGTTATTGTTATATATTAATCGATTAAAAATTCCAAATTTTAGAGGTGTGTTCATGCGTGATACGTTACCTTTAAACAGTGCTATATGGAAAAATGAGGCTGGTATTGTTAATTTAGACAGTATTTACGGTCAAGGCACGCATTGGGTGTGTTACGTAAAACATGAGAATAAAATTAATTATTTTGATAGTTTTGGTGATTTAAAACCGCCTACTGAGCTGATTAACTATTTTTCTTCATCCATAGAACATCCTATCGAAATTAGTTATAATTATACACGAAAGCAAAAATTGGGTTCAGTTAATTGTGGACACTTATGTCTTCAATTTCTTGCGAACAATGTTTTCTTTAAGCGGCAAAGGACCTGAATTGGAGTGTGACATTTTTCCACCAATTGAATTAAATAATAACGAAAAATGGGAACTTGGATTAATCGATTTCATGACATACAATTCAATACCAAACGTGGAAGAAGGTGTAAATAATATACTATATTTTGATAGCGATAAGAAAATTGAATTACCTACAGGTTCTTACGAAATATCAGACATTGCAACATATATTAATGATTACTTAATTAAAAATTATGAACACGTTCGGGTGGTGATAAAGGCGAATAACAATACGCTGAAAAGCGAAATTTTGTCTAATGTATTAATCGATTTTAAAAAGCCTAATTCTCTTGCCTCCATATTCGGTTTTGAAGAATGTGTGCTTGAGCCTAATAAATGGTACAGCTCAACCTTACCAATAAGTATTGTTCGAGTAGAGGCCGTTCGATTAGTTTGCAATCTTGTTAGTTATTCATTTAATAACGGTATTGAAGGTCATATAATACACGAGTTTTATCCTACGGTTCCACCAGGATTTAAAATAGTTGAAATACCAACAAATGTAATTTATTTACCAGTAAACACATCGAGAATACATCGTATTACAGTAAGATTAGAAGATCAACAAGGAAGACCGATTAATTTTAGAGACGAGATAATAACGTTACGTCTACACCTGAGAAAAAAATGAGGCTTATTTTTTGCTATGGTAACACCGATAAAACGGTTGTTAACGATCTGAATAAGATCAGTAGAGATAAAAATATTAAACGATTAACACCTCAAAATAAGAAATTTTTACAATTATTGGGGTTAACAGTAATAAGTGAATATTCGAAAAAATGAGTAGTAGTATTTTAAATATATTAAACAATCCCGTATATGAAGATGATGCGATAGTAAGATTAAAATATCAGACCCATCATCCGTATACTTCAAGCACGTATAATAATAATGATGAAATTAGAATACCAATCAATCAACAAGATGTTTTTACGTTTCCACATGATAGTTATCTCTATATACTATTAGAATACACAAATAATTTAGGTGTATTTGATCAAACGTATAAATTAGTTTCAAACGCTGTGGCATTTTTATTTGATGAAATTAGATACGAAATATGTGGGTCAGAAATTGATCGAATTAAAAATGTTGGAATAACGACAACGATGAAGAATCTATTAACAATTAAACCTTATGAAGTTAATACTTTAGAAAATGCTGCTTGGAATGAAAATTTATATGGGGCTCTATCGCCATCTGAAAAAGATCTCCTATTCTGTATTCCATTAAAAATGTTGTTTGGATTCGTTAAGGATTATAAACGTATTCTGCTAAATATAAAGCAAGAACTAGTTTTAATAAGAGCATCGACCGATAGTAACGCTGTTGTTTTACCAGAATCGGTGACTGGATGTAAATTTACAATAAAACAGATATCATGGATAATGCCATATGTGTATGTAAATGATGAAAAAAAATATGATTTTTTTAAAATAATAGAGCGTGATGAACCTATATTGATCCCCTTTAGGAAATGGGAGCTTTATGAATATCCGTCTACACCACAAGCGAAGCAGCACACTTGGACTGTCAAAACGTCATCACAAGCAGAAAAACCTCGTTACGTTATTGTCAGCTTTCAGTCTGATAGGAAAAATAATATACACAAGAATTCGGCAAATTTTGATTCCGTATCACTACGTAATATTAAATTATATTTGAATTCAGAATACTATCCATATGACAATCTGAATGGTCAATTGTTACTTTTACACGAATTTTACAGACGATTTCAATCTTCATATTACTATGGTAGTAAGGACGCGCCAATGATCAATCGTGAAAATTTTACAACTCATACGCCTCTGTTTGTTATCGATTGTTCTAAGCAAAATGAATCATTAAAAACGGGTTCAATAGATGTTCGTCTTTAAATAGAAACATCTCAAAATATACCCGAAAAAACTGCAATCTACTGTCTTATTATCTATGATACAATTATACAATACACACCGTTATCTGGTTCCGTAAGAAAATCGCTTATCTAATCGTTTTATAATGAAGCATGAAGAATATTTTTACAGTATTCACGCTTTTGCATTCAATAAGAATGGTTGAATACGTTGTCGATTTTCAAGGTTTCCGAGATGACGGAAAAAACTTTATTATTAAAGAGTTGTGTATGCAAAAAATAGAAAACGCCAAGCTTGTTGGCGTTAGAGAACATCATTTATTTTTACCACCATTCGATTATAAACATTTATCAAATAAAAAGAAAAAACATACAAACTGGCTTAAAGAGAGATTACACGGATTTAGTTGGAACTGCGGGCTTCAAGACTACTCTGAACTTCAAACGATTTTCGATAAATTATCCAAAATTAAACGTATCTACGTGAAAGGATCGGAAAAGAAGCTGTTGTTGGAAACACAACTAAATTCGTATGCTGGAATTATCGATATCGAAACTTTAGGATGTCCATCTTTAAATATTTTGAAACGGCAGAATGTGTATAGTGTTAACTGTCCTTATAAACATAATGTAAATAAATGTGCTTTAAATAATGTTTGTTATATAAGCGATTGGTTGATGTATTATTGGAATAGTGAATGTGTTAAACACCAAAAAGTTAAAAGACTTAGATGTTGGGACTGTGTAGCACAAATAAATAAATATGTATAAACTTTATGTGAAATAATAAAAAATTTTTATTATGTTATAAATAGTTTATTATTATAACATCATCATCATCATCATCGATAATCTGTATTGTTTCTTCATCTGGTGGTGGTGGTGACGGTCCCCTTCGTGGTCGTACATTTCGTACTGGTGGTGGTGATGGTAACCGCCGACGCATCGGTCTTACGACGGCTACAGGTCTTTGGATCCCCGACTGAGACGTATATATCGTCACCATCAACAAGATGAAGAAATTGATAAAAACCTCAGTCGGTTCCATATCTGTAATTATATATAGGTTTCATGTTTGGGGATTGTGTTTTTAAAACTAGAGATAAAAATTGTGTTAAATTTTTTATTACATAAATGTTTTACAATATACACTCAATTTTTAAATAAAAAAATACAAGATTCGAGTAAACAAGGAAAACATTAAAAATTTTTAAATTTTGTTTTTTTAACATTTTTAATATTTGCCAAATTCTTCGCAACATTTAAAATCATTTTATATAATTGAACGTATTTCAAGTCTTTAGAAGAATCTACTAAAAATGTGGCCCTGTAGGCGGCCTTAGTCCATCTATCGTTTTTAGCAACGTTTACCAAATTTTTTGTGTCAATTATTTCAATTTTGATTAAATACCCCCCTTTTTTACCAGGTGTGGTCAATGTTTTCCTTGTTCCCCCAGCTTGAAACATTACAGTTTGTTCAAAACGGAGATTGTTTTTATCATTTTCGTTAGTTTTTACGGATGTAAAAACTTTATCAAATTCGTCCTCATCCTCCTCTTCATTATCTATATCTATTGTAAACTTTTCGCTATCGTTATCACACATCATATTATTTTTTATTAAAGAATTAATAATTGTAAATGTCGATTTTAATATATTTTTTTCTTTAAAATTTACAATTGTTGTATTTAAATATTCGTATACTTCATCAATATCAAACAAATAATTATTTAGTAGTGATAAATCCTTTTGCGAGCGAACTAGTTTTAATTCTAAAGCGATTCTAATATTTTTTGTTATTTCTATTAGTCTACTATATAAATTAAAAACATCTACATCATCTGAATTGACAATATCAGTTTTAATTTTCTTTAGCACATCTTCCCATAAACATAAAGACGAAAGTCCATAAAAATATAATAGCTTAAGGATGTCTTCTAATGAAACATATTCCTCGATGTGGTGAGATGGTCCAGCGATGTCCATTACTAGAAAAACAAAAAATTTATTAGCCTTCCGCTAAAAATTTATCGATTTCTAGCAATAATTCTTTATTTTCATCATTATCATTTAATCCGCTTATCCCACCCGTAGAACCAAAACCGTTATCACCTCTCTCAGTACTATCTAAAGTTGATGCCTCTCTCAGTTCCGGTTCTTCAATCTTTTCACAAATCAGTTGCGCGATTCGATCACCTTTATTTATGTTAAAATACGCTGACGAATGGTTAAAAATAACCACACCTACGTTCCCTCTATAATCTCTATCTACCACACCAGCTCCAACGTTGATGTGATATTTAAGAGCCAATCCTGAACGTGGTGCAATTCTCCCGTAACAACCGTCAGGTATTTTAACAGCTAAATCGGTTTTTACTAATTCTTTTCCGTTAGCATTAATTTTATAATTATACGCACTACGGAGATCAAAACCCGCAGACTGATTAGTTAACTTTTCAGGTGGATAAGCGTTTTTAGATAATTTTTTAAAATAAAGAACTGATGCGGTCATTATTGATTCTATAACATACAAATAATCGTTTTTTGTTACATAACTAATTTGTAAATAAAGTTTTAAAGTATACAAAAAAATAATAATTACCTGATAGAGTTTGCTGTATAAAAAGCGATGCAGAAACAACTTGCTGATTCTTCTTATTGAAGCAGTTTGAGCGTGTACAATACAATTCTAAGGCGCTTTATATATACTGTTTCTCACTATAGGAAAAGCTGGTTGACCTTTCGATTAAACCGCGCTCGAGAAAGATTATCTTGCATTGCAAAAACGGTGGGCGTGTTACACAACAATAGTGCAAAGTATAAAGATTAGATCACTCTGCTGTTCTACTTTTTACGCGACTATATAAAGATAGATAATACAACCACACACATAAGGAGCCAACAATACAGTTTACTTTACACAAGAAGAACAAGTAACTGACGTAAGTATAAAAATTATACAAGGATAATAAATTTTTATAATTATAGAACCGATATGAATATCGTTTGTTTAAATATATTTTTATAGATTGCAATGGACAAAAATCTGCCATTTAAAAAAAGACAATTTGCCAGAAATACTGTTGAGGAAGAACATGCTTCATCTCGTGAAACAACACCTTCGCCACAACCTGGACCGTCACGTGTACAAGATTTGGAGTCAACAACAACATGGTCAACACCACCATCATCTCCAGCATCATCATTATCATCATCATCATCATCATCAATAAATTTAAAATTAAAAACGGCGAGATTACAACAAATTGTTGAATCAAATAGTTTCATAGAAATAGAGAATGCATTTAAAGGAAATTTAAAAACATATTTTTATAAAAACACTAATAATAATTATAAGGACATTTGTTTGTTATTAGATTACATTAAATTAAATATAGTTACAATTTTAAGTAACATAATTTCAATGTTTGGTCCAATAAAATTCAACATAGTTGTCGAATGTACATACATAAAACCTGTCATAAATGAAACACAGGACAGATCATTTAAAACAAAAAACATCCCAGTTTTAGAAAACGATAATTTAAATATGATATTAAATAATTCGATTAGAGAGATTTGTCACGATGAAAACATATATATGGGGAAAGGTTCCGGATGGAGTCTTCACTGTATAGACGGAATTTTACTAAGAATAAATCGATTTAAACCATTAAGAGGTGCTTCATATATTCCACTTCCAAAATTCTTACAAAATAAAAAATGTATAATAAATCCAAAAAATAATGATATTTTTTGTTTTAAATGGTCAATCTTATGTCGTTATGTTACTGGACCTCACATTGAACGGGTTAATTTTCGTTATTTTAATTTAGAAAATAAATTTGATTTTAAACATATAGACTTTCCTACACCTTTAAACCAAATTTCTCGTTTTGAAAAAAATAATAATGTGTCAATAAACATTTATTCTATCGATGAAAAAAAATCAATTTTTCCTCTTAAAGTGTGTAGGGAAGAAAAAAATAATCATTTTGACCTTCTAGTATTAAATAAATTGAATAATGCTAATTACCATTATTGTTATATAAAGGATTTTTCCAAGTTAATAAGACCACAGTTAACAAAACATACAGAAGTAATTGAAATATGTAAACGTTGTTTTTCGTTTTTTACTAAAAAGTCAAAAAAATTAAAAATTCATAGTAGATATTGCGGAAAGTATTCGCCCGTAAAAATAGCATTACCAACTACTGACAACAACATATTAGAATTTAAAAATTTTCATTATCAATATAGGGTTCCTATTGTGGTATATGCAGATTTCGAATGTATTTTGAAACCTGTTAGTACTTGTTTGCCCAACCCCGAAAACAAATTTACTGCAGTTAACGAATTTCATATTCCGATGAGTTTTTGCGTATATTTTGTTATAGATAGCAATATCTCTGAAAGTATTAGAAACCGATTACCTTCAGAACCTTACTTATATCGTGGTAAAAATGCTGCGGAAAATTTTATGACATATTTAGTTGAAAAAATTAAATTAATCGGTTTACTTATTAAAAAAAGTATACCTTTACATATGAATCGAGATGATAAAATAAAATTTAAATTGGCTACACATTGCGAAATGTGTAATAAGGAATTTACGTTATTATATCCCAAAGTTCGCGATCATTGTCATTTAACCGGTCGATTTCGTGCGGTATTATGTAATACGTGTAACCTGAAACGAGAACAACAGAAATTTGTACCAGTTTTCATACATGGTAGTTCTAATTATGATTCGCATTTTATAGTGCGACAATTGGGCTATGATGTAAAAAATATTCATGTAATTCCTAATACAAGAGAAAAAAAATATATTTCTTTTGCAAAGAAAACACATTCGGGTTTAAATATTAGATTTATTGATACTTATCGGTTTATGAATTGTTCGTTAGCTGAGCTCAGTAATAATCTACCTAAGGATAAGTTTTTTTATACTGGAAAATTTTTTTCTGTAGACAGTATGCCGCTAGTTACCAGGAAAGGTGTGTATCCTTACGAATATACGAATTCCTGGAAAAAGTTGGAAGAATGTAGATTACCTCCAAAAGATTGTTTTTATAGTTCACTAAATGATTCGGAAATTGGAAATGATGATTATGAACACGCGTGTAAAGTTTGGAATCATTTTAATATACAAACTCTTGGGGAGTATAGCGATCTTTATTTAAAAATTGATGTTTATTGTGTGATATTTTTGAAAATTTTAGATCTCTTTGTATGCAATCTTATAAACTAGACTGCGCACACTACTTTACAGTACCAGGTTTTGCATTTGATGCAATGTTAAGTTATACAAAAATTAAACTGGAATTATTAACCGATTATGAAATGTACTTACTTTTTGAAAATGGGGTGAGGGGGGGAATAAGTGTTTGCATAAAAAAAGAATCTGTTGCTAACAATAAATATATTCCAGAAACATTTGATGTAACTAACCCGATTAAATTTTTAACTTATTTAGACGCGAATAATCTGTACGGTTGGGCAATGAGTAAATGTATGCCGTATGCTGGTTTTACTTGGAAAGATCCTAACGATAATTTAAATATACTAGATATTGCAGACGATTCTCCCGTCGGTTATATTTTAGAAGTAGACGTTGAGTATCCTCATCACTTACATGATCATCATAGCGATTTACCGTTTCTACCAGTTAATCAATGCGTTAAAGGAACGAAACAACAAAAATTGTTAACAACATTAGAAAATAAAGAAAAATATATATGTCATTACATTAATTTAAAACAAGCTGTTAAACACGGTTTAAAAGTTATAAAAATTCATCGTATTATAGAATTTTTGCAGGGTCCTTGGTTAAAAACGTACATTGACTTAAATACAGAAAAACGAAAACAAGCTAAAAATGATTTTGAAAAAGACTTTTTTAAATTATTAAACAACTCGGTGTTCGGTAAATGTATGGAGAACGTGAGAAAAAGAATTGACCTTAAACTTGTAAGTGATGAGAAAAAATTATTAAATTTAATTACACAACCGGTATTTAAGGACAGAATAATTTATAATAAATCGTTATGTGCGGTATTATCGGATAAAAAAGTTTATTTTTAGATAAACCAATATACATCGGATTTAGCGTATTAGAAATAAGTAAAACGTTAATGTATGATTTTCATTACGATATAATGAAGAAAAAATATGGTGAAAAGCTTTTGCTCTTATATACAGATACAGATAGCTTTTTTTACGAAATTCGTACAGAAGATTTTTATAAAGACATATTAGATTCAGATTTATTTACACACTTTGATACATCAGATTATTCGCCCAATCATCCGTGCTATTCGGATGAAAATAAAAAAGTTATTGGTAAATTTAAAGATGAATGTGTGGGTGTACCGATTAAAGAATTTATCGGTTTACGCTCTAAATTATATACATTTAAAACTGCGGATAACAAAATTAAAAAAAGAGCAAAAGGAATTAAAAAAAATGTTATTAGCAAACATATAAGCTTTGAAGATTTTAAAGAGTGCGTCTATTCTAAAACCGTTTTTAAAAATAATAAACCCGTAACTATAAATAAGGATAATAATAAAATTAATAGCTATAGAATGATGAAATTATTCCGATCGAAAAAACATCTAGTTGAAACGATTACTTGCAACAAATTGGCGTTAAGTAATTTAGACAATAAAAGAATCCTTTGCGATAATAAAATAGATACACTACCCTACGGTCATTATTCGTTGGTGAATGATGGAACAAGTTTTTAACACGCGAAACAAATATAATCGGCGGAAGAATGTAGTTTATAACATTTATGATACTAAAAATATTGGGCTTAAAAATTTTAATATGTGTAATTGTAAAATATTTAAATTTGTACCTGAAAAGGTGAATGAGTACAAAGTAATGTTAAACATACAACATAATCAATTTAAGCTAGTTGATAGTATAAATGATGTTACTAATGGTCTTTATAATCAGCAGAAAGTTAATAAATGTAGTTATCAACATTATGTAAAAACATTATAACAATTGTATGTTTATGTTGGAAAAAATAAAGAAAAAAATATGTACATTTCTAAAGAATTTTCTCTTTTCCTCACATGATTTAGTAAGATATTCAAAATACGAATTAGCCGTGTAGATTAAATCGTTGTTTCTTAATTCGATGTATAGTTTCATAGGTTCGATCCTGATTAATTCGTATTTTTATTTTTCAAAATATGGACGTCAACTTTTCTATCATGATGAAAACGTGTTATTACACAATTTTCTTGGATGTGGTTTAATCGACCACATACATTCACGTGTTATTGCGCAATTTTCTTGGGCGCGGTTTAATCGAAAGGTCAACCGCATGCGTTCACATGTTATTACGTAATTCCCTTGAACACGTCATTGGAAATCATATTGCTTACGTCATAACCAGCCTTGACCTTGACCGAGACCTTGACCTTGGCCGTGACCTTGACATTGACCTTGACATCAACCTTGACCTTGACCTTGGCCTTGCTCTAGGTCAAGGTCATCTTTGTTTACTTCCGTGGGCGGTCAAGGTCTCGGTCAAGGTCATCTTTGTTTACTTCCGGGGTCATTGACCTTGTCCCAGCACATACATACCTATACTACTGACGCTTGTAAAATAAAAGACTCGGTCTTAAAATACTAGCGCTACCTGATGTAATGTAATTTGCAGCAGGAGGACAGCAAAGAACCCATTATTCAAGACATAAGTAACATAACCCTTGATATCTCAACTAGACAGTGCAAGGAAATTATTTTCAGTTGGATCCCATCGCACATCGGAATTAAGGGCAACGAGATGGCTGATAGGGCTGCGAAAACTGCTACGTCGAGTCAATATTATCCTCACAAACTATCCCACAATGAGCTTAAGAAATATTTGCATTTAAAACTTCTGGAGCACTGGAATGATGAATGGCTTAAGTCACCACCCGCCAAGATATTCCGAGTGAGGAAAAATATTTACGAGCAGCACTCACTTGCTACAGACTCCAGGAAAAATCAAGTGGTCATCAAAAAAACAAGACTCCGCATCGGCCACACGCTACTGAATCACAAGTACATTTTCACAAGAGACCCTCCTGGGAGATATAATCGCTGTGGCACGGTTTTGTCAGCTTTCCATCTTGTTTCAAAGTGCCCTGCTCTTCAAAATCTACGAAGCAAATTTAAAATTCCTGCAGATGTGCGAAAAAGTTTAAATGACAAGACTACAGCCGCCAACATACTTCTCCTCTTAAAGGAGATTCAGTTAACAGCAATATAGGTACGAACTAAGAAAATTATGAGAACATTAAAAATTGTGTAGTTAAGTTAATGGACTGATATGTTATTATGACTTATTGTTATATAGTTGTTATATTTTGTTACTTAATGTTATATTTATTATATGTATACTTAGTTATATTTATTTATGTGCAAGATGTGTATATTGCTTGTGTTGTGGGGGGTTAATATTTCTCATTTTATTTTGCATCAGTTAAACTAATATTGTTATTTGTTAAATATTTTTTTCTATCTTATTTGTTTACACTATTTGGTATTTAAACAAATATTTACTATATGTTAATACATCTGTTTAAGAATCTGTACAAATTCATTTTTGTGGTTTGCTGTTGCAGCGATCTTATAAAAAATAAAAAAAAATAAATAAATTTGCTTCCTGTAAATTTAACATATATTTTCCAACTGCGTACGTGTTATGTTTGAAATGTCTGTAAAATGAAACTTTGTGAATAAGCACACCTGTTTTTCACTAAAAGAAACATTTTCAAAATTATTTATTGTGTTCTAAAAACAACAGCACAGAAAATCACAATTTTGAACATATTTTCTTTAATAGAACGTTATAGAACTGTAATTAAAAAAGAAGTACTATACACAGTTAAGATATAGCTATATATAAGCGAATATATTTCCAGGTGCATCTAAAATTGGCGCATGCTAACTTATATAGTCATGATAACTTCTAGTCACGATGCTTAAAAAAAATTATAATTACTTTTCCATTATTAGATTTTAACCTACTTATACAGAAACAATCAATTTTAATAAAATGGAAAACACAAAATTAAAATCAACATTCCCTGTTGAATGAACGATCGTGTTTGCTCAGTAAATGAATAAATAACCTATATATTTATTTGAAAACTGCGAGACATTTATATATGACGTTGAATTGTGATTATTACAATATATAAAAGTAATTAATATGAATATTTACAGAGTTATGATAACTTTGTTTTAATTAAATAATTTATATAAAATTGCGTCAAGCAAATATTAATTAATTTTTTTTTTATTCAGTAACGATACCACCAGCTAAATAAAATTCGTCATAGGCACAAGTCCGAAACTCGATATTGCTACATATTAAAAATAATGATATGATAATGTTAATATCAACAGAATTATTTTTTTTTTTATGATTTGAATTAGGTTGTCAAAGAACGTGAACTGACACATAGTTCCTAAATAAGAAAGTGCTTTTATAAAATTACACGTTTCTATGCTAGTTGCAAAGTGTATGTCTTTACATCTTCTGATGGATCATTATTATGTATGCTGAATAACGTTAATATAAAGTGAGCGATAAACTACAGTCTGTTAGATAACTGAATCATAAGCGTATTATCAAATGTCTCATCACTTTCAGTAATGTTGAATACTAACTTACCCGAGGAGATCCTGAGCGACGAGAACTGAAATGATTGACATCAAGCGGCTCAAGTTACACACAAGAAAACCAAAAAAGGTAAATTACTTTTGAATCAATAGGGAAATAAGTATTGATAAAACCTAAACATCAGTTAAAGGACAAAATTTACAAAGCAAATTAAAAAATTGGGAATCTCAAAAACTTTTGCAATTTTTTCTGAGTAGAAAGAAAGGTGTTGGTAAACCACAAAATTGGTAGAAGGCAGAACTGACAGACATTTACAAAATAAAAAAGTATTCTTCTTCTTATTATGTTTTACTTTTATAAATACAGTAACAATAATCTCGTTGCTGTCTTCAAAGTCCTATGCAAGGATGAATATGTAAAATTAAAATCGATTTGTGCAGTGCTAATGTCTATAGCTGACATTAAATAAAAATAAGAAATGGATATTATTGCTCGGATGTTAATAAAGGAAATGAAAGTTTCAAATATTTAACTGTAGTTAAAATAGATAATTAAAATGATGTTCAAAATATGTTTAATAATTACAAAAATATTTGGGTATTACATCACTGTTAAAATAAATTTTCGAATAACATTATATTTTATACTTAACATCATAATAAATAAGGTTAACATACATTTATATTTATATTTATAATTGCGTGTAGAGTTCATTTTTAAAAACTACACAACAAACGGTAGGTATTTTATCATAACTTTACAACGATTAATAAGTACTAGTAACGTTTTAAACTTTGGCAACTTATATTTAAAATAAGTCAGAAATTATTCAGACTGCAAACATTAAGAAAGGGAAAAATTACATCCATTTATCGCTGGAATTTAAAGGTTGTATCTGTTTAGTTTGTCTACTTCTAAGTGTTTTCAAAATTAATAAAAAGAAAATTATCTATAAAGTAGTGGAAGTATTTCTCAAGAGCTATATTTTTTCAGATATTACAAATATTATAACTAATTTAATCCTAAAGTGGAATATTAAATTATTAAATCAACATAAAGTTTTGTTTGTGTATAAAATTTTGATACAATTTTTAATGCTATTTATTTCAAAATAATGGAATTTTGGATATATTCAAAATAATGTTGTTGAGTTTTAATTAGTTATACATATTTGTATAATATATACTTGTAATACAATATTTATATACAATTATGTATAAATAATTGTAAATTTAATATTTGTTATTTTGTTTACTTCAAGATGTTTTTTCTTTCATTTGGTACATGTTTTGGGACACTTATT
The DNA here is from genome assembly GCA_034769895.1 of Magicicada septendecula. Classification (NCBI taxonomy): domain Eukaryota; kingdom Metazoa; phylum Arthropoda; class Insecta; order Hemiptera; family Cicadidae; genus Magicicada; species Magicicada septendecula. The sequence goes on from CM068373.1 coordinate 477,724,748, forward strand.
GTTCCCATATTCATCCATGGGAAAAATAAGTGTCCCGAAACATATTCCAAATAAGGGAAAAAAATCTTGAGGTAATGAAATTATAAATATTAAATAAATTACATATGCATCAAGAAATAGATTGTAGCAAAAAGTGTTTGAATAAATAATTGTATATAATTAGAATTTTACTGTAACAAACAAACTTCAGATTTACTTAGGAGTTACATAAGAGTTAGGCTATGGCTAAAAGCTAAAAGAAAATAATTTGCTCCCTTATACCTTACCACTTTACCACGATTATCACTGTAAACTATTTGATTGCCATTTACTGGCATTGTGCAAGCTTTATTTCAGCTTACTGCCTTTCGTCTTATTACTTAAGACGGTTGGTAAAAGTGAGTCACATCATTAATTACATACACTTCTTAATATGCCGTTCGCTACTGACACATACACTTCTGTTTAACAACAGAAATAAACATATTTGCGGCAGCTATAAAAATATTATAGTTAGGACATGAATCACATAAAGGTTGTCATTTTAATACAGGAAATTATATGCAGTCTTCCTGTGTCTACATTCCATTTTATTAGGTCTTTCTTAATAAAATTTACAAAGGTATTCGTACTTTCTTATCGCCTGGCAAAAACATTTCAATTTTATATTTTTTCGCTAGCGCCATAATCTCTCCTTCATTGAGCACTCTTGGCACCATAAAATTTGTAACGCGATCTACCAATGGTAATGGCCACATTTTCAACAACACACCTGTATAAATGGCTTTAGTTCTCCTCACACCTATAATATCTCAAACCTATGTGTTACATTCCAGACAATATATAACAATTTTTTTTATTTACATTTTTAAATTAATTTATATTATATTTTTATTTTAAAAAACATTGAAGTTGTAAGGAGGAGCACCCGGATACACAAGGTAATATTAAATATAGTTAGTTATATGCAACTTGGAGACCACAACACAATATGTATAATTTATATTTATTGATTTGTCAATATAAAAATTTATATTGATAATTGTTGAACATATAACAATATATAAAAACATTGCCACATAATAACCTTTATGGCTTTATTTTCTCTACAGTATGTTGGCAGTATGTTGGTGTGGTTGGTATGTTGGTACTAATTTGTGTTTACAAGTTAACGACAGTAAAGGAGAATTATAGACTATTAAATGGAATGTATTTTCAAAGTCCGATACAAATCATCGACTCAAAAATAAATATTGTTACGACTGTCCAACTGATCGTCGTATGGTAGAGTGGTAAACAAAATACAAGACACCAATTAAGTCACTAATCACCACTGTTAATTATCACCATTATTCCGTTTGTAATCGACAAGATAGTCCCTTACAACAAATCAAATGAAAATTGTTTACATGCAATAATAATATCAACGACTCTAGAACACAACTGTATTACAATTGTCCCGCACAATTATAAAACACATAACACTTCGCCGCATTACTACGAACCGAACTCAAATAAATTGCAACTCAAACTGAACTGAGCGTCGCTGAATACTTGTATTTATTACCCCGCTGAGGTTCCAGAATTTTCGCTAATAGGTGTCTACTAAAAAACACTAAAACGTAATTGATTGCGACCTTGAACACAGCACGATATGGTCTGGAATAGTCTCGTTGCGGACGGGTGACAAGTGTCTCGTAATTGTCCTTCATCTCAATATGTACACACATACACATTACAGACGGATTCCACTGGAATAGCCGAGAACACGTAGATTTTTCTATATTGTCGTAATAATATTATACTCAAATATTTATGTCTCCTAAATTAAACCTAAATGCAAACCTCAAATCATTCTGACTGTTAACATTGCAAAGAGTTTTTATCTTTAATGAGTATTTGACAACCGTTCAGTAAGAATACACTGTGTACACTGGTAAGCATCTCAGACACTAGAAACTACAATTCATCACTATCTTAAAAACAATTAAAATATATAAAAATCGTTTAAAACACCAATTTTAATATGCTAAATCAAAGTAGTGTATAAAATCATATAAGGTAAGATTGTTTAGGTAGTTACTTAAGCGCAGTCGAGTTTATAAAATGTAACTTCTTTTGTCTCCTACAACTCCCCGCAGCCACCAATTTTACGACTTAGTTTGGTCTGGTGGAACACCTTACGCATAAGAATTAATAAGTTTATTTACCTTTTTCACAAATAAAAGGCAGAACTGGAAAATTCAACAAAAATTTCAATATACAGTACTTAAATTACTGTATTTGATAGTATTTCAAAGAATTCATAAAAATGAATGTGCATAAACTGTTAAAAAATTATACAATTACGGTAATGTCAGGTCTCTTAATGTTTAAAAGTAAGTTACAATAATATTTAGTTTGTTTTTAAACACTAAAACATTAGTTAGAAATATTTTGATATCAAAATAATAAATGGTACAGGTAGATATCTATGATAAGTAAATAACCTCAACTGTAACTGCCGTATAAAGCTACAATAAGATAATGTGATTTTGGTAAGTGCTAAATCTATAAATATATTAAAATACTTTTGTTTTACAAATTCCATATTAAATATTAATGTTTAATATTTATAATCACTTTACCTCAAGATATTTTCTCCTTATTTGGAAAATGTTTCGGGTACCATCTTGTGCCCATCCTCAGCCTTCCGGATTTTGTGTCTGGTGAAGAACACATGTGTTCGTTGGTTATTATTGTGGCTTCCTGTTGGCTTCTGGTACTTTAAATTGGTTTTATAGTGTGTGATGGAGCGATCGTGGCGTAGTGGCTAGCGTGTGGCGCTGCTACGCTGTCGGCGCGGGTTCAATTCCCGCCGGGGGCCATCTGATTTATATACGACCGTTCCCCCTCAAAAGGCAATGGCAAACCAGCGAGAGGTATCCTGCTTAGTATAAACCTTCCCGAACTATGCCGTTCGGATCCGGCGTTAAACGGTAGGTCCCATATACCTGTGAGAGAATCAGTACCACACGCACCACGGGTATATGCGGGGAGGGTACAAACCAGTCGAAGACTGAAGGACAACGATAGTGTGTGATTGTGGTGTATGTGTTAGTATTTTGTGTATTTTCGATTTTGACTGCTTTGAAAATTGTGTTTTGTTTTGTATTGATTTGTAGTTCAGTTATTAGTTTGTTTTGTGTTTTATGTTTGTATATTTGTAAATTTTCCCAAATGTTCATTATGGTGCCTTTGTGCGGTATGTGTTTTATTAGTGTCATGTTGGTTATGTTTGGGAATTCATGTCCAGTGTTTATTGTATGTGTGGCCAAATTAGACTTGTATATTTCTGGGTTTTTTATGCGTTTAGGTGTTCAAAATAACGCTTTTTCAGTTGTTTTTTTGTTTGTCCTATGTAACATTTATTGCAATCTTGACATTCAATTTTGTATATACCATTCGTTGTTGTATTATCTTTGTTGTGTGGGTTATTTAGTTTTGTAGATTATTTTTGTTAGTTTTGTATTCTATTTTAATGTCTGTGTTCTAAAACAGTTTTGTTAGATTTGTCATTTTACTATTTATGTATGTGAATGTGGCCCATTTTTTATTGTTATTATTATTTTTGTTTTGTTCATTTTGATGAATTCTTAATTGTTCAGTTTTTATTTTATATTTGATATTATTTTCTATTATTTTTGTTTACAGTGTTTTATTATATCCATTTCCACAAGCAATTTGGTATATTATATTTCTTTCTTTGTCTGTTTCTTGTTTGTTTAGGGGTATTTTGTACATTCTGTTAAATAGTGAATAGAATGCTGCCATTTTATGTTGTGGTGGGTGGTCAGAAAGATTAGGTATAATGATGTTAGTGGAATTTGGTTTTCTGTATATGGCATATTGTATGTGGTTATTGTATCTTGTGATGATTATGTCTAAATAGTTGATTTTGTTGTGATTTTCTTTTTCTTCTGTGAATTGTTTTTTGGATGTATGTTATTGATTTGTTTTAATATGTTATCTGCATTTGTGTTTTTGTTACTTGATATATATAGCCCATCATCTACATATCTTATCCAAATGCTATTATAAAGGATTTTATAATATTTTGTATTTTGGTGTCTATATGTTGTAAGAATATTTCTGCTATTATGCTAGATAATGGCGATCCCATTGCCAATCCTTCTTGTTGTTGATAAATTTTGCAAACTTTATAAATTTTTAATAAACGCATATGTTGATAATAAGATACACAAGAAATATGTACGATTGTATTGCAGAACATTATAAAATAATTAACAAATTATTGTGCAAACTTTAATATTATAGTATATACGTGCTAAAGTAGGTATAAGGGTGTAGAGTAGTGCGCGATGACAGCACAAACGTGCCTGGAGCGTTTGTTCTACAACATTAAACAGATAATAAAGTAATATCGTATGCACCATACTGAACAATGTTAATTTGATATAGAGTACGTAAACAATACAGAAGCATATGTGAAATAAAAAAAGAATAGCGATGATAAAGAAAGCTGTTCAAGAAAAAACACAAGAAAGCTGTTCGCTCATCCACAAACACATTATCATTAAGATATGGAAGACTAAACCTTCCTTTGGACTGTGTTTCTCTTCAGTTATAGTGACTGTACATTGACGAGCAAGACAAAGGACGTTTCAAAGCATTTTTTTGAAACGTGCATGAGGGGTAGAATTAACTGATTACGTTGGACTTAAATTAAGAGCGGTACACATAATCTTCAGAGTAAAAGGAGAAAAGGGGTTACGCCAATATAATTAAAAGGAAGCAATTACGTTTGTTGGTTACATTCTGAAGTACAGTAACTTCCTTTTTAAATTCTCAGAAGAAAAAATTACTAGAAAGAGAGGACGAGTATGATCAACAGTCACTTATTTTAACAATTTTGTTCTTAATAAATTTTATCCTATCAATAACGACAAACAGCATCAGGAATGAGGAATCTAATGCTGTAATTTCTGCCTTTTTAGAGTGTTAAATGGTATCATGCACGTGTTACAAAATGTTTGCGATGATAATTTGCAATTATTTTAACGTATTTAGATTGTTTATCTTTGAGTTAGTTAATAGAACCGTCCAACAAAATTGTGCCGCTGCACATTACACGAGACTTATTACAAACACTTTTTTACAAAAATTTTACAATAATACTTTTCCAGTTATTTTTAAAATCTATAGACTCCAAGCTCTCTAAGCGTACATTCTACAGCTTTGAAAGTATTTCTGTAGCTTTGTGGATGTAAATTAACACACTGTATAAACGGTAGTCTTAAAACTTACAACAACAAATAACAGACTGTCACGCCTGATATTTATTATTGTGAGTCAAAGTAAATTGATATCCGGTATTCTGAATTTATTCATCATATTCAAATTTTTATTTTGTCCCAATAAATATTTAAAATTAAAATCAGCGCATTAATTTAGAGATTCAGTATATATCATTTACGAAGAGATTTCTATTTTGAACTTTATTGTTATCAACAATTAAAGAATAGTAAAGATGTATATTGTAAGGTTTAAAGATAATTAGAATACAACGTAACAAATAGCACACTACAAATTATTAACATGATGTATATATAAAAATTATAAAAAGTGATATGTAATTAGTTATAAATAGAAATCGAAAGATATCAATCATTAGGAAACATTTAAACATCTTAATAAAGAGAAAAATTAAGAAATTATACGAAAAATATAAATTTAGAAAGGGAAAAGCAGTTAAATTTTACTCGTTTAAAAGAAATGTTGTTTAGAAGAAACTAATTAAAATTTTAAAAATACGGAATGTACCTTATGTTTTAGATCACTAAAGAAACGATAAAACTGAGTATAAGCTTAAGTAGAGATTAAACTGGGAAGTTAGTCACAAACGACTATTTGTAGGCTTTTAAAAGTTATCCTTTTAACCGCTTCAGTTATAAATAAACTACAACAAAGAATAATTAACTCATGATGGAGTGGAGTGAATCAAAGTTGCCAATGATAGATAAATGCAAAAGAGACTCACTTTACATTGCGAAAACGATTGAAAAACGCCAAGTGTGTGCAGATCTTAGGAGATCGAAGATAATTATCTTTGTTTGTTGATATCAGGAAGACAGTGAATGTAGTTGGAATTCTTGTTTGATACCGATAATCTACATTTACTGTTTGTGTGTGCCTGCATAGAAGCCTATAATTTGTTATTGCTTATGTACTTCTTGATTATATGTGATACCTTGGACTCCTCATAGTCATTGGACTCCTTCATTAAACAATCAATGATGGTACTTATGAAATTCTAGTGAAGTGTTGCTGCCTTTCTGTCTTTTGGCATACTTACTGACTGGATACTTTTATTTTCGCCCTGTATGATGATTTCATTACACTTCTGGGTACTATTCCGTTTTTTATTTATCAGAGAAACAAAGCATACACAACAAAGTTAATCGTACCTTTCGGTACCAATATAATTAAAACAGGTGGCAAGACGAAAAAGTTGTCAGATAAGAAGCGTCTGTTCAAATCAATAATGACGTCGCTAGAAGCTAGCTTCTAGTAGCTAGAAAATTACGTTAACAGAAGAAAATATAATTAAGTTAGTTGTTTAAAAGCTAATCGTTCGTACAAAATCCTAAGTACTGACATTTTGGTTATCGTTTATAAACAATGTAAAGTTAAATTTCCTATGGCTTACTAAAGACTTGTATCCGAGGAAAATGCCATTATTAATCTATTATGCCATCCATGCTTCTAACCAACAAGACGTGATACTGATATTATCAAATTTGAGAGACTTACCTCACCAATATTCTTTATGCAACGGTAATGTGGTCTTAAACTCTAATCGAAACTTTGTCTTTGAGTTGACAATATAGGCCTATACCTCATACCTTATACCTACCAACTTACATAGAAATCTAAATCAACCATACTTGATTATGGTTTATGGCACCTCCTGCGAGTTTTTTAAATTTTTATAACATAAAATGTTTGAGTGTTATTTATAAAATTTAGTATATTTTTTTAAGTTAGGTACTGTGCATACAGAATTACATTTTGTTTATTTGAAATTACTTTTTTTTTAATTACTTCTTTTAGAAGACTCAATACCGAAAGTTTATTGGAAAGGTCAAATTGCCTTCATGCAAAACTAATGAATAAAATTTGAACGGTTCCAGTCGCGACCTTTAGTTTATAAAAGTCTTCTGTTACCACTATCATTCATGCTGTTCATGTAGATTCAGTGCTATATGATACTGAATTGGAAAATGAAAAAACAAACTCAAGTATCTATGCATTCTCCTTTATACATATTTTATAAATTTTTGTACATCCTGTTGACAAAATATGTGTTGCTCATCAATTTGCCAATATTAACAAGCACAAGTGCTATATACTCTGAAGCTGCACTTTTACTATCTATCTACTACTGGCTCAGGAGTATTGGACTAATAATTTTAGTATTTTAAACACTAAAGGAAATTTTAGTTTCTCTGCGCGTTACGCGTACACATTTTATAAAACACGTGTACTTCATGGTCGGCAATATAATCTAGCTGCATGTAACTTGAGAGCTGGTACTAATACGTGGGACTGAATGTAGAGATTTGGTTTGTAGTTTAAATCTGGTTTAGCAGAAAGTTGCCATCTTTGTTAAGCACACTTTATCTTTACGTCATTTTTGTAAGTTCTGAACGTACAAACGTAAAATTGGAAAAGAAGCACGTACTTGGAGAGGTGGCAGTTTATTCGTCAACTAATCAAAGAAATCTTCTTTAAAAGTTTGGCGAAATGATAACACTTCAAACAAAACTAATTCCAAACATACTCGCAAGATAACAAGTACCAAACTGCGGAACAAATATGTTTGACTTATATCAGATAAATTTATACTTATCAAAAATATTACATTCCTCTTTTTCTGTTATTCGGGAACAATTTATTGTTTTACAAAACCAATTTCAAAATGTTTACCTACCTAAGGTAAAATGTACAAATAATAAGGCGTTGAAAGTTTTAAAATTTCCTACGTTATTGGACGTAGTTCAAGGCTTCTTTGTGTACAACGTTTGGCAGCAGTATTTACGGCAGTTATCATCAGAGGAATGGAATCGAATTGTCACTGCCCGAGTAGTACTAAGAAGAAAGGCATTTCACCATCTCTACAGGCACGTCTATTTTTAAACTTTTAACTAGTTGCCACTACCCAAAATTCTGACACATCTAGTTGTTTTCTTTCTAATTAGATTTATTTATTCATCCTGCTGCTGCCGCGGATTTTGGTCGTCTTCCGGTACAACAAAGGGAACTATTGCCGCGTCTAGAATATAACCTGAACCTCTTTGAAAAGACGTAATTGTCTTCATGCGACTAGAGCTGATTTTTGCGGATGGCTAAAACGCAAGTTGGTATTAGGGGAGTTGCTCAAGCCGCGTGGTGTGAGTGTGGGTTTTCTGTGAATATAAAGATCCAACAGCGCCTACTATCAATAAAGCACAAATGAGATTTACTTTTCTGCTGCAGTCAAACCTTGAACTGGTGAACTCAGGTTAAATTCTCGTCTGGCTTATACGTGCACACTTACACAAAAATACACTTGATAACTTTTGTATCTCGTACAGTACTGTGCCTTTGTTGTATTAGTACTATGTGCTATAAAGTTTTGTGTTCTGTTACAACAAAAACGAAAACAGAAATTACTCTCTTGCTCACTACTATATAAAAACGTCCGTTAACGCTTCCAAGCCTCTCATCATCTCATCGCCTGGAAATGAGAGCTTATCACCAGATCAGAAATATACACTAATAACAACGAGACAATTGCCTTATACCACTAACTGGACAACGGGGGTGTACAGATTTTAGTGAACAACCGCCGAGGTAAACCACCTTTTCTTCTTGATCGTAACGAATATGAGCGGAGTCAATCACTCATGCTGGTACTTATACCCTAATTTCTCGTACCTTCTATGTATATCGTCCCTATAGAGCATATAGTTGGGTAACCTCACGTTGTTATATGACTAAGAAATACCTCAGTGATGAGCAGAATATCAGAATTATAACGAGCTAGGAACTCGCGGAGTTCGTCGAGGCAGGGTAGATGTCTGTCAGGGTAGTGTGTGACGCCACTATGACAACGTCACGCTGGAGCAATGTTATTCAATGACGTGGAACATTACAGAAGACATATCGCGGCTGCAGCTTTAACAAAGAGTAGGGTCGCCGTGCGAATTGACTGGAAGTTCTGCGTAACACCGACCAGCTCAAAGTTTCTCAAGGAAAGGGGTCACCTCAGTGAAGGTAGATTTAGAAGTAGACTGCAAAGAAGCAGACAGTTGTACAGGGTCGCTCCGGGCGGCGGCTGCAAAGCGGAGCAGGGAGTGTTTTGGGTTGCTGAGCCGTCCAGCGTTAGAGCTCTTGGAGTTTTAAGACTATTTGCTGTGGGTAACCACCAGAGCAGCACAAAATGTTCACTGATTCTTGTATACGGGCCTTGTTACAGCGAGGAGGGAGTGCGGTAATGCCTAGGTATCATGTTCGGGTTCAACTACAATTGGTCCCTCGTTTTTCAATTAGTCAGAATGTGCAGCAGGCTCCACTGGATTTAGGTGCCTGGAATTTTGGAACCAGGCGCAACATCGTATGCACCGAAAGGCGGTTTAGGGTTACCCGGCAGGGTAGTCCTGGCCGGAACCATGGATTGGTCCTCTCCAGGAGCAATCCGCAATCCGACGGAGTCAATGTCAGTATCGGGACCTTCTTGAAGCACACTCTGCTTGAAGCACTATGTGGGTCCTTGAAAAGCCCTTCGTTACCCGGCTGCAACGCGACGGTGCCCCATAGCGTCTAGGCTAAAATAAACAGGGCCAAGTCTGATCAGAGTCGGGTTGAGTACCGGATTAAACGACCAAACAACACGAAAGGGTAAATAACCGGCCACACATGCAGGGAGCTAATGTAAATCTATGACCTAACTAGACTGGACTATGACACAATAAGTAAACAATAACAATGGTTTACCTAGTGTATGGTTAACAGGATAGACCAGAACGGAGTACAACACTGTAACACTACACATCACTTAGACCCGGCGGCCGGCATACCTAGTAGTGAACTATACCGCATACGCACAAGTTCAAAGTAAATAATAGGTAAAGAGGAAGAGTGATGCTGCCAGAGACCAGAGACGCTCCGTAAAAAGTCTCAGTGGTAATTCCAAGGCCAACTAATGCGTAGATCGCTATCTAGTTTGTAAGTTGTTTCGAATCCAGCAGTATCGGAGAACGAGTTTACTCCGTCAGCAGGCTAGTGCAACCTACTTGAAACTTCAGGCTTACCAAGTTACAATATTTAAAAGTAGTTGAATTAAGCTGTCAAAAATTATGTACTCTAGATACAATACGAAATATTTTTGAACCCGATAATCAAACAGGTATATTATAAAGCTGAATACAGGCTATTATCAAAGCCTAGTTCTTAGGCCTTTCCGTAGATAAATTGTTCGTTTTCGGTTTAAAAAACTGCACCCACATCACAAACGGTTTCTTGGACTCTCTATATTTTTTCTTATTCTTCTTATACTACGATGGCATTGACAACATTGTAATCGTACTCAGAGCTTTGATCCCTTTCTCTTGTTACCCGTAATGCGTTCTTGAATTTTAAAAATGTTAAGTCTTTGTATACGCTCTTACTGTAAATTCCATTTGCATGCAGCCTTTTAAAATTTGTAATATATCACCTTCGCCGTCTGTATTCTACTAAGCTCTTTTCATCAGGTCCGAATTTTTTGAAGCAGCAACAGTAACAAGTCCGGCATCTTATAAAATGTTAACCAATTATCTTTCAACCTTTTAACTGAACAATGCTTGACACAGTGTTTCATATACATACTAAAACTTGTCCAGCATATTACAGGCATCATGATCGACGCTGTAAGTGAGGTAACCAAAAGGAAAGGAAATGTGATACCTGGTTTACGCAATATGAATAGTTCAGTATATTTTAGGGTTTTATAGTAGCTTTTTCCTACAATCTGCAATCTTCCACCTACAGAATATATGATATCAGACATATATTCAACAATTAAAAGTTTAAAAATATAGGCCGAAGAAAGAGGAAAAGAGCTAGCTTACAATATTTTAATGATTCCACTTAAACCGTACACTTGAAAATATTGCTACGACAGCACAGAACAATCTACGCGTTCATCGAATGTGCCAGAAGGATCTCGATGTAACGCGTGTGGCGTACGTGCTACTATACTCATTTTGCGAGAATCTTCTCGACTGTGCCGGGCTTCGCTCGGGCGCTCGGCCTGTGTCAAGGACGTAGTAATTACGTAGTTCACGAGAGATAAGACGCAGTTTGGAAGCTTCTGGTGTGTGAGCGTGATTATAAATACATGGAGTAGCGGCCTTAGTTTTCAGTTCAATGCGAGATGTTGGATAGTGCGGTTCGAGAGTATTAGTGCGATGTACGTTCAAGTAGTTATTAGTGAAGTGTTGCGTTTTATAATCAGACGGTACAATTGTAATACAATTGAGTTTTAATATTTGTGAACATTTTATTGCATGTGAACAATTTTCATTTTATTTGTTGTAGAGACTGTGTTGTTAATTACGAACTGTTTAACGGTAAAAATTAAAGGTGTGATTAGTGACTTAATTGTCGTCTTGTACTTATTTTGTTTCCACTGTACCTACGACAATTAAGTAGACCGTCGTAACAATATTTTTTTAAATGAGTTGTAGAAAAGTCAAATACATTTTATTTTTAAATAAACAGTAAAATACAGACATCATTTAACAAATGATGTTAAACACATCCTTTTCTTTGACACATATGATGTAAGTACATCTACAAAGATACAAACACATATATTGTTATGATTAGCCTACAGAATGAAATTACGCTTGCAGGTGTTTATGGAGGTACTAAATAACGATCTTGAATAGTGGTTTCGTTTGAAATAATAATATATGTAAGAAATAAGTGTAATAAAAAGAGCATTTAAATATGCTAAAAGTATTGTTCTTAATTATATATCAATCAGACAGCATGCAGAATGTTAATGTGCGAAATGTACCTCAGAATACGTAGACTATGTTGTACTTTATGTGTATCGGCTAGTTAAGTATAGTCGATACAGATTGCACACTTACTTGGAATATTGCTATAACATTGTTCTTTCCAGAAAATGAAGACATTTTTTTTAATGTACAGCATTCATTATAGATTTTTTCTTTCCAAAAATAATGCTTGTGTGGTAAAAAAAAACATACATTTCAGAAAACTTGAGAATTTGCATCAATTTTTGGACTATATCACTTTAATATTTCTAATTAATTTTACCAGATGATTCTAATTTACATTGACGTTCTACAAAATATTATAATATATTTTGTCGGAAAACAATTTTGTTTCATAGGTCATCAACTTACAATTATTATTGAACACTTCATTAAAAATGGGTGTCATTAGGCCTACATGTTTGCGAGCGGGTTCCTTTACTTCAACCAAACTTAGATAAACGCGGTATTACTTAGTTTATTCTTAAATAATAATTTATAATAATTATTATTATTGACACAGCAGCTTTAAATATATTTTGGTTTCATTATACTTACTAAGTATTGAGTCTAAAATTATGTCTATATTGATTTCACAGTGCTGGGTACACAATATACAATTTTTGATCGATTTTCTAAAAACATGTATAATACTATTGTTTTTATTACTTCTCTAATAAACATAAACACGTTAGAGGGAGATAGTAAGTTAAATAATGATCATTGTTTAGGAGGTAGTTCAGTTTTTTTAAGAGTGTCGAATCACAAAATTTTGTCACGTCTATGAGGACTGTGGAGAACGACTTCAAAGTACATTCCCAAGGGGAGTCACTAGATACGACAGTGTCAAGTATTTCAGAGCAAACATTTTGTAACTTGAAATACTTCTGTTGTACTAAAAACGTCTCTACGGTTCAATAACACTTCTCTAGTGCTTTCCTCGTATCTGTCTTGCTTCCGTCAATAAACACCAGCCAGAGCATAATATTACTCAAAGGAATACAACGTATGTCATACTCCGGCTGGCATTGTCATTGATCTTTTTATCTTCTGTTGCATAGTTCCTTTTACACGCTTTTGTTTGTGGCAGATGAAACTTCAGTATTCTCAAGGGTCAAGTGACCTTCATACGTTTGGAAAGTTATGGGTATTGTCCTCAAGGCAGAAACAACCGAATAACACAAAAACATAATGACGAAAATATTTGCTAGTAATTATTAATAATATTCCCTTTCCATTTATAAGAACCCTAATGACACAGATATATTTACTGTGCATACGTTCAGAAGATGCGTAGTATTGTTTTGAACTTACTATATCTCTGCCCTGAATGATGTCTGTAGAAACACAAAAAAATGTAGGAATTTTATAAAGAGAGTTGCATAAAAGTAAAACAAAAAATTATTTTTAGAAATATAAGACACAAATATCTACGGAATTCTTACTCCCTTGTTTATAGTACTATTTTAAGTATTCATAATTTAAATAAATTTAGTGTTCAGTTTTGAAACATATTACCAGTTTATATGCTTTTGTTGAATTTACGTTCTTTTGTGAAGAAAATATGGATTCCGTGAGTATCGGTGGGAGTCGGGTGTGAGTTTGGACTTCACCCTGATCGCAACTCGACAGATGTAGGCGCATAACGATTCTAGTCAACTACCTACAACTACCGAGCTCAATTCCTAATCCTGTATTGGGTAACCCACGTTAACCTAAAGGAAACAATAATAGGAAGGCACTTAACATGGGGGAACTCAAATTAACAATACAGTTAATAGTACGGTTCAGTATTTTATAGTATTGTCCGTGTGAGTCTAAGATATTTTCTTAGGTAAGTTTTGCTCATCCCACCCAGAGTTATAACTTAAGTAAACACGAGAACGCTTCAATATTGCGACAAACGCAAGTTCAATGCACTTGTATACTTAAATTATAGCCCGTTTATAACCCGTAAATTACGCATCTCTATAGCCTAAAATTCAAAACTCAATTTTAAAAGTTCAATTTTAATTACTAGAGATTTAAATGTCTCTTTATCGTCTATTTACGCAATATCAGAGTTTGAATTTTCATTATTGCTTCTTTGTACATTATTAGAAAACATTCCAGGAAAGAAAACATTGTAGAAATCACAATACGTAATTTTTCTGTTCAAAAATTTAATACACCAAGATTCAGATAGACATACCGAGGAAGAGAGAGAGAATGAGCGAGAACGGGAGGGGGCAGAAAGAGATGTGGGATATTTTTGAAGTATAATACTTTTCCCACAAATTGTAAATTAGTTTTTCATTTTCTAATTCTTAAAATTTGTTGCATTTATAACTGTGCCGCTTACCTTGCTGACCTTCGGGCCGGATCTGGTAAGTACAATGGCACAAATCAGTGCAATTGCAGAGTTTATCAATTGTAAGTACAGTAAATTTAAAAGAACTTCAGCGTTACCAGACACCTCACGAAACAGTAATATGTTTGAACACAACTTACCAGATAAAGTTGGATTATTAAATTATATAATACTTTACACCAATAATTTGGATTCCTATGAATGGGTGGAATTGCTATATACCCATCAACCCATACAATTACGCAATGAAACGCACATAAATATTCAACATTGCTGAAAAGGTAAACATCATAACCCTAAAATGTTCTTTAAGATAACATTAGACCAGACAACATAAGATAAGATTGACCAGTTCATTATATGTGATGGTCATTTAATTGTGCAACAATAAGTTTTGGCTTATAGAAACTAATTAAGTATTATGTTCACTTATACTGTTTTACTACAATAAACTTGAGTTTACGTTACTTAATAATTGTTACTAGATATAGTACATATAGGCCTACCTTTGTGTGAGTTATTTACTTGTCTGATTAGGTTATTTAACAGCCACTGGCCTATGACACATTAAAAGATACCGCAGGCAGTATTAAATAAACAGTATATTGATCAAAGCTGTTGAGCACGCTAAGGCAATGAAATTATAATTATTCTCAAAGCTGGTTTACACTAAACGCAAACAGCTTGGTGAATACTTAATAGTGTCCAGAACATAAAGAGCGTTATTGAAAATGTACGGTCTTGCAAGCCTGGCGTTTTTTTTTTAAAGTGAGCCTGTCGTGGTCTACCTAACGTCACGACAGGCAACTGACGTTTAGCAGATAAATACGTTTTTTTTATAAATGAAGGCATCTGGTCCAAACGACGCAACTCTTATTGTTGATTTATTTATAGCTACCCATGTCAGACGTGCCTGATTCAAATACTTGGAATGAATACTATCTATGTATTACGTGACATTTACACTGTGATGCACGCACACTTCACTTTTATTATGAGCTCTGTTTGATATTTTGATGTTCCGAAACATTTATTTATCAGAAATGTTACGATGAGATAAAAAATAGCATACGTAACAGATCTATATCGGTTTCTTTTAGGGTGTGCGTGTGGGTCTGTGTCTGTGTGTGTGAAGGGAGAAAGAGAAAGAGATAGAGAGAGAAAGAGAGAGAAAGAGAGAGAAAGAGAGAGAGAGAGTTTGTGTGTGTGCGCGTGCGTGCGCGCATGGCTGAGTTGCTCAGAGAAAGAAGACCGTAAGAGAACAAGAAAAATAGGACAGAGAGAATTGGACAATAATGTATAACCCACAGAAAAGAAGCCTTAGGAACGAGACGGAATTTTCTTTACTCTTCGTGCGTGCGTGCGCGTGGCACACGTGCATCGGCAAACGTTCCTTCTTGTAGGTTAGAGTTGAATTGCCGCTCGCCTGCTTGTCTCCTGGATTCTGATAAGTAAGTTGTTTTATAAATTACACGCAGTTATTAATACCATATGTAATGGTAGTTAACATGTAATTCTATCATTTAAATATCATTTTAATGTAAATTTTATTTTGTAGTTTTATTCTCAGTAACATGTAGCCTCAGTAACATCGGCAACTTCAAGAATTAAATCAATAAGAGGCAATGCTTATTGTTTAAATTTAATCACAAAAATTATAGCGTTGTAAAGATTTACAGACAAACTTGGATTACCAAGAAAAAATTGCAAAAAAATTCCTAATATTTTAGCACCATAGAAAATTGCGTTGTCTACAACTTGCATTTGAAGAGGCAACACATTCTTTTTTGTTGTATACTATAAAACCTAAGGGAAAGGAAAATCAAAGTTTATTAAATGTGTCAGTATTGCAAGTCCCAAAATAAAGATTATCTGTAAAAGAATAAAGCATTGAAACAATGAAAGAATTTTTAATAAAAATTTGTATCTGGAATACAGAAAAAATTTAAATTATTAAAAGTCACCGAAACTACAAAATGTGTCTATTTATATTACACCAATATATAATATTTTACCAATATTACATAAGTATTATTAATTATCTAGAGACGGTTTATTGATTTACTCGAGTCTACTACATAAAATAGATCTGCGTTAAAATATAAAGATATAAAAAGTAGTTGTAGCAACAAGAATGGGTCAGACATAAGGACACAAAAAAATTTAAACTTCCTTGAGACTGTCCTTGAGACTGTCGGACAATTGGTAATGTGGGAATATATTGGGCTAGTGATCCACACATTTTCTTGCCACAATACTGTATTACATGATAAAAGGACAATATACTTCACAAGATATAATGAAGTACACAACAGCACTACTTTAAAAAAAATGAACAAAGAGTATAAGAAATATAGCAAAACAGAGTTGTAGGCATCGTTTGCAGATGACTTACTACAGGAGTGATAAATTAATGATAACGTAATTTTTTTTTTATCGGCCATCTAAGGACCACTTGGCAATTTTAATTATTTATTCTTTGTTCATTTCTTTTTCTCTAATATTCTTTCATCTTTTCACTGTGTCTCTTCTTCCTGTCTGCAGTGCACATTGAACCCGCGTTTTTCTCTCTCCTACCTTGGACTCCTTCCATTTTTAACACTTTTGCCCGAAAAACTTCTCTTTCAATTGCTTCTTCTCGTTATGTTATTTTTTTCTAAATCCTTTTGGATTTCTTTAATCCATTTTGATGTTGACTTCTTCCCCCACAGATATTTGAAGATATGTTTTGTTAATCTATTATCGCCCATTTTATATAAATGTCCAAAAATAAGACTACTTTTTTCTCATTTTTTCTGTTATATTTTCTACACTCTGATACATTTTATCATTACTTCTTAATTTCCAACCTTCTGACGTTTTTCGTGGGCCTAATGTTTTCCTAAAACTTCGTCTTTCCAATATTTCTAGTTTGTCTAAATTATAATTCAATGCTAGACATTCAATTCATTACTCTACTCTACTTCACTACTCTACTCTAACGCTTTATTTTCACATTTTTTCATATGCACTTTCATTGTAAATATCTTTAGTTACACCATATGCTCCTTAGATTTTATGAATCCTTTTTTCAATAGCAAATTTTTCTAAACCATTCTCTTGAATTATTTCACCTAAACACTTAAATTTTCTAACCCTCTCTATTCGACCAATATCTGTTAGCAAGTATTTTGGTGCATTTTTAATGTTCGTGAGAAATTTGTTCCTTTTTCTGCAGAAATTCTTAAGCCTGTTCTACTGGCTATGTCCTTTAAAAAATTAACTTGTGTTACTGCAGATGTCAGATTTTCAGAAAGTATAGGAAAGTCATCTGCAAATGCCAAACAGTTTATTTCAATATGTTTGTTCCTTCTTCCCAACATGATTGGTGATATTTTGCATTCCTTTCATTTTTCCTTCCAAATTCTCACTACTTTTTTTAGAACATATATTAGTTGAAAAGAATTCGGCATAAACCGTCAGCCTGTTTTACACCTGTATTTATTTTCAACGGTTGAGATATTTCTCCCTTGAATTTTATTCTTGAAACTGTGTCCGTAAGGGTTTCACGGATAGATTTGCCAATTTCGAATTAACACCAAATTTTCTGATTTTTTTATCCATACTTTCTCTATAAACAGAATCAAAGGCCTTTTTGAAATCAACAGATGTTACTACAATTTCTTCAAAAATTAATTGTAGATCGTTTTTTTATGGTAGAGACCATTTAAAAAATTCAGCAGATGTGGAGTCTTCTCTGCTAGCTTTATTTTTTCAAAGTTTTAATCACTTCTTCAATTTCTTTGATAGCCGGAAGTGTATCTTCTAAATTTTTATAAATGTCTGACAGTTCTAAATTCTGATTACGTAAATTTATATTTTATGTTTTTTTAGAATTACTTCTCTAAAGACACCAAATGTATTTTAACATACTATATTTATTATATTGTGACGGCATTATATTAGTTGACATTATTATCACGTGTGAACAATTTTCATTTGATTTGTTGTAAGAGACCAACTTGTTGCTTACAAACGGTTTAATTGTGATAATTAAAACTGCTTATTAGTGACTTAATTGGTGTCTTGTACTTTGTTTTCCACTGTACCATTCGACCACCATTAGACCGTCGTAACAGTATTGTTTATATTGTTTCCATGGTAGTTTACAATGGTAAGGACAGGAGTTACGTAAATCTATTGAAACGCTCACAAACCTCAAATATACTATATAAAAAATATATTGTACTAACCGTCTGTGACTTCTCGTATATGATAATTTTTTCTTTGCGACATGTTTCGGGACACTTGTCCCATTTTCAAAGCATAAAATTTGTAGCACATAACATTCACTGATATACTTGTCAAACGTTAAAATCCATGTGAATGATATGTGCTACAAATTTTATGCTTTGAAAATGGGACAAGTGTCCCGAAACATGTCGCAATAGGAAAGGACATCATATACGAGAAGTCACAGACGGTTAGTACAATATATTTTTTATATAGTTAACGGACACGTGGCTTGGTACTGAAACAGGTTTATTCCTACTAAATACTCAAATATACTGCATTATTTTAGGAAAAATTTTGATTATTTAGTTATAGATTAAATTGTAAAAATTGAGAGAAATACACTTTGAAAAGGAATATTTATTAGATATATAGAACTTTGTTTTTTATTAGAATTCGTGATAAACAATTATACGTTTATAAGCAACAATAAAATCCACTCACTTCCCGACCTTTTGGTATCAACTGACCTCAAAGCCGCTTGAAATCTAATTTAAATATATTAAGTATGATGAAATAATCAATATATTATAGTACGAACAGTGTAACATAAATAATATAAAACGATATTTTAACGATCTTATAAAATATTTGGTACCCTGTCACACGCATGTGTAACATGCTGGGCGAGTTCACAATTATTATGCATACTTTCATTTAAATATATTTATTTATTTTCGTCAACATTAAATAACGTAACACATTATAAAACAATTAAAATGTGACAATTTACAAGTTGTTAACTTATTATAAAAAATAATTTGTCAACTATGTGTTTTTAATCCAACATTTATAAAGTAACAAATGCTTGGGCGCACGCGCGTGCACACACACACAAAGTTATAACTAAGAAACTGTTTTTTTTTAATAAGAAATAGTTCTTCTGCAATTACACGTTAATGAACACAATCGCATTTCACAAATCAGAGACAACCGTATCTCTTCGCGATTGCAATGTTCATCCACGCCTTTCCTCCTTCTACAATTGCCAGAAGAGAACAAATGACATACAGTAGAAACCTGATCGTCTTGACTCGGTAGTAAAGAAGGGTTTATATAGAACAAATCTGAACTACTATCCTCAGTTAATCCCGTTATATAACAAACATCCTCATCTTCCTTTAATTAAAATACATTTGTGTAATTTAATTAATAGTAATTAACTGATACGTAAACTTATTTTACACATTCAAAAACTTTGCTTCCCTTTGACTAACTGTGTGAAAACATTTAGTTTCGTAACTACTGGTTTCATTACTATGCTTTTGATGTCTTCTTAGTGTACGGACACCGTCAAATGTGTCTTGTATGGCAACACTTTACTCGTGTTGCAACGAGTATCTTCAGGTATATGTGTGACGGTGAGACTGGCAAGATGACTTTGTCATTACCATCAACCAAACCTTTGCTTATACCATTCTGTCTAATATACTATGCATTAAACAATAGATTTATAAATAAGAAGGAGATATCAAGAAAAACTAAAATGAGTGTATATAAAACAGTATATAGACCGGTGTTAACATACGGCTGTGAGACGTGGGTGCTATCCAAAAGCCAAAAAAGTAAAATCCAGGCGGCAGAAATGAAATATCTTAGGAGAGAGTAGTAGGAGTAACAAGGAAGAATAGAGTTAGGAATACACAAATGAGAGAGGATCTAGAATTGAGATTCTGGATTTTATTGAACAGAGACAACTATGCTGGTGGGGACACATACAGAGAATGAATAGTGATAGAATAGTAAAACAGGTTTGGGAGGCAAAATCAGGGGGGGAGAAAGAAGAGAGGAAGACCGCGACTGACTTGGGATGGAATGATGGGAAACATTTTAAGAGAAAGAGGCTTGGGCTGGAGGGAAGCGAAGACATTGTCAATGGATAGAGTAAGAT
The DNA here is from genome assembly GCA_034769895.1 of Magicicada septendecula. Lineage (NCBI taxonomy): Eukaryota > Metazoa > Arthropoda > Insecta > Hemiptera > Cicadidae > Magicicada > Magicicada septendecula. Next base: position 477,745,329 of record CM068373.1, read on the forward strand.
GGAAAAAATTTGTATATAGAGCGTAGTTGATGTGCTTATCATATATTGATGTAACCCGACACCAATATGGGTATAAGGGTATTTTGATAATAAATAAATAAAAAAACTACTGATTTCATTACTATGTTTTTGATGTCATTTTAATGTACGGACAGCGTCAAATGTGTCTTGTATGACAACATTTTACTCGTGTTGCAACGAATATCTTCAGATATATGTGACGGTGAGACTGGCAAGATGACTTTGTCATTACCATCAACCAAACCTTTGCTTATACCATTCTGTCCGTTCCGATTTCATACAAACTAGAACTGGTCTATTCTCATCCTTCTAGGGTAGTTTTGCCTTGTGGTTTGTAGGCAGTAGTAATACATAATTTCGGCCTTACGATATCCTTCAAACATGTCCATTACACCTTGTTCTGTTGTTCTGTATTTCTTAATTTTTTGTGAAATTCTTGTACTTTTGTGATATCCTTGTATCTTCTGTCACTTCAGTAAACATTTTCTGTACCCAACAATTAGCATTACAATTCTAATTTCCGTTATCTCAGTTCTTTTTGTTTAGGTTGTCGTTAAAGACAAGGTTTTTTTGACTACTCAAAAAAGGAAGTCAACCAAAATAATTGCTTACGCAACTATGACGGGTTTCATTTAGTCTATTTAGTTACATCTAGGTTTCATTTACTTTGTTAACGGATTGTTGCACCAAAACCGAATGACACTCAGTATGAAATAATATGTTGAATACCGATTATATCTGTAGGGGATAACCTAATAATCTTCATCGTTTACTAATTTTCAGACTAAGTTCACGGAGTAATAGCTTTAAGGGTTGCCGTCTTTTGGACTCTAAACTCAGGTAATGCTTAGAGTTTAAATTTAAAATATTCCATCCATATAGTCGAAGTGATATGGATCGCAATCACAACACGCAACTAACTAACTTTAATTATTACAAAATTTCAATAGTTTAATGAAGAAAGTGTAACGTATTACCGCGTTACAAATCCAGGGAACCCATCTTAACTGACCTCTGTCAATTATATGGGCTGCCTACGTTGTAACGAAATGTATCCACACTTAATTAACTTAACAATTTACTTGCTAACTGTGTGAGGAAACAAGGGAAGGTATTTTATTGATTTACGCACTCGTTATATGTGTGTAACAAGACGACTTCTCTTTACTTAACAACATTTAAAAACATTTACTGACAGATCCCATGACATTACTAATTAAACTAAAATTATTTCAATGCTTTCTTTAAACTTTGGGATCAAAATTGATTCTATTTAGCTATACCTCGGATCCGGGTTAACTTTCGGTATTTAGCAGTTAAGACTTTTAGTTATACTCAATTCATGATATTAGCTTGCAAGACCTTTTTATTTAACCATTTGAAGAATGGTATTATTACTTGGAAATGTACTACGATACATTAACATATAAACCGTTACAACGTATGATATTTGAGTAGTTACATTAAAACTCTTAGATTTACTCTTTTAATGTTTACAAAATTAATAGTCTCTGAAAAGTCTCTTTTAAAGTGTGTTGTCTAACAAATATTAGTAACCCTCGATAGACAGGCTATCGAGTCACCTTTAGAATGGAATGTAGAAACCTCGTCCTGGGGTGTCCGTCTTGGAAATCCTTGAAAGCGCCGTCATCATCTCGGTCTGGTCTTCGTCATTAATGGATCAAAAGTCCGCAGAGTAGACTGAACCTTCTACGATGCAGGTACATGTAGATTCTCGGATGTCCTGATCTGCATATTCTGTCGGGTCTACGAGTGTTTATAAGTTCTGGTAGTTCACATCTCCAGGAATGATGTTGAAAGTTTAGTTAGTTCTTGAAGTTAGCAGTCATCTTGTTTTACACCATTTTTATGTTTCGTGTTATAAGTTATGTCTCTTGTTTTTTACATAACTATACTGATTAATACATAACACATGCTTTTAGCAGTAATTTCTCGTATACAATAGTTAAGTAAAACAAACGAATTAGCATCATTGTGTTAGAGCTTTCGCTCGTACGTCTGCACTGCATTAAGTCAAAACATAGCGAGAGAGAGTTTTCTGCTCGCTTCGACTGGTACATAACAAGGGGGGAGTAGGGCTACTATTGCGCGAGAATATAGTCCCTATCTCTCTTTAAGTTAACATTTTTATTTACACAAACTATACCTAAATAAATATACATAATTTAAATAAGTTGTTTTAGCGACTATCTGTGTCTTCAGATTTTTTAATTATTAACATTAGGTTTTCTTATCTTATTCTAAATTACAGAAGACTCGGAAAACATGTCGAGTCCGGAATTAACAGGTCAGCGCCTGACAACAAGCAAAGGGTTAAATACGACAATCATAACTATTTACAATATGTTTTTTTATTAAAGTATCTTCGTACTTCTTAATTACTTCTTCCTCTCATACTGAGTACATACAGGGTTTTTCAGGCATTATAGTGAGATTTAATTGGCTTAATCGCTCGTAAACTTAATTTTTAAAAATTTTTTTTTATTTTACTATTATTGTTACAATATAAATCGTCACAGACTCCACCGCTTAATTTGCAAATTACGGTTGACTTTTTTTTTATTTTACAATTGGGGACTGGGAGTATGTTTAGTGTCGGTGTGTGAAGTTATTTAATATTACTATTATTTATTATTATTGCACAGTTTGTTTTCTCTAATTCTCTTTAAATGATTTTGTTCATTTAAATGATCGCCTTCGTGAAATTCCCTTTTTCTCACTTCTTACAGTACTAACTTATATTTTAATCTTAATACTAATTTCCAAAGCTTAGATTGGAAAGATCCCTACTTATCCGTAACTCACAACATCGCGGCCCGACTGACACCAGCTTACTCTAACTACTCAAGTTAGCTTTCAGCATTTATTAATGATCTTTGGCACCTTTCTGCCCTATCATTACACCTTTCAGTCGGCGCCGTTGTGACCTGTTACGTTACACGTATAATCACTTCTTGATTATATATCATAAACTTATTTCTAATGTAATCTAAAGAGGATCCCATACTCCACTCTAGATTACAGTTACTTGAGAGAAGCGGAATCTCACGAAGCTAATTCTCTTTTATCTCTTTAACAATTCTTAAACAAACTATGCGGAAGGGGAGACACTTTACACAATGCATAGTAATACACAGGGGTGTTTTTCAATTGTTTAGGCAGCACCAGTTTATCACAATAGGGAGGGTGCGTGGCTGCTTACTACAATTCCTAACACGCTTTATTTCCTAGAACAGGCCACGACTGGGGTGTTTACACTATGCAACTATACTGACCATTACACTTCACACAATTTAGTTTAAATCAAGATTTATTTAGCCTTATTATTTAAAACAAATATTATTCTCTTTATTATTTATTATTTACTTTGGGGGATTTAAGAAACTTCCTAGAATTAATTTCCTATTTAAGTTCCATATTTATTTAGCACACTTTATTTAACAAGGAGGGTTAACTAAGTCATTTATTACTTGACAAATTTATTATTATAAATTTATTATTATTATTAAGTCACTACATTATTTAATTGTCGTCACGGGGAAAATACTTGAACTACTATACTGTACACATTTATTACACATATATAGGATAAATTCTTAAGTAATTAATTTACATAAATTAGAAAAGAACAATTTCTCTTCTAAGGGAGAGACAGAAATTCCACACACATATTTATCAAGTTAAATAGCCGATCAGCTGTTTTCTGGAATGTAGGTCTCCCTCTGTATTTAGTTAACAAAGGAAGGCTGAGCGTGTGTGAGAATGGGGGGGGGGGTGTGCTTTTACGTATTGTTGTCTACACAATGCCACCGAGTAACTAAAACGACCGGTTTAAACTGGAGAAGGGGAGCACAGACGCTAGGGTGAATCTTATTCAACAACTCTATTATTACGCTTTCTAACACTTTGACTCCATTCATTCATATACTTTCCTCAATTATATCAATCAATTAGTTCGTTCACAATTTCAAATTACGAAATTCTTCCACTTAATTACCTGGGTCTACATTACGTGCATTATTATTAACAAAGTTATTTTTAATTAATTTTTTTTTTGACACATACTAGTGTATGTCCAACATATACTGTGCAGAAGTTTTCAAGAAACAACAGGTATTGGATTGTCGTCAACAAACCTGTTACAGATTGTCAACTGAGCAAAATTGTAATGTTTGCCCACAATTCATGTATGCAAGTAGGTACATGCATATATCTTCATACAATGTTATTTCGGCTTCTACTGACTATCATTTACATAATTTGTAAAATACGATATATGTTTTGAAAATTAAATTTACATTAATTACATTTTCTGAGTGCATAGATCAATAACTGAATATAAAAATTAACCAAGCAAAGTGCTGCAATTTTGTTAGCGTCACGAGGCTTACAAAACGTTTAACTTTAACAGAGTGGCGCAATTTTGTTTGTGACACTCTGTACACGAATAAATCTCTCTCCTTTTTTTTTTTTTTTTTTTTTTTTTTTTTTTTTTCTTTTAAAGCAGAGTGGCGCAATTTTGTAACGTATTACCGCGTTACAAATCCAGGGAACCCATCTTAACTGACCTCTGTCAATTATATGGGCTGCCTACGTTGTAACGAAATGTATCCACACTTAATTAACTTAACAATTTACTTGCTAACTGTGTGAGGAAACAAGGGAAGGTATTTTATTGATTTACGCACTCGTTATATGTGTGTAACAAGACGACTTCTCTTTACTTAACAACATTTAAAAACATTTACTGACAGATCCCATGACATTACTAATTAAACTAAAATTATTTCAATGCTTTCTTTAAACTTTGGGATCAAAATTGATTCTATTTAGCTATACCTCGGATCCGGGTTAACTTTCGGTATTTAGCAGTTAAGACTTTTAGTTATACTCAATTCATGATATTAGCTTGCAAGACCTTTTTATTTAACCATTTGAAGAATGGTATTATTACTTGGAATTGTACTACGATACATTAACATATAAACCGTTACAACGTATGATATTTGAGTAGTTACATTAAAACTCTTAGATTTACTCTTTTAATGTTTACAAAATTAATAGTCTCTGAAAAGTCTCTTTTAAAGTGTGTTGTCTAACAAATATTAGTAACCCTCGATAGACAGGCTATCGAGTCACCTTTAGAATGGAATGTAGAAACCTCGTCCTGGGGTGTCCGTCTTGGAAATCCTTGAAAGCGCCGTCATCATCTCGGTCTGGTCTTCGTCATTAATGGATCAAAAGTCCGCAGAGTAGATTGAACCTTCTACGATGCAGGTACATGTAGATTCTCGGATGTCCTGATCTGCATATTCTGTCGGGTCTACGAGTGTTTATAAGTTCTGGTAGTTCACATCTCCAGGAATGATGTTGAAAGTGTAGTTAGTTCTTGAAGTTAGCAGTCATCTTGTTTTACACCATTTTTATGTTTCGTGTTATAAGTTATGTCTCTTGTTTTTTACATAACTATACTGATTAATACATAACACATGCTTTTAGCAGTAATTTCTCGTATACAATATTTAAGTAAAACAAACGAATTAGTATCATTGTGTTAGAGCTTTCGATCGTACGTCTGCACTGCATGAAGTCAAAACATAGCGAGAGAGAGTTTTCTGCTCGCTTCGACTGGTACATAACAAGGGGAGTAGGGCCACTATTGCGCGAGAATATAGTCCCTATCTCTCTTTAAGTTAACATTTTTATTTACACAAACTATACCTAAATAAATATACATAATTTAAATAAGTTGTTTTAGCGACTATCTGTGTCTTCAGATTTTTTAATTATTAACATTAGGTTTTTTTATCTTATTCTAAATTACAGAAGACTCGGAAAACATGTCGAGTCCGGAATTAACAGGTCAGCGCCTGACAACAAGCAAAGGGTTAAATACGACAATCATAACTATTTACAATATGTTTTTTTATTAAAGTATCTTCGTACTTCTTAATTACTTCTTCCTCTCATACTGAGTACATACAGGGTTTTTCAGGCATTATAGTGAGATTTAAATGGCTTAATCGCTCGCAAACTTAATTTTTAAATTTTTTTTTTATTTTACTATTATTGTTACAATTTAAATCGTCACAAAAGTTGTGTTAGTGGTTAAAATCACAAACAGAATTATCACTGAATTATTCATGAAATCCGGGCTGTTTGGCCGTGGCCCATGTTTTATAACAAAACCAAACCTTTCGGCAGCTCCACTGGCTGCCATCATCAGTGGTATAAAAATCCTGCACGCCGGGTGTTTACGTACAGGCCCACAGTACTGTGGTATAGACTAAAGCTGTCCTGCCATGCTACCTGTACTTATTGGCAGGACAGCTTTAGCCTATACCACAGTACTGTGGGCCTGTACGTAAACACCCGGCGTGCAGGATTTTTATACCACTGATGATGGCAGCCAGTGGAGCTGCCGAAACGTTTGGTTTTGTTATAAACCATGGACCACGGCCAAACAGCCCGGATATCATGAATAATTCATCAGACGCCGGCCGTGAAAGCCTGAGGAATAATTTAGAATTATCACTGTTGCACACCACTATAGAAAACCGAATACCACTATAGGAATACCGATCTGACGATAAGCTGAGAAGCTTGAAAGCGCTAATAGGAATAATTTTTCTATAGTTATGTGCAACAGTGATAATTCTGTTTAAAATTTCAATAATTAATACAATCACAAGTACTTCACACAATAACGAAATAACAGAGGTTTGATGTGCATGCGGCATAATACTTATTCTCTCAGTTACGAAGAAAAATCTTGAAATGTTTTTTTAAACAATACTAATTAATTCAATTTATGGGAGAGGGTACTTTGCGTGGTATAAAAAATAAAAAATTTAGAGATAATTAAATATATTTTTTTGTTTGCGTGCGTGTGATTCTCTGTAAAAACACATACAAATACACTTATTGCGTACAATGATGCTGAGCACTTTTTATTCGTTTGCGTAGTTTGGAAAGAATGTAGGTGGATTTATACCTAAAAACTCGTTAGCGGTAATGATTCACTTTTTTCAGAGTCGTTTCAACGAGGCTTTTACAGCGGCGATCAGTTGAAGTTTCTCGTAATTGACTGTTTCTCATTTTTTGTTTTGGTGTGGCTTCAAGTCGTTCACACTTTGTAGACTCTGTTTCTGTGTTATCCCATTCAAGGCAAACTACCAACGTTTTAAACCTCCAAAATGCTGTAAGATACTTAAATGGATCCCCTCGACGGTATAACTACTTTCTTCTAAAATTTTGTTTGGTATACTCTCAAATAAGTTCAATTTATTGTTTAACAAATCCGCATTAATGATTTCAGTGTTATCGTTTTAATTCCCTACCCAGTGCTATCGTTTCTTAGCCTTCTATCCATGTTTGTAAATAATTCATTCTACAAAATTTTCCTCTTTATTGAGGGTTCTCCACTTTCAACATCAGATCTTACCTCTAATTTTCTACCTGCCGAAGAGTGAGCACGAGTATGTAATGTGTGTATGGTTCATTTTGTGCAGGTAGAGCACCAGATACTTTGCCCAGCCAGACATGAAGCCTTCAGTCAGTTAATGTGCAGCGCGTTTAGTAAAATAAAACCTTAAACTATTGGCAAAATGATATGCATTGTTAATTTTATTCTCTACGTGATTTAATTTTTTATCAAAAACACATATTTTGGTAAACTATTGAGATGTTTTTACATTGTTGCTGTTACACGATTCATGATTATTTTAATTTAACAAGCAAATTTGCTTAGTTAGCAGCTATTGGCATTACTTGGTCTTTTTCGGCTTTTATTGATATTGCAGATTGTTGACGGATTTTCTACAATTATCAACTTAAATTGCATTGAAACGTAGTACTTACTGAAGGTTATATATTGAAACTCATACCCTGATAAAAGGTGTTAAAAATGTGATAAACAACTGTTTGAAATATGCAAATGCTTTATGTTTAAACACATTTCTTACATGATTTTCGAAATACCCAAGGGTTTGGATTGTAAAAAATCATCACCTTAAGCCTCAATATCAGAAAAATAATATACAGGAAGTTTGCTAATTCAAAGAATAACCTATTCATATCACATTATTCTTACCTATAATCATACAGGATACTTATATGAAATGCATCTATTGATGCACAGTTGGACGCACATAATATTTGCATGACTGAAATTTACAAACAAATTAAAATTTCTTAAAGTAATAAGAACAAACAAAACCAACTATCTCCTTACATCACAATACTCAAACTCCTTTATTTTTTACTTAACTATTTCATTAATATAAACTGGTTCTAAGGTTATAAAGTTAACGGTATCTTCCTTTAAATGAATTTCAGTTGTGTAAACGTCATTTATTTTGCAAACGAAAGCCAACAATTATAATTCACATAACTTTGTGGCTTACTTAAAATGGTTGGTATTATCTTATACTGCTGTTGAATGTGGTAAATTATGTCCTAACGTGATGATAAAATGTAATTACATGTCTTCTGTGTGTAATCATATATGTGTGTGTGAGATAGAGAGAGACAGGGAGGGAGAGAGAACTGTGCCTAGAGGCAGGTAGTGTAGTTCGAACGCGTTTGTTATTCTGAATAAGCGGTATTGTTTTGTCGTGTTTAGTTAGCATCGCTTGTTTAAACACTTTGTAGACTCCTTTGTGTACAAACATGCTGTCGTATCAGCCTCGCTTCATTACTATTGAGCAAGCAAGTTCTTAGTATGTAATGGCTTTATAGAAATGTTCACAAGTTAGAAATATATCTTGTATCTTTGCTGGACGAAAAATAGGTAAGCAGCGTTGTACGCCGGTCCCCGCGCGCGCACACAGTTTATTCCAAAATTTAACTCCAGACACTGAAAGAAACAGATGGACAGAAATCTATTATAATTAATGAGAGGTTTGTCAATTTACAACTCAAGTTCATGACACCATGATACACTAGTATTAAATATCAATAATGACCTTTATGATTGATAAAAATTTACTATGCTTTTTTTTCAAGAGCCTGAGTCCAACAAACATTCTATTGTTGAATTAACATTTATACCAAGCGTAATTCTCGATGTAGTTTGTCTTAGGTGATAAAAAATTAGTCGACTTAAACAGATCAAGTTTTTAAGTACCACTGTATTAGATAGGCCTATGGACCATAAAGTTGAAATATGTGCAAGTATAGTGAGTTGTTACTCGACATGTTACTAAGTCATGCTAGTCTGTATTACTTCAGTAATCAATTAACCACAGTAGTTACTTTGCAGCGAACAGGTAATTGTGAAGGCTGAAAATTTGTTTAGAGAGAGAGAGAGAGAGAGAGCAGTATCAATAGGTCTATTTCCATTGATATTAACTTTGGAAATATCGTTATCCCAATAACATAAACGGGATAACACAGACGCACTAATAGTAGATTTAGCTTGCAATAGCAATACGAAGTCTTCTACATATCATTCTGGCGGAACTGTGCCTCTAGAAGAACAGCTCATTTGGAACGAAACTTGCCACGCGGAGTTTTGCGCGTACAAGATGTTAAAGATACTGTTTAATTTTCCAATAAATTTATATTCCGTGTTTTTTTAAATTTATGCAGAATTATCTAATTAATATTGAACACTTTTTAAATTTATTAGAGAGGCCGTCATAGCTTGTACATATAGTATTGTAGCAGAAACGTTAGTGTAAAATGCAAGTATAAAAGTGACTAAAATTTTATTACCGTTGAACACCTTTAATTATCTTATAAGCAGTGAAACCGATTTTATTTATCAGTCTACCCCTTAATAATATTAAAGGTTAAAAGTAAGCTAAAATAATTGTCTCATATTAGCGTTTCTAGAAAATACCAACATCATATTTCTATTATTCTCATTAATTATCATTTTAATACTCTATATAATACAAATCCGACATTTATACGTTACTAGGATTAGCAATCACTTTTGTTAATCCACTTCTACTGAGTTTATCCACAGCTGCTATGTTGCACGTTGTCAGAGCCATATTAACTCTCACTATTTCTCCGTTACCGTTTTAGTAGGGTTAATTTATTTACATAAATAGAATCGTGTGCAATGGAGGGCGTCAGACATAAGTAGACTTGCGGGTGGTTATGTTGTTCATGTTCTACGGCATTCGTTCCCTTGACTCTTAACAAAAAGTCTCACTGTCCGTCCTAACTTAGTTAAAATTAATTTAAGTCATTACACGACGTTCTTGACGGCTGTTAAGCATTTACTTCAGGGTTTTATAACTTGTTATGTTTGTTAAATATGGTACCGTACCTTAAACTCGAATTCTTGGTATTCCACTATAAGGTCTATCACCTGTGTTCTTAAGCAATGTTTTCACTTAGTTAATAATAAAAATACACTTGCCTTGTCCTGCTTCCGTTAATAACGTTTAATGATGTAAGATCGACAACAGGAAGCGAAGTGGCCTCGGTTTGAAACTAGATCGTCTATGTTTACACTTTACCTGCATTATTATTTCAGTTACTGATAGAGTTCTATCATGTTCCGTAACTTAGTCCTGACATATGTCAAAGCCCACTTTTTAGGGACCAAGTAGTTCTTCATTTACAAGATACAATTAGGGTTTATTGATAAATTACATACTTGTGACAGATTCAAAACTAGTTATAATTACGTAATAATTAAAACATTTTTAATTATTGTTTGTACATGTTTACTTTAATCGTGTTTACACTTTCCTGTGCTTGCTTACCAGATGCAAGAATAGTTGAATGCTAGCTGTACGAACACTTAGTTTTACTAAAGTAGTAGATTTTGGTATTATCTGCTGTCTTTTGAAAGGAAGAACTAAAGTTAATGCAAAGTTTGTATCATGTAAAAAACAACTTAAGTGTAAACATATATTTTATGAGTAAAGATGATCGCACATCTGGCAGTACTGTTATTATAACTGTAAATGGTACCTTTTTTACTGTGTATAATTGTGAGCTTCTAATTTATAAGATTTGTTCGAAAGCAGTACATCAAAACACTCTGCACTAATATCCACACGGTGGGCGGTGGAATAATTTACGATATAAGCAGACAGCAATGGACCATTTTAATAAATCAAGTTGACAGTTTGGTAAAAAAAAAAAACTTTCACGTTTGCTGACAGTGAGAAACAATATTTATCACAAACACACACACACTCGTTTGTGTTGTATGTCTATTGACACAAAGTATGTGGGCGCGACTGATTGTCATTACTTTTAAAAGTAAAATAACTTTTAGCCACGTCGATTAAAATGTATATAAAAACAGAGCAATCGAAAGTTACGTAACCAACAGTTCAATGCACTGGTATAATTATTATTTAATTTAGTAAAATATTTGAAATAAATTAATTGTTTTTCTGTTACGGTTGTACTTAAAAGGACACTGCTCGATCATGCCACTATTGAATAACAGACAACGCCATATCGCTATACATTTTGTTTAGTTCTAGCAGCGATATGCTTAACGTTGAACATACTGTGTATTGTTGAGTGTTCCTTAATGTCTGAATCATATACCCATAAAACAATTACTAGTTAAACTGAAGTATCGTGTAGAAGTTCTCATTAGTCTACAGCTTACACGATTAATGTAAGCATCGATGTTAAATCACGGGTCAGGATCAAATACTGCATTATTGGACACTGGTTAATCAATTTCAATAGAAAGCACGTCTGCTTTACCGAAAAAGCTTGATTCCGTCTCAACGGGTATGTAGGCTATGTTAAATACTTTAACTGTAGAACTTTGTGTATGTATGTTATTTAACTCCTCTGAAAATTGTGCTGTGGTGTGCTTTAAGCCGTCAGACGATTATTGATTACAAAGTGACAGCTGAGAAGTACCAAGAAAAAAACAATTTATTGCTTTGTTAGAGACTTATGAACGTGATTTCTGGCTACAACAAGCTGGTGCGAGTCTACACACAACTAACTCAACTATCCTGTAACACAACTAACTACAACAACACAATTCAGCTCTGTAATTGTGGATAAAAGTTTTTTCATATCTTAGGAATTCAATTTTCGAAATGACGGTCCTAATGGTTCCTGTCCTAATTGCCTTTAGTAGCAATCTAGTTTGTTGCATTCTCTTCATATTTTTGCAATGACGGTCCTAATGGTTCCCCTCTGTTTAGACACGCTTTCTCTTCCTTCCGTTTTATAAATATTGCCTTTAGTAGCAATCTAGTTTGCTGCATTCTCTTCATAGTTTTGAAATGACGGTCCTAATGGTTCCCGTCTGTTTAGACACGCTTTCTCTTCCTTCCGTTTTATAAATATTGCCTTTGGTAGCAATCTAGTTTTTGCATTCTCTTCATATTTTTGCAATGACGGTCCTAATGGTTCCCGTCTGTTTAGACACGCTTTCCCTTCCTTCCGTTTTATAAATATTGCCTTTGGTAGCAATCTAGTTTGTTGCATTCTCTTCATATTTTTGAAATGACGGTCCTAATAGTTTCCGTCTGTTTAGACACGCTTTCTCTTCCTTCCGTTTTATAACTATTGCCTTTAGTAGCAATCTAGTTTGTTGCATTCTCTTCATATTTTTGAAATGACGGTCCTAATAGTTCCCGTCTGTTTAGACACGCTTTCTCTACCTTCCGTTTTATAACTATTGCCTTTAGTAGCAATTTAGTTTGTTGCATTCTCTTCATATTTTTGAAATGACGGTCCTAATAGTTCCCGTCTGTTTAGACACGCTTTCTCTACCTTCCGTTTTATAACTATTGCCTTTGGTAGCAATCTAGTTTGTTGCATTCTCTTCATATTTTTGAAATGACGGTCCTAATAGTTCCCGTCTGTTTAGACACGCTTTCTCTACCTTCCGTTTTATAAGTATTGCCTTTAGTAGCAATCTAGTTTGTTGCATTCTCTTCATAGTTTTGAAATGACGGTCCTAATGGTTCCCGCCTGTTTAGACACACTTTCTCTTCCTTCCATTTTATAACTATTGCCTTTGGTAGCAATCTAGTTTGTTGCATTCTCTTCTTATTTTTTGAAATGACGGTCCTAATAGTTCCCGTCTGTTTAGACACGCTTTCTCTACCTTCAGTTTTATAACAATTGTCTTTAGTAGCAATCTTGTTTGTTGCATTCTCTTCATATTTTTCACTTACATCCTACGGCTTGATTTGATTTTCTCCTTCAGATAGTAAATTTCAGCTTTTCTCTTAATTCATCAATCAGTTACACATATTCGAGTTAGGTAAATTCAGAACGACGTGTGGGACAATAAACCGTATTTTTAAGAACAAAGTACGTCAAGACACGAAATTAAAGTTTTCCAAAGTTATGGCAGTCCTTGTATTGTCTAGGTAATGGGTGTAAGTTATGGATAACAACCAATAAACAACAGAGTAAAATACAGCCCTTTAAAATGGCGTTCTTAAAATGATTTGAAAGGTGTTTTAAACTTCATCGTATAAAGAAAGAAGGCGTAAGAGAAGCGGTACTAGATAATAATTCAAATAAAAAATTTAAAAAATTACAAACAACGGCGGAAAGAACATGCAGAAAGAATGTCACATTCCAGACTGTCCAAACAAGTCTGGAAATACAAACCTATAAGACATAGATATGTGGGTAGACCCGGGGGAAAAGATGGCTGGAGGATCGTTGGAGGCGGAACAAGGCAGCACCTTCCCTATGTTGTGTTGTGAATATGATGATGTTTTTTGAGACTGAAATTTTTATCGCTTCTTATAAACATAATTCGAGAGGTTGGGTTTGTCTTTCTCAAACTTCATTTAGTTTTCGTTTAGTCCTTCCTTGTAAAACTCAACAAAAATTTGTTAATAGGTAAAGCCTTTTGTTCTAAATACGGGAAGGTTAGTATTAAAAATTAAAGTCAGTTTTTACGTGTTCACCATATTCCATCATATTATTATACTATATATATATATATATATATATATATATATATATATATTACAACAACAAATTTTTGTTGAGTTTTACAAAGAAGGACTAAATGAAAGCAAAAAAACAGCTGAAAAAACGTTATTTTGAACACCTAAATGCATACAAAAAACCAAATATATATAAATCCAATTTAGCCACACATGCAATAAACACAGGACATGAATTCCCAGACATAACCAATGTTAACACTAATAAAACATATACCACACAAAGGCACCATAATGAACATTTGGGAAAATTTACAGATTTACAAACATAAAACACAAAACAAACTAATACCAGAACAAATACAAATCAATATAAAACATGACACAATATTCAAAGCACTCAACATCGAAAATACACAAAATACAAAAACAGATACCACAACCACACACAATAATGCAACTTTAAAAGACCAAAGACCAACAAACTACCTTAATAACATCCAGAAGCCAACACACAAATACTTCACCAGAAACAAGATGGCGAAGGCTGAAGATGCGAGAACAGGAACTCTCGAAACATGTTCCTAATAGGAAAAAAGTATATCTTGAGGTAAATTTAGTTATAAATATTAAAAAATATATATATATATATATTGGAAGATATTCTTTTTCTAAATAATTGTTCATTATCCAGTAATCTTTTAAACCACGTGTTTACTAAAGAAATTATTTTTTGTAGGTTATAGTGTTCCATATTAAGGATATTTACAGTGTTTTTAAAAGGAAGAACCCTTCCAATATATTTGAAAGTGTTTTATAATGTTCAGCAATGTTAAGTATTATTGTAAAAATTAAAATTTCTCTCATAATTTACAAACAACTCAATTACATATGTAGATAATTTGTAGCTATCATCGTTACCAGTTCTCATTAACGAAGAAATCCTCGATATTTTTTATTAAACCATATACGCCTGTCGAAAAATCTAACAGTTAATAGGCCGTCGTTGGATTGCCTCAGGTATTACAATTAGCTGCTGTATTTGCTCAAGTGACTTCAGACTGGTGATCAAATAGTACACCTGTAGAGAGCTGATAAAGCAACTGTATACACGTGTTCTTACTGAATTGTTGATACATAATTATGAAACGTACAACTATATTTGTAGTACTTTATTATGAAATAAATCTATATTTAAGTGGAGGGATGCATAAAAAGAAAGAGGCTGAAAATATATTCTCTATTATAGTTACTATGTTCATTTAGTCACATTCTTAACAAGAAAATTGTGGAAAATGAAATATAGGTTATCTCTGGGGTCTCACTATTTGTAGCACAAGATTTTCAATTTTGGAAATAAGATAGCTCCCAACTGAGGTTATACATACGTTTATATAAATTTTAAACTATAAATAAAACTGATATTCTATTTATGTGTACACTAGCAAGTTCTGTGTTTAGTAATATACCTTGTGTACAATTTAATTTAATATGCAGGCTTACCTGACATGCATTTAACTTTATGTTACCTATTAGATTGCACATAAATTTAGAACAATTTTTAACGCTAACACTGTATTAGTTAACATTTAAGGTGATGCTAAAACGTGTGGTGGCTAACACCACATATTTATGAAATTATCATATGGTAATAAAAAAAAGTACAGGCCTAAATTTATGTGTAGATAACTACAATGCATCAAGGGTGGCGCTTTCTTGATAAGATCAAAATTTAGCTTGTCAGAGCCCGGTGATTTTTTATTTTAACTAATTATTGTCACTAAAGTTAAAAATTTGTGTTACAAACATAAATGTTTTATACTTTTTAGCAATTCCCTTTCACTATATTACAGACAGATCTATGAGACCATTTTATTATAATATCTACGTTAAAAAATTTACCAGACCATTAAGTCAGCTTTGTAATTTTATATGCCATAAATTTTCGTATTCCATTTCTATAATTGCCGATCAGAAGGACGGATTAAATTTTACATTTGTGGTAACTTGAAAACAAAGATTTTTGGACCTACTTGTAGTTTATAACTCTAAAATCACCTCATAAAATATTTTTCTTTCCTTTCGGAGCAGTCTGTCCACACGGCACGTCACGAATTGCTTAACCAGAAGAATGACTAGAGGCACTCAGAGAATTGATCAGTTTATATAAACTGAACTAAAAAATTCTTTACGTTGGCAGGTTTATGTCATGACATTTGAAGGTTCTACATTACATTATAAAACAGTTAACTGTGTCTCTGTTGTATATAGCTTTGCTTTCCGAGTTAATTTAGTCGAGTTTTCTTCTAATTACACCCGCCATTAGAGTGCGAGTAGTTCTGTTTCTTCCGATTAGTCCTTGAGTGAAGGTGTGTTAAGGCAGTGTATGAGTAAAAGTGTCAATATTTTACTTTGACATTAATGTTAGATATTTGTTTGACTTGCAGACTACTGTAATTTTATACAACTTTACGACGTTTATTATTTCCTTTGATAATGTGAATTTCATATTTCTATAAGTAGGCGAACGACAGTTGCACAAGGGTGTTTGTCTCATAGAAGTGTCAACGAAAATTTTAAGTAGGCCTATTAAGTTTTATGGCGTTTTGCAGCGTTATTACATAGTTTTGATATTACGATCTATGACAGCATCGTAACAATAGATATACGTCTAAGTTTACTTTACCCCCTTGATAAATACAGAGTAACGAAGTAGATAAAAAAATTCGTTACAAATGTATTAATTTCAGAGTTATCAGAACGTTAAGTGTGGGGAACATAAAAAATAATGATTGATTAATTTAGAAGTACTACGCAGTCTATACATTGTAGATAATAAGCGATATAATTAATGCTGTAACAGCATAATATTGTAATAATCATAACATCCCATTAAAACGAATATTATTTTACTTTTATAAACATAAAATTAACATAGGCTTTTAAAAATCTAATACACACAATATCTTAGTTAACACACAGAATCACACAAATTTTAATTAAAAGGCATAAACATATTATACTGAACTTAATTAAACAGACAGGGGAAAATTCTATAAGCAAAAGTAATCAATAATTACGTTGCCTTAAAATAGAAATATAGATTTTTGCTCTAATCTCAGTGTCTTAACAATTACCTCATTATTCTCATGTAGGCCTACTTTAACAAATATAGTAATGTAATATATTTGGCCTACTATATGAAGTAACCCTGTAAGAGTTTGTTTATTGTAAACCTTAAATGCTTATAGTATACGTTATTTACAAAATAAAAGAACTAGTAATTAATTATCAGTGCTAAAAAAAAAATTTTAACTATTCAGCTGTTTTTTTACTTCTTTTATAGAATTTCGAAACAACGGTTTAAAAAAAATTTTAGTATTAATAAATTCTTATCATTCTTATATAAGAATGACAGCTGACAGCAAATTATAACAGAATCTAAATATATTTATTACAATGTCTTTGTATGTTGCGATGCTTTATATTAATACATAAAATTACGAGTAAAATAAATTACAATTATAATTTCTATTAGTAAGTAAATACATTTAATTTATAGTTCTTCATACATACAGTGCCGTAATAATCTACACCAATACTGTGACCAACATAAGGGCTATGATAACAGTATACGTGTCATGCTATATAAATAACATTCTCTTGCCGCACACGTAAAAACTTTCTCTCTCTCTCTCTCTCTCTCTCTCTCTCTCTCTCTCTCTCTCTCCCTCACCCTCTCACACCACCTTTCACTCTCTCAATTTCTCTCCCTCTCTTTCTCACTCTCTCCTTCTCACTCCTCTCTCTTAATCACCCTTTTTTACATGTATCTTTATTTTTTTTCTATCTTTAACTTTAACTTTAAAGATAACTATCGTATCTTTAACGTTTCTATGGTTTATATTATATGTTGCGTAATATAAAAATAATATAACATCGAATATTTTCGTCTCCGTTTTTATGAAGCCTACATAGGCTTGTAATGCTTCATAAGCTTACAGGCTTACATATTTGGATCGGTTTAAATAATAGATGAAAAATAAATATATTTTATGCAGATTACACAAGTACAATGGTATACCATAAATGAAATAACAGAATTGTGTAATGTAATGCAATTACTAAACAATGTACAGTGAATGGTCAGCAAACAGGAATGTTAACAAAGGAAAATATAATTTATTAATACGGAAGTGTTCTGTTGACACGCAGTGCACAGAAAGCACAATTATTTTACAGAATATGGGTGCATTGTACTTTGTACAAATACGTAGTCCAGTGCCGAGCAGTGACATGCCGGATGTGGCTTACATTATTTCCTGTACGTAAAATTTATTAAACATTTTTTTTCTTCAAATTTAATTAGTTTAAGTACTAAATGTTAGTAGATAAGTGCTACGTATAAACTAAGGTAACAAAAATGGAAATTATAAATGTAGTTGAAAGATAACTTAATTAAAAAACTGATTACAAGGTATGTTACAGTATGTTTGAACATTTGTTATTTCCTCTAGGTCGTAGTACTGTACTGCAATAAAACTAAATATATTTCCCCAGAATTTGAATGCACTATTTTTACATTTATACTGCTGTTTTATAAATCTTAAAAAATAATAAATACGTTCATAACACTACATATAAATTGATTACTGTAGTATCATGCATAAGATTAGTAATGTTTGCAGGAGTAAAACTTTCATATGAAATCATAAATTTCTTACCTGTAATTTGTACCTCATTAATGGCGCATAACATTCACCAATTTCATTAAATAATCATCAAACATACAATGAATTATTAGTAGTTTTATTAGCTTTTTTTATTTTTTTATTTTTTTCAAATTTTACTTACTTAGCGTCATACCGATATTGCAGAGAGTATAAAGGAAATCAAAGTTGATGTTAGGAATTAGACAGCGTTTGTTTTTATTTTATAGAGGCTATTGTAAGAAATCGTTTCACCGAATAATAAAATGTAAAACGCTTGCACGATCGGTGTTAATATACTTAAAATTACATCTAGAAACGGGTCTGTTAGGCCGTAATAGGTTTCTTTGGGACGACGTCTTGTCGCCAACGTTTCGATTCCCCCTCGGGAATCATCCTCGGCCTTCCAGAAAAGCAACAGAGCGTACAAAATACAATAGGGGCAGATGTTCACCGAACTCTAACCGATACCTATCTCAAATAGAAGGAGATGAGAAGCAACTCGATATAATTTTGAATATAATAAAATAGAGACTTTATAATTTTTATAAAGTTAATTTGTTAGAACGCTTATAAAACACTATCATACAGAACGACAACATTCAGATGATGAGAAATTGTACTACATGTCATTAGTAGTACTGTTGCCTTATATGAAAACAAAATGTTCAATTGCTAATTCGTTTTTTACTATAAAGCCTACACAATAGTTTCGCATGTAGCAGATATAATAAAAATTTCAAACGATTTGTAATTAGTACAATTACATTAATTTTTATGTTTGTTTATGTTACTATTACACAATATTAACGCTCATTTTATTCGTAATATTTTAAGCAGCCAGGCAGAGCCGCCACTTTAAAATAGATCTGTATTTACGCCGTCATCCTAAGAACACTCACTGAAATTGCCGACACGTCAAAACGGACGCTAGGCAAAAATCTATTTCCAATTACAGTTTTAGTGTGAATTTTTATTTTTATTGCTTTGTTTTAAGTTTACTACTTGAAATGGACACTTTTAATGTCACTCAATAATGTACTAGGTTTAAATGTTCAGTTTTATTGCTTAATTATTCAGACGAAATATCAGACGAGTCCAAGAGGTGTTGTGTTTGTGATGATTTTATGGTTATACGGTTATCTCAAATGATTACGTTTTTATTATAATACCTGGTACGTATTTTATATATTCCGTAATATGACTGAGTTAGGCTATGATTTCTCGGTAGCCTTTTCGTTGTACGTTAGTAGTTAGAGTCTTGAAAATTATTCTCTTCGTATGACGTTCATAATATTTTTTGTAACGTATTTTTTTTCACCATTTAAACACTACTAAGCCTGAGGAGGAGAAAGATGATTTTTATGACTTGCTGGAGAATGCGTATGCCAGCAGCCCTAGACACGATATAAAAATAAGCATAGGTGACCTAAATGGCAAAGTGTGAAGCAGCCATGCTTGTAGTAATATAGGAAAGAATAGTTTACACTCTGAACACTCAGACAATGGTTTCAGACTGTTGAACTTCGCAGTTGGCCAAAATATGATCATAGGAGGGACTTTCTTCGATCACAAAGACATACATAAGGGCACATGGATCTCTCCAGACGGGAGAACGGTCAATCAAATAGATAATGACCTATGGATGGCCGCCATAAATCAGACTTACAAGATGTTAGAGTTTACAGAATTGCCAACATGGATAGCGATCACTATCTCGTAGTTGCAAAAGTGAGAGCTAGAATCTTCAATAATAGAAATGAAAAAGGAATAAAGACTGTTAGATACAATACAGAAATACTAAAGGAAGAAGAAATAAAACGGAGGTTCGAGGAAGTTACTAATGAGAAAATTAGACAGTGGAGAATTGAATGCCGTGAGGAACAAGATATAGAAAACCACTGGCTTAATCTAAAAAACATAGTATAGTAGTGACTACGGGAGAAGAAATCGTTGGTTTGAAGAAGAGACATGGGCGAGATGAGTGGTTTGATAAGGAGTGTGAAGAGGCAACTGACTTCAAAAACAAGACATACAAATTAATGATACAAAGGAAATGCGCTAGGGCTGTTCAAGAGGAATACAGGAAGGCCAGGCGGATAGAAAAGAAGATTCATAGAGGAAAAAAGAGGGAGTATATGATGAGACAGATAGAGGAATATAAGAGTAAAAGGCTGAGCCGAGATATGTACAGGAAGATGAATGATATAAGACAGGAATTTCAGTCTAGAACAAATGCCTGTAAGGATAATAATGGTGGCCTTGTGAGTGATACTGCTGGCGTAATCAGGAGATGGACAGAACACTTCGAAGTGTGCTAGGCTCAGTTGGGGAGGCTCCGATGGAGGCATCTGAGAATGAAGAGGAAGCAGGAGAATTCGAGGATGATAGGGAGGAGTTGGTTCCATCCTATGACGAGGTGTATGAAGCTCTAGAAAAGCTTAAAAATAACAAGGCAGCAGGTTCCGGTGGTTTACCAGGGGAACCATTAAAGAGCGGAGGAGGAGATTTCATAAAGGAATTTGCCCATCTCATAGAGCGAATATGGCTGGAGGAGGTAATGCGTGATGAGTGGCATAATGGGGTGGTGTGTTAATACATAAAAAGAGTGATCCGCTCATATGTAAAAATTATAGGGGCATCTCTCTACTTAATACAGCATATAAGGTATTGTCCAACATCATATTTTCTAGGCTGCTTCCCTACGCTGAGGAAAACATAAAAGAATATCAATGTGGATTCACTAGGAATAGGTCAACAACAGAACAAATATTTACACTAATGAAAATTCTGGAAAAAACTTTGGAATATGGAGTGGCCACTCACCATCTCTTTGTGGATTTCCAGTCGGCATATGATTCAATCAACCGTAAAATGCTATATAGAGCTATGAAGGAGTTGAATATACCATCTAAGTTGGTGCGTATGATTGGAGTAGTTATGTCCAATTCTAAGTGCCAAATCAGAATACAATCAAATCTATCTAACTCCTTAAAAACATTGAATGGACTGAAACAATGAGATGCCTTAGCATGTTTGTTGTTCAACATAGTTCTAGAAAAGGTCGTCAGGGATTCAGGAATTCAAACTAGCGGACACATATTTCACAAGGAGGTACAGCTTCTGGCCTATGCCGATGACATTGACGTCATAAGTAGGTCTGAATCTGGCTTAAAGGAAGCCTTTCAGGAACTGGAGTTGTCCGCTAAGGCTATGGGCTTGGTTATAAACCAAAGAAAAACCAAATATATAGTTGTAGGTACCAACACTCGTGCCCTGTCCCTGCGCATTAATGATTATGAATTTGAAAAGGTTCAGGGTTTTCCATATCTCGGGTCACATGTGGACTCTGGAAATGACTCCTCTAGAGACATTGAAAAACGGATATTATCTGCTAATAGGTGTTACTACGAACTGGTAAAACATTTTAAGTCAAAATTTGTAAGTAAAGATACAAAAGCCACCCTATACAAGACCTTGATCAGACCAGTCCTGATGTATGGCTCGGAATGCTGGGTGCTAAAAAACTAGATGAGCAGAAACTATCCATGTTTGAGAGGAGGGTACTGAGGAGAATCTATGGCCCTGTGAAGGAAAACGACATTTGGAGGCGACTGCATAATCGAGAGTTGTATGAAATGTTTAAAGATCTTCCGATCGTGCAACTCATACAAATTAACAGAATGCGTTGGGCTGGTCATTTGCAGAGAATGGCGGAGGATAGAATCACAAAAAGAGTTATGATTATTTGCCGATGGGAAGGAGAAGGAAAGGAAGACCGCATACAAGATGGCTGGACCAGGTTGGTAAGGAGGCAGTGAGGCTGGGTGCAGCAAACTGGTGGACATTGGCCGGGAGTAGAGACCAGTGGGGAAGATTTCTTTTGGAGGCCAGGGCCCGGACTGGGCTGTAGCGCCGAGGATGTATGTATATATGTTAAAGACTACTAAGCCTATTATTCCTATGACCTTTTACTAATTTTGAACTACCGGATAACACTGAATAACAATTACTTACTATACCGCACTCCTTTGGCTTTGATGTTAACTTTTTGGATTCTTAAATAAGAGTACCTTATTTTTAGAACACCTTATTGTTAGAAATCACTTCCTACTGTGGCCTTTGGTTTGGTTTTATACTACAATGTTTTTAAGTTCTTATCGCCGTCTGTAACATGGTTTATATGTTGTCTTGATTGTTCATCATCTTTTTTCACAGCACTACACTTTATATAATAATGAAACTTTCACTTGTGAACTTACTTGTCTTTTCTCGTCGAACGCGTTTCGGCGTGGTATTCGCCTTCGTCAGCTTAGAGACAGGCTCTAGTCTGTCTCTAAGCTGACGAAGGCGAATACCACGCCGAAACGCGTTCGACGATAAAAGACAAGTAAGTTCACAAGTGAAAGTTTCATTATTATATAAAGGCTTATATGTGTTGACTACATTGTTTAAATTCAGTTTATCTTTGTGTAAATTCTAGTTTACACTTTGTTGATATTTTACACTATTTTATAATTTAGGCTTATAAGATTTATTATAGTAAGTAGCTTTGCATAATGCTTCTGGTTCCTTAATTATGTCTCTGTGATTTTAATTTCTCTCTCTTACGATTTACTTCCACATTATAGATTGCATGTTGCTTATTTGGACTATTACATATATAAATTAGTTTAATTATTTCAAGATTTTTAAATACATTAGTTAATATCACGTTTTAATTATAATTTTAATTTTAAATCGTTTATCATATTATCTAATTTTATTTCAATTTGTCATTTTACCCACTACAATATGGCTGTAAGCTTTCATGCCTATCTATAACCTAACCTTGTTACAGTTATTGGATCTTCATTTACTTTAATAATGTTTATATACTACAAAATTTATTTTCACCAGTACAATATACAGTTTCCCTCATCTATTCAAACTGCAGTTTAAACTTAGTTTTAAATTGCAAAAATAACATAAGGAACAATTATTATTTATAAAATAGGCAACTTCATATAAAAGTAATCGTTGCTAAAACCTAATATTACACAAAATTGCATATACATCGAAAACAGTAAATAACGCTTTAGTATTACACAATTTGTCGAACAAGAGGCACCAACTGAAAATAAATAACGGTGAAAATATTTTGTATCACATACACATATGAGCTAACATTTCATTCGTTTGTTAAAAACAAATACGCAGTTGGTCTGTTCTGCAGAAATTTAATTCTCCCGACTGCATACATTGTACAGTTTGATGGATGTGTCTCGCGTTTACAGATTTTAAATTGCTGCGTGGTGTAGAAGTTGCAAAAATAATTCATATATATGTGTTTCGTGCACGTTTTCCGTACGCATGTTTCAATTATGCAAACAAAATGGCAAATGTTCATGAAAATTACTAGGTTCTGTGTCTACATGTGAATTTAGACTTAATTGGAGAAAACGAATATTGGATACTTGAGCTGCAAACACATTAATACTTACTGATATGTAAAGAGCAATTCAGGTTTATGTTTATGTAACCTGTATTTGAAATAAGGTGAGGCCACTCGTTTGAAAATAGTGTGTATGTGTGTGCGGTATTGCTTCTTTCACACGATATTATCTACTTGTTCCTAAATGTAATTTATCAAGCTCAATGATCTTAGGATTGATGAACATGAATAGTTTGCAATGAATAAAAGTATTTAGACGACAAATTTCTTGATATGTGTGAGTCATCAACTTTTTAACAAAACGTCAGTAATTTTCCAGTATCGTTACAATTTTGAGCTATGCTTTACAACTGGTGTCGAAAATGGGAATCTTAAGCTGTGCTAAACTGACAACGGACACATAGTAAGAGACATTAGTAAGAGACTATGTCGATTATTTAGTAATACATTATATGCTAAAGGTATTGCAGTAAGATGAGTATGTTAAAGGTTTCTGATGTTTTCCTTTCCAAAAAAAATCAATTGGTTGTCTGTAAAGTCGGTTTACGGACGATAGTTTTACGTGATAACGTCATAAAGAAACATTGATGAAAAATTGCATACTTTTATGAATTGAATTGAATTATTATCACTGAATTATCATTATTTTGTATAATACAAAGAAGGAGTTAATTGAAAATTACAATTTTTTCGATAAATTATCATTTATTTACATTCGTTAATTCAAATATTTTTTTACTTAAATTATACAGATTAATTACAAGTAACAATGTGCTATTAACAATTTATTTACAACTTATATACATGTGTTATATTTAAGATCCTCCAATCTGCGTTATTCTGTTAAGGATAGGACGATGATAGGAAAAGTACAAAAATTATTTTAACAAAAAAAAAGTACTTATTGATACATTGTTAATTAAAAATTGATATAATAATTTGATAATTGATATAATTATTTTATTATTAATTATTTTATTAATTTATTATTGTTTATTATTATTTTATTATTTTTTATAATTATTTTATTATTTTATTATTAATTATTTTATTAATTTATCGTTTATAATTATTCTTAATTTATTTATTTATAATTAATATTAATTATTAATATTATCAATATTAATAATATTGTTACAATATAATCAAACAATGAATTATTGTATTGTTTATATGAATTCCATATCCCTACTAAAATGTAAATATTCAAATGGACTAACTGATATCAATATACTTATGTATACACTATTTGTATCATTCTATACGAATAAACATTTCATCTAATTGTGTTACTGCATGTTTGTAAATATCTACTAAATTATCAGATTTTGATTTTACGTATCGAGGACACATGAATGATGGATCTATTGCTTCGCACTTTTTGGATATTCATAACTTACAATATAAGAATATTATTAATATAGATGTACCATTAGCAATTTACCAACTCGACAGTTACTACAACAAACATACACAAATATTCTTGATCGAAGCCGCGGGATTAAAAAAATGAGTTTTTTTTGCTATACTTCGGTACTTTTTAACCTATCATTTTTTGCGATCGAAGCCGGGGGTTTAAATAATATATTGGGCCGATCGTGCCTCTCTATCGCTTGTTGCGCGCTCTCGCTTGCACGCTCAGGCTCAGACGGAACGTGACACTTTTTCGTGCGTGCAGCCGGTGTTCATCAATTTATAAGACGTTATCACGTCAAAAAGTAAAATAAAAGTAATAAATTGATGTTGCTGAAACTATAGAAACAGCAAAAACAGGAAAAGGTAACCAAACACTTGCTTTACATAAGCAATTCATCATCATCATGGCGTTACAGGTCTAACCCCAATAGTTCGTAGGTTCTCTTCTATATAATCCAAGGACCTTGATCTTGATGTACCTACCTTGCGATGACCAAAAGACCTCCCCAACAATGTTTTTCTAGTAGGTGCCTCTTCATGCATTCTCATAACCTGACCATTTCAACTGAGTCTTGTTACTTTGTTCCACAACATCTGACTCCTAAAACAGCCTATAAAATTCCAAGTTATATCTTTCGTTCAAAAACATATTTTGATAACAAGTCCTATAAATTTTCATTAAACCTTTCTTCTAAAGACAACCTAAGGCTGACTGATTTCTTTCCGCGAGCATTCATATCTCACAACCGTATGTCAACACTTATCTAATTAGATATTTATACAGTTTATATTCGTTCCTCTGGAAATATTTCTTGATATTCATTGGGGCATTACTGCAATGAGCATCTATTCACAAGTGTGGTTATATGTTTTATTTGAGTTGATATGTTTTTACCAAAATTAAAAAAATAAATATATTCGAAGTGATTAACAGAATCTACCAACTCCTCGTCAATGTTAATAAATTGATGCCTATGCAGGACTGGTCTTCTGGTTGAGGTTACTAGCATATATTATGTTTTATTTGTATTTATTACTAATGCAACTGTATTACCTTCGGTTTTCTGTGCTTCAAGAATCTCTATACCATCTCGTTTTTATCTACTAATAATGTCTACGTCATCAGCATACACAAGAATTTGCGCCAATTTGGTATGCATGGTTCCTGGTTACACTGTTACTTGGGAATCTTATCATTTTCTCTTTCGCCAGCTTAAAGAGCATAAAAAACACCGCGTCTCCCTGTTGGAGACCTCTGTAAGCTTCAAACAAATCGGACAGACCACCGTTTATTCTTGCTGTATGTCAGCTCCACAAGCATTACAAATAATTTGTTATTCTTCGTATTGTTTAAATTAGCAGCCATCCTTACTATTTCTTTTATGAATTTGCTAACTGCTATAATTTTTTTTTTTTTTTCGACTAAGCTTTTCGTCATTACTGACATCTTCAGGTCTTAAACAACGTTGTTTAAGACCTGAAGATGTCAGTAATGACGAAAAGCTTAGTCGAAAAAAAAAAAAAAAATTATAGCAGTTAGCAAATTCATAAAAGAAATTTGTTATTCTCTCATCGCTGCATATAACCTCTGTCAACCTACCAAAATCCTACGCTGCTCTAAAGTCGACAACGATATGTTGAGTGTCTGTGCCATATCCCAAGGTCTTTTCCAGAACTTAGGTGATGGCTAATTACTATTTGAATTTCTTTTATGAATTTGCTAACTGCTATAATTTTTTATTGTTCGACTAAGCTTTTCGTCATTACTGACATCTTCAGGTCTTAAAAACCTGGCTTATTCCGGCTTATTCTTTCGGAATATAGCCGAATGCTGTTGCATTGTATATTAGCAAATAATTTATAAGCCGTATTTAGCAGTATGATTCCTAGATATATTACTAGATATATATTCCTAGGTATAGTAATTTTTATATTCCATTCATTTGAGATGTTTACCTGATTTCATATTTCCTCTTTTTAAGTTATGTATACTATTCCTCAGTCCCTCACCACCACTGCTAATCGGCTCCAGTGAAATGTTATCACTTCCTGAGCTTTTATTATTGAACACTTGTTCGGTGGCTTCTCCAAACTCCTCTTGCGTTGGCAGATCCTGCCTTTGCTCCTCCTCCTCATCTCTTGGCTCAAATTATTTCTTTATACTTTTTCGTTCTTCTTGTGGAAGTTTCCGCTACGGATTCAACAGCAAATGAATGTGCTGTACATATCTTTATAATATTCCTTTTACACATGTCATGCAAACTTTGAGAGTTTTCGCAAACAAACGTCACCATTTAAATTGTACTTGATCATCTCAAAACCTTGATGTTGGAGTATGTGCATACCTTTAAAAGAAATTCAGCTAAAAAAGCAGCACTACTGAATAAAGGTGACTTTCTTAGAAGAAACGGTTTGGATTGCAGGAGCATCGGTCTGTCAGTATCAAATAATACAGTGCTAGTTAAGCCTATACGCAGTGTAAATGAAGAGTACGGCCATGGTGTTAATATACATAGCATACTAAATGAAGGCAGAAATTAGTTGTAAATAGAATTACGTGGGCCATAGTGGGCGAGACAAATGAGAAGCTGTTCTTCTTGGAATCCTCAGCAGAATGTGGCAAGACCTGTGTATATTCCCAACCATTCAGAATATTGTTTGGGGGCAAAGTCACATCGCATTAACATCAGCATGGGATGGCATAGCTGTGCTACTCGAGAACCTACACTCAATCGGATAATCGTATCCTCGTCTGTATTGCCTTCTTCTGTTTCCTCCTCCAAGGCTACTTCAGACGAAGATCCAGTTCTACGTGAAGCGTTAGTTATTCTAACTGATGAGACATTAGTGATCTTCACAGCACCAGTAGACTGTGTGGGTAGTTTACACAATAAAATGTAACGATGCTTTGTTTAGAGATTTTGTTTAGTGGAGACTTCAAGCAAGTCTTACCAGTAGTCCCAATGGCAAGTATAGTCCAAACAACAACACTTTGACTTTTATAACCACGCTTCATGTGACCCAAAATATGAATGCCAATGCTAAGGAACGAGAATCTGACGAGCGAGTGTTTCGATTGTTAACGGGATTCTCGTTAAAAAATTCTTGGGTTGTGAAAAAATTATTAATTTTCCCATCAAATTCATGTGTAAGAAAAATTTACACTTGTTCGCAAGTTTCACACACACACACACACACATATGTTTGGTAAAATTTACTGGATAGAAATAATGTAGACAAATATTCAAACAGAACTATTGTGTGCCCGTTGAACGCTGCAACCTGCTCAAGCAGAAGTTGCTGAAAAACATGTTTGAATTGGTATCCAAGTCACTTATTGACAGAATCTGTATAATATTTATCGTATTTTATCCGTCGTGTGACTTCGTGTTGCGTTCGATTGGTTTACGCGTTTCGAAACATATGTTCTGTCTTCAGAAATAAAAAATCACTCAAAGTGAGTTCGTTAAATATTAAAATTGCAAATATTGAAAACAGTTGTGCACATATCCGCGTTACATGAGTGCCCACTCGTGTAACGCGGTTATGTGCAGAACTGTTTTCAATATTTACAATTTTAATATTTAACGAACTCACTTTGAGTGATTTTTTATTTCTGAAGACGGAAAATATGTTTCGAAACGCGTAAACCAATCGAACGCAACACCAAGTCACACGACGGATAAAATACGGTAAATATTATACAGAGAAGATGCTGTGTTTACTTCAAGGGATATGAACGAGTATTGCAGCATGGACCTGAATCCGTCCTGAATGCATCCTGAATGAACCAGCAAAACAATACAACATCCCATTAAAGTTTTTGAATTTCCATTAAATCCTTTGGAATGCCACTTCATAAACTCATTATAAAAGTTGTAATACTTATCAGAAACGTTAACTTGGGATTAGGTTTAGTTAATGCTGACCACATGGTGGTAAGTCGTTTAATGGAAAAAGCAGTAAGCCTGAAGGCTCTTACAGGGGTCAGAATTGGAATAATAATTTCGTTGTCAAGAATAAAGCTAATATGAACTGACTAAAACATGCCATTCTGTTTGTCAAAATTGTAGTTTCCATTGAAACTAACGTTTGAACTATAAATAAATTCCAAGGCTATTAGTTAGGGAAAATTATAATATGTCTGGCTAACCCCGTTTGTACTCCTTGGTAGTTGTATGTGGCGTTCAGTCGGGTGAAGGCTACAGCAGAAGTACAAATAGTTATTAACAAAACAAGTGAGCAAGGCCAAGATGGTGATACGGCATATATAAAGAATATTGTAGGAACAGAAATACTATTACATAACAGAACAACCACCTACGCTGTTTTTACCGCAGAATAGTTCTACTATCAGCACAAAAGTGGTAAAACTTGATTCTGAGTTTACAAAAATAATAAATACAAATAATTGTCAATAAAGTTTGCTTGCGCTTGTGTTTGAAAAGTGCTTATCCCAGCGCTGATCGTTCTATGACAATCTCGAGTAGAACTATTAGTATGAAAGACCCATCAGTGAGTAATGAATGTGGTTTCTCCTTGACCATATCTTGTAAATCTTCTGCTTGCCACGCAAAATTTGCTAAATACAAGCAAAGTCTCCAACGAATATAAGGCGCTACCAACACATTGTAAATATACGACAGATAAGGTTCCTTGTAAAATCAGGTTTAAAGTGGATAAGAAAATTAATTAAATCAAGAGTTATCTACTAGCAGCTCTTGTCACAGCAAAGGTCTTGTACCTATCAGTTCCAAACACACCATTAACCTACATCTCAGATTCACACTCTAGCCGCATATCAGTTTTAGCTTTCACAGTGTCTCAATAACGTAATGTGTCCACAGTAATAACCAGATTATAACTAAAACGGATAACATAATTCTAAGTTCTTAATAGTTCAGACAATAAAGTAATATTTTTGCATTATTTAAATATTGCAAACAATTAATGCTTTTCAAATGATTTTACAAGAAGTAATTATTTTTAAATGCTTAAAATGCACAAGGGAACTAAACTGGTTAGCCATGAGTTATAATAAATATGAGCTTCCTTATACTAACAATATGACTGTGTGTTCTTGAGTTTGTAACTTGTTCATGAGGTACATATGCGACAGCATAGTAATACCATAAACAATTCTCAGATTAACTTGATAATTAAATTGTATTCCGGTCTGTGGGATACTGATTCCTGACAGGGGAATTATCCAACTCCGCCCATGAATATGAAATAACTTTGCAACTCTGGACACAATTCACCCGTACACGGTGACCTACTGAGTGTGAAATAATTCATGAAACTACAACTGAAATTTATAACGTTTGTTTATGTTTTGAAACATTAATTTACAAACACATTTATGGCGAAAAATCAGTCGTCTTTACAGTTTTTGTTAGTAAACAATTAGAAATTTCTATAACAGTAACGGTAAAAATTATCCATATATACTGTTAGTGGATTAATTTCGAATCATTATTTTGTGGTAATAATAAGAATAAAAAGGTGTTCCACATGTTCAAATCAGCAGCTTCAAATTGGCGGAGGTACGTTGCCCAGTGACTGCTTCCGTCAAAGGTTGAAGCTTTGACATGAACTGTCCCTACTGCAGGCAAAGTTACTTTCCCTGTTGACTTATTTTCTGTATCTTTTTCTGTCTTTATCTTTGGTACAGTCTGTTCAGAAATTTGTTTTGGTTGTATTTTCATGAACTGTTCAACTTCATTTTTAATTTGCTCTTTTATAATTGCCATTAAGTTTTCTACTGCAGATATTTTATTTGACACAGATTCTTCTCTGACAGATACTTTTGTAGACATCGATTCTTCAAAATTCGAATCAGATTTTTCTACTTCAGCTATTTTTAATGTCATTGATTCTTGTACCTCCGATATTTTAGTAACTTGATTATTAATCTCACCTCGTAGGAGACCCAATTCTGCAGCGGTTTGTTCTTGTGTCTGCTTTTGCTCCTGTATTAACCCCTTGATGTATTCTATTTCACGCTTCCGTTCCTCTGCCTCCTGCTTACGTTCTTTTTTCGTCTTTCTTCTGTTTCTATCATTAGTGCTTTCTAACGTTCCTCAGCCTCTTCTCTTCCCTGCCTGCGTTTTTCATCCCGTCGTGTTTTGTGCTTCTTCCGCCTCCTGTCGGCGTCTTTTCTCTGCTTCCTCTCTTTCTTGTCTTCGTTCTCCTTTTGTCTCTTCCCGTGTCTGCCGCAGCAGCGCTCTGAAAGCTTCCATCATCTGACTGGCATCCATTGTTTACTGATTAGTTACGAATTACCTTGTCTTGTAAAAAGTGTCTATTGTTTCCACTGTTAACCGTTCTATCCCAGTTCTGACCCCAATGTTTCGACGGTCTACTTGCTCGTCGTAGGTACAGTGGAAATAAAATACAAGACACCACTTAAGTCACTAATTACCAGCTTTAATTTTCACAGTTAATAGTTCGTAATTAACAACACAGTCTCTTATAACAAAAAATTCACAAATCAAAAATTGTTAACACGCAAGTAAATGTCAAGTAATATTACAACACAATTGTATTACAATATACCGTCCGATTATAAAACATAACACTTACCTAACAACCACTTGCACGAGCACAGTAATATCGTCCGATAATAACTCGAACCGCACTGTAAATATATCGCAGCTATACTGAAAACTAAGGCCGCTGCCGCCATGTATTTATACCTCCGGTCACAGACCAGAAGTTCCAAACTGCGTCTTAGCGCCAGTGTGTACTACGTAATTAATTGCGGCCTTGACACAGTCCGCGCGGCTGGCGGCTTCGAGAAGTCTCTCGCAAATGCGTCTAGAGTCGCGTATGCCGCACACATTAGAGCGAGATTCTTCTGGCACATTCGACAAACACGTAGATTGTTCTGTGATGTCGTAACACTGCCTCCTCCTTAATCCTGTTCGCCCCGAACTGGCAAACCGTCTCTGAAGTAATACTATACCAGGCAGTCTAGGTGGACGTCCTTGCGAAAGATAATTCTCCGGTACTTCGAACTCAGTCCCGTGTGATCAGAACATCACGTTCTCAGGAATGCGAGTCTTCCGCTCAATCACTAGTTCCGCTGAAATCACTCCCGTTGCGTCATGTACTGATGACCTAACCACCACTGGCTGATCCAAGTTTGTTTGGTTCTCGTCAACTACCTCTTTTGTAACCTCATCTTCAGCCACTGTTCCCTCGGTCGCTTCTATCAGCTCAGGAACAACCAAGAGTGTTGTCTTGACACCCAAAGTTGGCTTTCCAATCACTTTTTATGTTGTTACACTTATTTGTATTTCCTCTGCTAGTTCTTCCTCCATTTCGCTTGCAATAGGAAGGGTTCCTCTTGACCAGACCTGTTGCCTTTTTCTTCGATTAATGCCACTCGCTTAATTGAATCGTTGGTAGACATTGTCATTTTAACCATGCAAAGCTTTATCTTCTCTTGGCCAACCTTCAGGACATTCTCTCTTAACTCCACAACGAATCCGTAGGCATTCATAATATCCGTGTCAAGAATCACTTCATCGTCAATGTCTGCAACGATCATTTGGTGGCTAAACTGGAGAAGACCCAGGCGTACACGTACGTCTACCTTTCCTAGCACCTTGACGGGGCTTCCAGTCACAGTCTGTTTTGTACAAGAGCTAATTTAGGCCGTCGGCTGCTGATTAAGTCCGGGCGCACAATAGACACTTTTGCGCCCGTGTCAACTGTAAATGATGTTGGGTTTACCTTCCGCAAGCCCATTAACAATCAAGTTTCCACTGGTCTTATGTAGGTCTTCTGAGGATTTACTTCTCCAGTTGGTGCGATCACTCTCTTCTCTCGGTATCCTCTTCTCCCAACAGTCTACCTGTAGATGTCCACGTTTTCCACAGTTGTAACATTTCAGTCTTCTGTCTTTATTCCATCGTTCAAATCGGTGCGACTCTCTTGAGTTTCTAAATTGAATGTCCGAGAACATTGTTTTTCTGCACGCATCGTAACGGCAATGTGATACAGGGATCTTCTGACTGCAATGTGATGGCACAAACGCATTAATGTAGCGGGACGCTGACTTGGCAGCTTCAAACTCTAGGGCGTGAACAAGAGCTTCTGAGCTATTTCGGTGCCTTGCCATTCGTAACACTTGCTGAAGTTCACAATCTCCGATGCCATTAAAAAATGTCTGCACCGCAAACCTCATTTGAAAATCTTCTGGTGCTTCAGGATAGGCTAATCTAATCAATCTGTCGATACTTGCTTTAACCTCTTGAAGACTCTCCCCGGAACGTTGTCGTCTTGTTCTCAACTGCGCGTAGTACACAATCGCAAATGTTTATCACCATAGCGTAATTCTAGAGCTTTTATCAACTCGGTATAGATGTTCTGGCTGTCAGGTGGCACTTTCTGTAGTAATTTTGCTGCAGGTTCTTTTAATGCAAAAACGAGTGAAACAGCCTTGTCTTTCCTGTCCAATTATTTGCGCATGCTGCAACTCCAAATTGGCCGAGGTGCGTTGCCCAGTGACTGCTTCCGTCAAAGGTTGGAGCTTTGACATGAACTGTCCCTACTGTAGGCAAAGTGACTTTCTCTATTAACTTATTTTCTGCGTCTTCTTCTGTCTTTTCTCTTTCCTGCCTGCGTTTTTCATCCTGTCGTTTTTCTGCTTCTTCTCTTTCTTTTCTTCGTTCTTCTTTTTGTCGTCTTCTGCTTCTTCCGCCTCCTGTCGGCGTCTTTTCTCTGCTTCCTCTGCGTCCTGTCGTCGTCGTTCCTCTGTCTGCAACAGTAGCGCCTGGAAATTCTCTATCATCTGACTGGCATCCATTTTTTCCGATTAATCACGAATTATACTCGTCTTGTACAAAGTGTCCACTGTTTCCACTGTTCTATGCCAGTTCTGACACCACTGGTACGACGGTCTACTTCATCGTCTTAGGTACAGTGCAAAACAAAATACAATAACCCAATTAAGTCACTAATTACCAGCTTTAATTTTCACTGTTAAACAGTTCGCAATTAACAACACAGTCTCTTACAACAAATCAAATCAAAATTGTTCACACGAAATAAAATATCCACTAATATTAGACACAATTGTATTACAATTACCGCCCGATTATAAAACACAGCACTTCACTAATATCCACTTGAACGCACACAGTAATAATACCGAACCACACCGTAAATAGTCCTATATCGCCATTAATACTGAAAACTAAGGCCGCTGCCGCCATGTATTTATACCTCTCCTCACATACCAGAACTTTCCAAACTGCGTCTTAGCGCCAGTGTGAACTACGTAATTAATTACGGGCTTGACAGTCCGCGCGGCTGGCGGCTTCGAGAAGACTCTCGCGAATGCGTCTACAGTCACGTATGCCACACACACATTAGAGCGAGATTCTTCTGGCACATTTGACAAACACGTAGATTGTTCTGTGATGTCGTAACAATATAGTTGTTGATGGCTTTAGCGGTTTGTCGTCGGCGGTCTTTGATGCCTACTTTCACTTTTACTATATATAGCCTATATGGGTTGTGCTTTTTACACCCCTGTCACAGTGTTCTTTTGGCCTTATTGAAGTGCAAAGAAGTCTTCTTGATGGAACGTTTGTGTACATAGTGCTTGTATTTGTGAGTGCAGTGTGTTTTCCTATTAAGTATTTATTCGTATTATTTATTTGCTTGATCATATACTGTGTAAAATTTTGTTATTATTATCTTGCC
The DNA here is from genome assembly GCA_034769895.1 of Magicicada septendecula. Classification (NCBI taxonomy): domain Eukaryota; kingdom Metazoa; phylum Arthropoda; class Insecta; order Hemiptera; family Cicadidae; genus Magicicada; species Magicicada septendecula. The sequence goes on from CM068373.1 coordinate 477,780,506, forward strand.
GATTCTCTACCACTTTGTGACGATTTAAGATGCCTAAATCCCACAATAAAAAAAAAATTAAAAATTATAATACTAAAATAATTTAATACGGTACTGATGAACCCTTTCTCCATCCCCCAAACCGGTAGTAACATGCCGATTTGCCAATGTATCAGCTAATAAAATTAGATTTAAAGAAACCCAATAAATCCATAACGACGTCGCGTTACATAAAAGAATAATAAAAGTATAGAGTGATGTAATTAAAATGTAATTAAAATTAAAGGAAAATAATTAATAATAATTGAGAACTACTTTTCGCGCTGAGAAACTACCCGCGCGCGGACAGCCCCATTACTCCTATAGTTAGTTAGTTCAGTTGAATCAGAGAGTCCGCTGGTGATACAGTGTACAGAAAGTTATGTTGACAATATAAAACATGTAGACTAGGTAAAGCTTGTGTAATTGCTGAATGATGTGAATGCTGTAAATGACTTGTGTGTGCGACGATGACATCTCTATAATTAAATAACATCACCTAAATGTGATGTTAAACTTCTAGAATGTAACTGTTAACCATAAGCAGTATGTGCGGTACAACAATGAGAACACCAGTGAAAGTTGCCACCAAGAAACAGACCACAAGAATCTACCGAAGAGACAGACTACTCATCTTTTTAAGTATGACACCAAACTTCACCAACACACGATAGACAGAAGATCTCCCAGACACCCTGCACAACAGACAGAAGCGCCGACTCGCCGAGGATATGTTACACACAGGTGACACGGTAGTTCTACCTCCGTGGTTCAGAACTTAACTTAAACTAATATATGAAAGACACTTAAATAACAAAATAAGAGTAAAATAAAACACAAAAGACTGACCTAATTACCATAAAATAGTAATTTCATAATATGTAATAAGATGTGTTAAGTTTAATGAGTACAACACTCTAAAGTTAAATAAGCCCATTCTTCAGATGGCAAAAATTAAAGATTATTATTTGTAATACAGGAACAAACAACTCGGATCCGAGGGCAGTATATGCTATGTTCACCCATGACTTACACTAATTTCAATTGTACGAAATGTGCAAATATTTTTGTCTTTAGTATACTCATTACTAATTTTCTTCTATGATGTTAAAATAGTATGTAATAAAGAGATGTTATGGTCCAAAAAGGTGAGTGAATAAATCTACAAACCCCTGTCAAAATTCCTGAATTAACCAATTAACCAGGTTCCCGATATTATAACGTTAAGACGTTATAACTTGTCGATAGAGTAATATGAATTATTTATATTGACGTACTAGTTTATAATTAGCCTCAAGACGACTACCGTTTGACTGGGTTGGCCGAAAAGATGCACTTTTTTTCTGTGATGGCAGAAGTCCGTCCGAGAAGAGAGAGATTCAAAGGTGTACAATTCATCAGAGCTATCTTTTAAGGAACTTGTGATTTCTCACCAGAAGACGGGAAAAGTTTTAAAAGCGCTTGTTACATAATGAAACATAATGAAAGAAAATGCTTTCAAGAGTATACGCTATTAGCTTGAATAGTTTGGTAAATCAGCTAGAAACATTCGAATAATAATATGTGTTAATATTAGTTATATAAGTCATTGAATATATAAATTTGAAAACTTGTAACTGGAAAACAGAGTATTATGTCAACTATTTATAAAATTTATCAATATAGTTTAATGAAAAATATTATACTTGGTCGATTTTTTAAGCATGTGTCAAAGTGTATGTTTATTAGCAGTTTGTCAGGAATTTGAGTTAGATCTGTATGCTTTAAAAATACAATTGTAAATACAAACTGTTGTTATCAGGAATTGCTTTCAGCTAATTTAAAGGCCAATTAATCGTTTACTGTCTGCATTAGCTCAGTGGTATCTACGGAGCTAACAATTCCTTTTGTCTCTGAAACTACAGTCAACCCTTATTAGAGAAGCAGCGCTTTGTTCTACAGACTGGAATTTCATTTTGTGTCCAATTTCCGTTCGTCTTCCTTTGTAAAATATATAACCTCTCAACTGCACTTCATCTTGCTTACACACACACAACAGTCGTAACAATACATTAAGTTGTTTTGTTTGTTCATCTTCCTTTTTCAACATACTTTGAAAGTCAATTACAACATACCTAACGACCAATTACAGTATAAATCACACACACTTTTTGACACAATTATACATAAAACTAACAATAATTTGGATCCCTGCGCCAATCCCCTTCCACCACACAACACCACCACTATACCTTTCAAAATAAAAACCGTTACAAGTTAAGGGCAGTCTGTCTCAAAGCTGACGAAGGTGCACATTACGCCGAAACGCGTACGGGAATAAAAGACAAGTAAATTTCACAAGTTGAAGGTTTCAATATTCTATATTAGTAATACATTACGTTTTCGATTCCGTAAATATTTTAACAATCGTAAAACTATGTACGATTTTGATTTTGTTTTCATTTGTTTCGTTTACGATGCACGTTTGTTTTCATTTCGTAAAACTACCGGTCGATACTTCATAATTAGTAGCTAAAAGGACGCAAGTAAAAACGTTCAAATTAAATATTATTATATATATATATATATAAACTTTCACAATATGAACTTACTTTCATTTATCTTTCCCAAACGTTTCGAGGTGATGTTCCTCTTCCTCAGTGGGATTAAATACTGAATGTCATTTTAACAGTATAACGGTTATGGACTGGTGTGTGTGGTGGGGGTTGATGGTGGGAGGGAATTGGCGCTGGGGTTCAAATTGTGTGTTTGGATCAATGTATCGAATAGTGTATGTGATCTATAATGTAATTGTTCATTTAATGTGTTGTTTGGTTGTAGTGGGCGATGTCTGTATATTTCAAATTGTTCAGCTGTGTTTAGTTTTCTACTTTTAGGTAAGTAGTGTAATATTTCCATGTTGTGTTCTATGTTTGTGTAACTGTGGTTTTCGTTTTGTAAATGTGTGGCAAATGTGGAATGTATGTAGTTTGTGGTGAGGGCTTTTAAATGTTTTGAAAATCTAGAGGAAAAAGATCTTCCCGTCTAGCCGATGTAGAATTGGTGACATTACAATTTAATTTATATACCCCTGTTTTGCTGTTTGTGTCTGTGTTTTTGTTAGTATTATTTATGTGTTTCCTAATGGTGTTGTTGGTTCTGTAGGCTACTTTATAATTATGTTTTCTAAATGTGTTTGCAATTTTGTGCGTATTGGAATTGTAGTATGTAAGTGTTATGTATTTACTGGGTTGTGTGCTGTTGATCTGATGTGTTTTACTTTTTGTGTTTAGGATGCGTTTGTGTAGTTTATTTATTAAATCGGGGTTGTAACAAATTAAAGTATATTCACCACTAAAAACGTCATAAAATATTTCCGTAAATAGTTAAAAAGGGAATTATTTTGTAATGGTTAATACGATAACTTTAGAATCATCGACACTCTTTGCAAACATTCAAACAAGATCTGACGAGTGGTTGGTAACCTTTGGTAACCTTGGTAACCTTTTATTAAACTTGGTAACCTTTGGTAACCTTGGTAACCTTTGAGACTCCCCATTTCATGAGAGTACACACGAACAAACGCGCATAATTCACACTGAATATAAAAATTAGCTATAATGACTGAGTAAGGAAAAGATGGCAAGAATATTGGACATTGAAATTCTAATATTTGTTCACTGGGAAATGTCGGGTATAAAGTGGACGGATGAAAAAACAAAGTCTAATTGCATACGATCTCTAAGTCTAGAACAAAGAGTAAATGTTGCAGAGTAGGTTTATGAAAACGCAAACGTCGTACCAGACATGAAACATAACTCGCCTACAAATGAACCTCTTCGACTAAAGAGAAACTATGAAACTAACAGCGTAACAGTGTTAAAATTATGTAACTGAAACGCGGAAAACAGAGGCCTGTCAAGCTTTTAGCAGTACATGACGTTACTGCCTCAAAGAGTTGTTATAAAATGAGTGTGCTGAAGCCTGCAGATAACAGAAAGGCAACTGGAGATTAGAAAAAGCAAAAGTTTTGAAATTTGTAGGAAAACACATTTCAAAAGAAACTGAAAGGTGTTTTACTTAGAAAGCGTATTTAACTAGAAAGTTCTGACGACTAGACCAAGAGTCGACAACTTGCAGCACGTGTATCAAGGACAAGCGAAATGCTTTCCAGTGCTAAGCTGCACTGAACGCTTCAAAACATATAATGTAAAGTCGATACAAATGAATATTTTAGAATATTAAATTTTATTTAAAAAATAGATATTAAAGAACAGAAGGAGTTTTAACTGTGTATTTATAACAGCTACAGCAGCGCTGATACACGTATTCCAGATTATTTTCAAGTTGACTGTGACCAAACACAAAGTTCCCAGTGATCTGATGTGAACAACAAGGGTTATTTTTCACGAATTCAAAACCTAAATTTCTGAAAATGACTTCAAAATTTTAAATTAAAATAAATCAAATAATTTGATACGAGCTGTAACTTTTGTATTTACTGAAATTAATTATGTTAAATTATATATTTCAGAGAAAGTAAACAACTTTTTTGTAGTTAATTCTTTTTGAAACAGGTATTATAAGGTAAGAATGTTAGGTCAGTTTAATTTGTTTCTTCACTTTCTGTGGATTATGTTTCAGCGGGCATTTAATCTGTTTAAAGTTGCCTAATTTAGACAAGCTGGTGAAATTCTGTACGATTTGGTACAATACTACTACATTTTTGACGACCTCTGATCTAAAGTCTAGCGTAACCTAAATCAGATCTACTTTACGATTGTGATAAAATATACGATTTATTAACGTAGCTTTGTAATTGTTGTCATATAATAATATATTAATAATAATGTTGGTAATATTATTAATTATTATTAATAACTTATTCATAATTATTTGTAATAATATTAAATAACGTTTATTGTTAATACTCTATATTCTTTCCCACTGATAACTAAAAAAACATGTAATACATAGGCTATAAATTGTTTCTTGAATCAATTTAAATAAATAATTTAAACCATTAATGGAAAACTATTAAGTAAAACTAACCTCCCTGTGTCTATGCTAGATTACATTTCATACAGATTTTGTATTAAATATCTGCCTGTTACGCAGATTTTGCAATTAATTTATAAATAAATAGGGAGAATTTATGTTACCAAAAATTCTTCTGACTATACCTAAATACTGCAATCCTTATCTTAAATAAAAATTATTAAATCTTTATAAAAAACATTAAAAAATATTTCTAAGTCAGTCACTTTAGGCAGACTGCCTAAATGACTAGATGACAATTTAAATTACAAAATGTAATGTAATTTTAATTAATTATACAAACAGTAATCAACGACTGTTTGTTTAATTAATTAAAATATCATTACATTTCGTAATTTAAATTGTAATACTGTATAAATTAAGTTCTCTCATACTATAATTTGCTCGTTTCTTAAAGATAATTGGAAGATGTAAACAAACTATCATAAGTCTTCACATATACAATGATACATACATACGCACGCACACACTCACATACACGAACACATTCACCCAAATATTTAATTGTTCCGTTGTGTTTGACATTTCTTTTGTATTTCATACACAGGTCCTGAAAATGCGATGAACATTGTCGAAACGTCGACGCAAAATATTTAAAATTTGTGTTATTTTTGACCGATCCTCACTAACCATCCTCTAAAAAATTCATTGATTGACGGTCACTACAAATTTAAGGATTTAAAGTAGATAATATTTACTTAAAAAATTATTACATATGTTTTGCGATCTGTGGGTGATTTGCACAATATTGACAAATTAAAATCATTAAAGATATATGCTATTAGTGTATTTAGCTTGTAAGTGTATATCAGACATGCATTTAGGTTTTTGTAAATTAAGAATTACAACGTTAACAAAAACTATATAAATAGTCTAAAACAATCTTTAATTTAAAATCATTTTTAAGGTAACAAACTTTTTGTAATACGTTCTGAGTTCAAAGAGACTTGTACTGTGCATTAACAACAGACAATTGTTTTTTGTAGTTGCAGGGTTTACGTGGAAAAGAAAACTAATTAACCCGGGGTTACCTCTACTAGCATCGCACGCCAAAGCAAAAGGAGCTTGTGGCAGTGAGTTACAGGCACGTTTCAGATGCAGACACAATAACTATAGATAGATGCAGACATAATAACTATGGATTATTATTAAGTTACTTATGTATATAATTTAAGCTCAATTACAATGGACTACGAAATAATTTAACAGTAGTAGGCTAACGGGTGAGTAGACGATCAACCGTTTGCACAGGCAAAGCAACAGAACATTTTTGTTGCTCAATATTTTGAGGAAGGAGATAGTAATGTGGGCAGAATCAACCCACTGCACGGCACTCAACTGTATAGGATTGCTTAACTAATTGTAAAGTCGGCGCTATAGTTGTACGATATAATGATGCTTTGAAAATTACAGTCTTGCATTAGGAAACGAATGTTTTGCAGCTGAGAAAGTCAACATTATTAAATCGTATTTTTAAAGTTAAACCATTATTACATTTGTTATGTTTTTCAATTTGTACTGTAATCCTGTAGTTTACAATTGCAAGTGAAATACAACACGTTTATGTTAACAAATGTCAGTTGTTTATACATTACATTTTCCACTTTGTTTTCAGTATATCAAGTTAAAAATTGTATATCAATTACCTTTAATTGATGAACTGCGTACATCATCATAGCGTTTTAAATTATCTCAATGTTTTATTGTTTTCCTCCAATCGTTGGCGCGGATAATCGAGAGATGGCTGTATTTTCTTTCGAACATTTGCAAACAAAAATATATGACAGTTTACGTTTGCTTAGTCAAATCTTCTTTGACATATTATAGCCAAATATTTTGTCATTTGGTTTTCTGTGTTTTCAATTCATTGGCTTGTTTTAGTAGTCGGTTTTACAACGTCTTTGTGAGCGCTTTTTCATTGGGTTTGAACTTTATAATGTTGTGCAAATATGATAGACTATAATATTCCAACGTATAAAAGTTATTTGAACGTAAATCTATTACAATGGAGTTGTTACACGTTGAATAACATAATGTACTTTAGTAAAGACAAATGCTCTTAGCAGGAAAACACTGAAATACTCAAAGAAAAACACAAAGAAATGCATGTCTGGTAAAAAACTACAAGTGAGATTTATGTTTTTAAACGTATGATTAAGAAGTCTATAGAAAAAGGTTGAAGAAAGTCTTACAAAATACAATTAAATGATCTCGGAAATTAAACTATTCTCTTAACTACACCATGTAATGTCGTTTTGTAGAAACAGACAGGATTAAGACATTGTTTCCTCCACTGGTACAAAACTTAATATTCTGGATCACTGTTAGATTCAAAAGTTTTCAGTAATCGTGTATTATAGATTGTACAGTGGAATGATCTGGACACCGATATTTAATAAATATATAACACTGAAATACTTGAAATCAAGACACACGTTTTATTGAATCAAAAAGGAAATGTAAAAGCCTTTGAAAATAACAGCGGGATGGGTTTATTAGTTGAAACTTGTTAATGTTGTAGTACAGTAAATCTATTTTACCGTTTTAATTATGGAAACGTTTCAGAAAGAATCGGATTTGAAGAAAATTCACCTATTCAACACAGGTGCACCACTTTAAAGAGTCAGAGTGAATATTACTGGACTTTTAGATACCATCAGTAAAGAGAATCGATACATTCGAGTTATGAAATTAGGAGTACTCGTAGTTACCAAAATATCCGAATGTAAGATATATGTAAGATATCCGATATTACATATATATAAGATAAAGCCAAGCTCATCAAACAAATTTTTAGAAAGTTTCAGCATGTGCATTCCTCTGTATGTGTGCGTGTGTGAGGGTGTGTGGGTGTGTTATGCACATATCTGAAAGTAGAGTATTGGATGTAGTTAACGACTAAAGGATCTAAAACAAAACAAAGCCTTTTGTTTAACTGTAGAAAATATATTTGACTACAGTTCATGCACACAAAGAATAAAATGTGAGTCACGTTGGACAATTTTCATGTGAAAAATGTATGCCAATAATTTGTACTTTCATTGTTGGTTAGCGGTAGAAAAGGATAATAGTACGGAAGTATAACGTGTCCTCGAACGAGGAACACGTTCCTGTAAGGGGCACAGCGTATTTGTTAAACTTGTTTTCAATATTATCAGCAAGTATATTTTGTGGTATGGCATTCATGTGGAAAAAAGCAAAAGTCATGCTTAACAAATTGGGAGTGTTACAAAAACAATGGAATTAAATTTATGCTTTCGCGTATTACACTAAATATACCTCCCCCCCCCCACACGCGGAATATACGTACATTGCTAAACATCTTGCATTGATGCCACACATACTGCTCCTACAAAACGAAGAAACATTAGTTAAGCATTACTGATGCTGAGATTTTTCATTTTTAAACAGTAAAATTTATTCTGGTATGTTTCTAATTCAAACATCAGAATTACTTGTGTGTGTGTGTGTGTGTGTGTGTGTGTGGTTATATGTTAACAAACATTTTGTATTTAGAATTAATATTAGGCAATTACCTGTATTAACGTCCGTCTTGTGACCTATTTGGTTTTTTCCTTAAAACGACGCGTTTCGAGGATAAATCCTCATCATCAGGTTTAAATACTATAAAAACATCAAATTCACCCAAAAGGGGTAGTCAACTAGTTAAAACACACAAAAAACACAAAAACACCACACATAATTTAACATCGACACATTCTCGGCACAGTCCGATGCGCATCGAAGTGTCGATGTTAAATTATGTGTGGTGTTTTTTGTGTTTTAACTAGTTGACGACCCCTTTTAGGTGAATTTGATGTTTTTATAGTATTTAAACCTGATGATGAGGATTTATCCTCGAAACGCGTCGTTTTAAGGAAAAAACCAAATAAGTCACAAGACGGACGTTAATACAGGTAATTGTCTAATATTAATTCTCAATAGTTAGTAACGTGACTTGGAGACAATAAAAAAAATTTGTATTTTATTGGCTGAAAATTGTTTTGCAATACTTTTTCTAAATAGGACAAACATTGGTCACATCACTGTGTTTACCCTAAATATTGTGAAGCAGATTCTGAGTTAAATGGAAACTAACTTTACCTTAAAGTATTACTCAGGCTTTCACGGCCGGTGTCAGATGTATTGTTCATGTTATCGGGGCTGTTTGGCCGTGGTCCATGGTTTATTACAAAACCAAACGTTTCGGCAGCTCCAATGGCTGCCATCATCAGTGGTATAAAAAAATCCTGCACGTCGTTTGTTCACGTACAGGCCCACAGAACTGTGGTATAGGCTCACCACAGTACTGTCTAGCCTATACCACAGTACTGTGGGCCTGTACGTGAACACCCGACGTTCAGGATTTTTATACAACTGATGATGGCAGCCATTGGAGCTGCCGAAACGTTTGGTTTTGTAATAAACCATGGACCACGGCCAAACAGCCCCGATAACATGAACAATACATCCAACTTTACGTTGTTTATAGCATTAATGGCATTTCTATTTTTCACGCAAAATCATGATACAAATTTTACACGCAAATTTGTTAATTTTTAGTATTAAATACAGAATAAAACTTTTAAACTAGTAGTATGCAATTGCAAATGTATATTTTCTTCATTTAAATAAATTTGTTATTTATTGTTTTATATTTTTACTCTTACTAAAAACTAGCTCAATATCTTAAACACTAATACGGAAACGCGTTTACTTAAGACAGTTGTAGAAATCTGAACATTATTTTACAAAATTACGATTGTTCTTTTTTATACTGATTGGAGTATGTTGATTGACCCATAAGTATACATGTCTAAGAAATAAGTCTATAAAACTATATTTAAAGATCCATAACACATTACGTTTTGCTATATTCAACTCTGAAAAATGTTTAACTCTGGTTGTGCGTGTTGCTCCGGAAACATGCTGGGTGCGTTCAGTGATTTGTTGCCTTGAGGAAGTGACAGAATATATTAACCCTATCAAATAGCCACCTCTCACATAAAATAAGTTGCATATATTACACACGCTCACACACACGTTATGCCACTATATTCATTCCCATATAATAAAATTTAAATAGCTAAATTTGTTAACAACACTTCGTTAACAACAAATATATAGCATATCAGTTTCATGTTACTTATTAAAAAGATAAAATGTTTTACAAAGCACATGCGTTACTGGGAGTATTACTTCGCAGTAATAACAGTCCACAATTCAATGTTGCAGGCTTTCAGCAACTAAAAACTTTTGATATGTTTACTCGTTTATTTCAATATGCGCAGGCCTTTCAGTTTGTAACTTGTTTTGTAACACTATACAGGAGTCATTTAATAGTTCAAGTCTTCGATTACTTCTACAGTTAACGAGGGCTGTATGATAAGTACCTGTGTTTGATAATTGAGGGGACCACTGAGTCATATCTGCATTACCGTCTGTTAATATACAACAATGCAAAGGAAATGTCAGCTGATAAAATTTCATACAGATTAATTGAGTATCTTTGTTTTTCAAAGCTTTTGAATGTGGGTTAGTTTGTGTATTAGTGCAACCATTAAAAAACAGCGATCTCGGTCAAAAAATCTATTTATTTATAATTATTTAATTTTTGGAATTCGTTAAGGAAATAAAAGGTAAGTTGAATTCAGTTTATAGGGACCTTTGACGACTACCGTCATATATTGGTTCAGTGAATTCAAGCGCTGCCAAACAGCCGTATTTGTTGAATAGAGACACGCCGTTCAATTGAGGTAACTACTGATAATGTAATAGAGAAAATGCACAATATCGTGCCAGCAGACCTCCGGAATTCGCAAGGCATCTCTCCTTTGGGTATTAGAAGAATGGGAGGACACTTTCGTTGAAGTACTGCTGATTTATTGGGTAGATTCGATGCTGAATGAACGGAAAACGGCCTCGTTTGTCGAAGAAAATACCATGACTCTTTTACCATGACAAGCCACCAGCTCACTCGTACGCAATCGCCATAGCAAAACTTGTCGATTTGCGCTGTCAATTGTATTGCGCTCATCCACCGTATTCTCCAGATTTGCCCCCTTGTGTTTCCAAACATAAAAAATTGGCTAGGCGAAAAGCAGTTCACATCAAACAAAAAGGTCATAGCCGGAAAAGAGTTCTATCTTGCAAAGTTCGACAAATCATATATTTATGGTGACTTAAAAATTTGAGTAAAGTTGGTTCAGTATCACCGGACAAAATGCATCGAGCTGAATTAAGACTGTGTTTAGAATTAAATAAAAAATTGAGTTTTCTTTCCAAACACGTGTAACTATAGTACCACCCTCGCATGTTCCGCGTAAGTTGCCAATAATTTTACGTATAAAAATATATAACTAGTAATATAATTACGTTATTTATATTGCACTATAAAATTGCAATTTGTGACTGACGATTTAGTCTAATTTTAATATATGTGACTACTAAATTTTAGATTATTTAAAAAAAAAATTTAGGAAAGGAACAAAACATTATCACTATACAGTACCATCACTCTGGTTCGCAACAACATTCCATTCCTTCAAATTGGGAAGTAAATATTTCTACGTAAAGAGTAATGTTAAAATGATATTTATATAACTGGACGTAGAATTTTTGTTTCAGATAACACGTAAGTAGTACATAAATGGGAACGACAGGACAAGGTCATCCCCCTCCCCCTCCCCACAGTGTTATCAAAACAAACATACGTCATCAGGTCATCGTCCCCTTGTAAACAAACATACGTCATCAGGTCATCGTCCCCTTGTAAACAAACATACGTCATCAGGTCATCGTCCCCTTGTAAACAAACATACGTCATCAGGTCATCGTCCATGTAAACAAACATACGTCACCGGGGGGGGTCATCATCCCCCCTCCCGCCTGACATCATCGGTTCAACGTAACAACATATACGTCAAGTATCGTGTACGTCATCGCATCATAAACGTAACGTATACGTCGAATAACGTATACGTCATCGCACGCGTTGTCCACGTGATCGTAGCATGATTTCATTTCTTGCATAGTTGTTGCAACATATACGGTTTCATCATAGTGATTTACCTTGAAACCACTTTCCGCATACTTGGAAAGTTACATGATTACCTTGAATGCACGTGTTATCGATTATATATTATATTTTTCCTAGTAACATCCGCTTTTCCCACACGACTTACCTGGAGAATATTCACTATTTAAGTACGATGATTCTATATATATATTCGTTCTATCGTAACAATGTGTGCTGATCGTTACTTTTTCGAACACAAAAAACGTTTAAGTCATAGAAATAAAAATATAGTGAATAATTTATATGAAACACAGGTATCCGGTGTTCTTCATTTCAATTTATGTTATTGTCGGCTCGGTCGATTTCATAAACGTAAAATAGAAGAGTATTATTGTTTATATTGTTATAGTGCTGGTGTTAAACGATCTTTTGAAGAAAACGAGTCAAATTGGCGTTTACAGTCTACTCTCAACAACAATAAAAACAAAGATAAGGAGTATGAATTGTGGCAGTTACATCTTTCTCAGTGTACTCGCTGTGCTCAACTAGAAGAGGCTAATCTATCCGTTTGGAGAACAACTAATCGTTTGTTGGATACCGAATGTATTCACACCAACCGATGTGATTTTTATGAAGAGCCAGAGACTCATGAAAGTGTTGACTACTATGCACCGCTTAATCCTTATTCCGGCCTTGTAGGTATTCTATTCATTTAATATCATTAGTTTTTTACTCTATTAAAAAAAAATCAGAATGAATTCAATCAGTTGTGATGATAATACCCCCGCAACTCAATGGTGTCTATCTTATTTAAATGGTTATTATTGTTTTGAGGAAATCTGTAAAATAGTGATAACCAGATTTCCTGATGTCGACATTATTCTAAATAAATAACATTGAAAGGACAATTATTTTTATGCGTGCAGATGTAAACTTTACTCGTCAACAATTACGCGAAAGATTAGTAGGATATTCACGTCAATTACTAATTAGTCCTCCCACTTAAGTTAAGAAATTCTAATCAATTAAAAAAGCTTATTTTCAACAACAATATTTTTTCATTAGTCAGTTTGTCTACAAGCTTTGTCAGGATAACATCAGTCTTAACTATATATTTACAATGGATTTCAGCAGTCGTGATTGGTGTTTACATTATGAACCATCATTTAGTGAGCAACTAACTTATACAGATCTTTGTTTCATGCTTGCAGTAGAATTTTATGATGCTCAAATAATAACCAGCAGCATTCACTCAACAATTAGAATTATTTCACCATGTGCTATCAGTTTGGAGAGATTGAAGGATAAACTGAAGAACTGCTACGATGTGTTTGTAACAAATCCTTATTCTGATGAGATATGTGCTATAATTAAAGCAGTGTAACATTGTATTTTTTGTATATTGATTTAAAATACAATATTTCAGATGAGTCAGGTGTTGTTTTTCCTTTAATATACCTTATTTTTTCTTTTTTCTTTTATTTCATTATATGCATTAGAGGATGACAGATATAAGAAAACATATCGCTTATGAATTACATAAGCCGGCTCGTAGAAATTTTAAAACTCGTTATGTTGAGTTGAAAGGTATTAACGATTTATACCAAGCCGACCTTGTAGAAATGATTCCGTTTGGAAAGTTGAATAAGGGTTTTAAATATATACTAACTATGATTAATTGTTTTTCAAAACTCGCTTTCGCCATTCCTCTGAAAACAAAAACAGCATCTGAAATTGTAAAAGCTCTTACATCAATATTGAAATCTAATAAAATGAAACATTTTCAAACGGATCAAGGTAAAGAATGGTTTAATTCATCAGTGAAAAAGTTACTACAGAATTACAATATAAATCATTATTCAACTTTTTCGGAAAAGAAAGCGTCGATTGTTGAACGTTTTAATCGTACATTAAAAAATTTAATGTGGAGAAAAATGACAGAATTGGGGAGTTATGTATGGGTGAATATATTACCGGATTTGATTAAATTATATAATAATACACCTCATAGAACTATTGGAATGAAACCAATTAACGTAAACATGAGTAATGAAAAAATCATATTAAACAAGATACATTCAAAGTTAATACAAAATCGAAAGTTAAAACCTTTAAAATTTAAAGTTGGCGATAGAGTAAGAATCAGTAAATACAAGAAAACGTTCACTAAGGGGTACTTACCTAATTGGACTAACGAACTTTTTACTGTTTACAAAATTAAAGCCACTAACCCAAAAACATATATATTGAAATATGATAAAGGTAATATTTTATCCGGTGGTTCCTATGAACAGGAAATTAGTAAAACAAAATTTGGAGATGTATATTTGATTGAAAAAGTATTGAGGCGTAAAGGAGATAAATTACTTGTACGATGGAAAGGTTATGACAAATCTTATGATAGCTGGTTTGATAAAAGTACTGTAATATAAAGCTTAACAAAAAATTGAAATCTTTATTAATGGAGTTTGTGCGTCAGAGGAAAAGGTTGCGAATTCGTAACTTCGATAAAATAGTTTGTAACGATAAAGTAATGGAAAATAAAAAACATGGTGATTTATTACCTGATAATATTAGATGTATAATATCAGGACCGTCGTCGTCGGGAAAACAAATTTAATGTTTAACCTATTATTTGATATTAATGGATTATATTTTGAAAATGTTTATGTGTTTTCAAAACCATTATATCAACCAAAATACGTGTTTCTAGAAAAAGTGTTATCTGAAATTCCACTGATTGGATACTATACGTTTACTGAAAACGAGCAAGTTATCCATCCCAACGATGTTAAACAGAATTCAGTTATGATATTTGATTATATTGCGTGTGAACGTCAGAATAATATCACAAATTATTTTACAATGGGCAGACACAATAATATAGATGTTTTTTATTTATGTCAAACTTATAGTAAAGTTCCAAAACAACTAGTTCGTGATAACACCAAAGTAATAATCGTATTTTCTCAAGATGAGCTTAATCTAAAACATATTTATAGCGATCATGTTAATACAGACATGGATTTTGATAAGTTTAAAGAAATATGTTGTAAAGCATGGAATTCGAGCAAAAAAGGTTTTCTTGTTATAAACAAAGAAGATGATTTAAATTGCGGACGTTATCGTATTGGTTTTGATATCTATATTAATAATATTTCAACAAGCATTTAGTTATTACTCAGAATGGCGTCGAAGGTGAATGAACGTGAAAATCTTGTTAAAGAAATTAGCAAGATAAAGAAAAATATACGTCAAAAACATTATGCTTTAACACAGGATATTATGAATGTAGAACAACAGATGGAAAAATCATTGAAACCCATTACAGAACCTTTAAAACTGTTAATAGAGAAGGAGAAAAAACCAAAGGCAATAGAGAAAAAGATAAATGATAGTCAAGATATAGAAATGGATGATATAGAACAACGAATGAAAAATAAAAGATCGCATGAAGATTCGGTACTACATGAAAGTGAAAAAATAAAACGACCAGTAATAGAAGAACCTAATAACGATTCTGTTATGTTCACCGAGGAAATACCGATAGTGAACGAGGAAACTGTTTATGAATCTCCACCATCAGTACAAGAAGCGTTGTCAACATCAGATGAACGAATACGAGTTGATTATATTGATAACCTTTTTAAAGGAAATCTCGTACGACGTTATATGCAGACATTTTTTAACGATGTAAAACATGTAATCGATCATGTCTTTGGACCATATTATAACGATAATGAAATATTAGTGGTTGGAAAAGAACCCATCACGTTTGACGATGATGATATTGTAATTAATAATAACACATACGGAGGAACGCAGGGGTTATACGAACTTCTTTTTATGAAGAACCCGGATAGTTATACTTTTACACAAGAGGATTTACAATCATATGCGGATATACTAAAAACAACTAAAGCTCATATTCATTTACCGTCGGGACGAATAAAAAGTAGTAAGAGTGCAAAATATAATAAAATAATTAAACCAGCCCTTAAATCATTTAAATTACAACAATACTGGTGGGACCATATGGACGGTCGTGGAATGATGAAAGTAACTAATACTAAACCAAACTATATTTATTGGGACAATGTAAACGAACTTTGCGATAGATTACGATTGTTGATAGCATCACAAAATGCAGGTCATACAGGTCACGATAATGAAATATTATCTATTATTGAGGAATTACACGAAGCTGATATAATAAATGAGAGTGCATCAATGGTTAGATATACATTTGGAAAATGAGTGTTGATAAATTCGGACATCACAGCACCTCCTCAAAACTAAAAGTTATTCGCGGTCCTCCAGGAGAAGGTTTTAGTCTTACAGAAGACGGAAATTACAATATTCACAACAAAAGACTTTGTAACGTTAGTGACCCGAAATCACCTCTAGATGCGGTAAATAAATCACACTTAGATAAACGATTAATTATTAATTCAGAAAATAGTTTATCGTTTAATGGATACCGGAGCCTCCAGGTGGTCTAGTGGCTAACGCGGGCGATTGATTCGCTCGTGGTCCCGGGTTCAATTCCCGGCGGAGGTTCCGCACGGCGTGCACTCAGCGTCGTGAGGCAAACTGAGTAGGCGCTGAGATAACAGCGCCGCCTCCTGGCTGTGAATACCGCAACTAGCGGCTGGTGGCGCGTAGTACTAGCCATACACCGTCACACTAACACAAAAGCTGCGCGGTACGCCTTGGTCCTTAACGGACTGTTGAGCGGAGGTTTATTATTTTATTTAATGGATACCGATTGACAGAAACAGGACAACCTATCAGCGAACAGGATGCTGTAAATTTAAAATATATGAAAGAAAATACTCTTATATTAGACAAAGACGGGTTTACGCTAATGATAACTTTATACGAGGAATAAAAATACCTGAGGAACAGTCGCATATTGCTACTAAAACGTATGTTGATAATAAATTACCAATTTTTGAAAATGGTGAGTGTGATTTTCAACAAACGAGATTAATTAACATTAATGATCCAATAAATAGTAACGACTGTGTAAATAAAAGAACTATGATCAAAACGATGAACGAATATAAACACGATTTAGAAAGTTAATTTAATGATAAAATCCATTATGCAAAAAATAAATATGGATTAGATTTTAAAAACTTAAAATTAACTAATATAGGTAAACCTCTAAACGCAACCGATGCTGTGAACAAGGAGACATTAATTCACGTGATGGATACTTCTAAGGAAGATTTAGAAAATGAATTTACCAGAAAAATTCGTTATAAAAAAACTGAAAAAGGGTTGGATTTTAACAACGAAAGATTAATTAATATAGGTAGACCGGATAATGAAAATGACGCTGTAAGTGTACGTTATCTTATCGACATATTAGGTTCAATTGATGAAAAAATTCTATCAATTTTGTACAGAATATATATTGAACTAACTAAAGATGAGCAGGTTAAAAGTATTGATGAATTTAAGAAAATGTTAATATCACAAGATTTGTTTCCGCTTTACGAAAAATGGAGATATACTACAAATTAATTTTCTGTAAAAAGAACGTGATTATATATATTGGAGAATAATATAAAAGAATGTGTATTTAACGTTACAACATCATAAATGCGTGTGTATTCAAAGAAGATAGAAGGTAGTGGTTTACTAAGTGATATAGCCGGAACCGTTATAAATAAATCAATCGATTTATTACCAGTAGAGCTACATATACCAGGTTATCAATATTGCGGTCCCGGTACAAAACTATCAAAACGGTTAAAAAGGGGTGACCCTGGTGTTAATAAACTTGATCAAGCTTGTAAAGAACACGATATCGCATATTCGAAGTATTCGGATAGTACAAATCGTGCAGTAGCTGATCGTCGATTAGCGGAGAGAGCTTGGGAACGTGTAAAAGCAAGCGATTCTTCGTTCGGGAAAAAAGCAGCGGCTTGGACTGTAACAAACATAATGAAAGCAAAAAGTAAATTTGGGGGTGGAATGAGGAAAAAGAATAAAGGAAGAAAAAAATCCGTTTCCTCTAACATAAAATCATCTCTCTTAAAATGTATTAAACAAGGAAAGGGATTATATTTAAAACTTTATAAACAAACGGGGGAAGGTATTAAAAAAAATTGAAAAAAAGAAGGAAAAACAAAAAACGTTAATGGAAATAATTAAAAAAATTCCTATCCACCCACTGTCAGCTGGTGAATTACTAAAATACGCTAATCTTTTAAAAATCCCAAATTTTAGAGGGGTATTTATGCGTGATACTTAACCAAGCAGAATTTGGTATAGCGAGACAGGAGTTGTTAATTTAGATAGTATTTTTGGTAGCGGAACACATTGGGTTTGCTATTCAAAAAATGGGAAAAATATATGTTATTTCGATAGCTATGGTAATCTTGGACCACCCTTAGAGTTAGTTGAATATTTTAATACATCCTCACAACAACCGCTTAATATTGTTTATAATTATGAGTGTAGACAGAATATGAACACAGTTATTTGCGGACATCTGTGTTTGATGTTCCTCTGCAATGTTCTGTTTAAGTGGTAGAAGTTCTGCTTTGAGCTGTGATATTTTTCCGCCGCTCGAACTCGATGGAAAATACAAGTGGGAAATTGCTTTGATAGATCTAATGACGTATAATTCAATTCCAAATATAGAAGAGAATGTTAATAACGTATTGTATTATGGTGATGATGAAGAAATTAAATTATCTACAGGTTCCTATGAAATTGAAGATATTAACAGATATATAAGCGATTACCTTGAAAAAGAAAAGAAAAATAATATTAAAATATCTATTAAAGCTAATAATAATACTCTAAAAAGTGAAATTTTTTCAAATGTTTGGATTAATTTTGAAAAACCTGATTCACTAGCATCGGTATTAGGATTTCAAAAAATCAAATTAAAACCGAATATATTGCACAGTTCTACATCACAAGTATCTATTATTAGAGTTGACAGCATCAGAGTCGTATGCAGTATTGTTTGTGGATCATATATTAACGGATTCGAAAGTCACGTATTACACGAATTTTATCCAGCTGTAGCACCAGGGTTTAAAATTATAGAAATTCCAAAAAACGTGATATATTTACCAGTAAACACATTTAAGATTCGAAATATTAGTATAAGGTTAGAAGATCAAAACGGAGAGTTAATTAATTTCAGAGACGAAGCAATAACGTTACGATTGCATTTGAGAAAACAATAATGGGTTTACTTTTTTCATATGGAGCCGATAAAACAGGTATTAACACCTCAATCAACGTTAGTAAAGATACAAACACTAAACGGTTAACATCGTTGAATAAACATTTTTTACAATCTCTAGGATTAACAGTAATAAGAGAATATCCAAAAAGAAAATGAGCGGAAGTATCTTAAATGTATTAAATAAATCAGTATATGAAGATGATACTATAATTAGATATGATTTTCATACACATACACCCTACGCCTCTACAACGTTTAATAACAATGATGAAATTCGTATTCCAATTCATCAGCAAGATATTTATACATTACCGAGTGAAAGCTTTCTGTATATTAAAGGCGAATTGGTTGGGGCTAATAATGCGGCTGATAATACGATTCAAATGGTTTCAAATGGAGTAGGACATTTATTTGATGAAATTCGATACGAAATATGTGGAACTGAAGTGGATCGTGTTAAAAATGTTGGACTAACATCGATAATGAAGAACCTACTAACTTTTAAACCGCAAGAAAAGAATATTCTCACTACTGCCGGTTGTAATGAAAATTTACTAGATAATCTCACTGTAAATAAAGATTTTTCATGTTGTGTACCATTGAAAATGATGCTTGGATTTATGGAGGATTATAAAAAAATTATTTTGAATGTAAAGCAGGAATTGGTGCTTATTCGCTCATCGACCAATGATAATGCAATATACATGACAGCTAGTACCACGAAAGACTATAAATTAACATTAACACATATTTCTTTGAAAATTCCTTATGTTCATGTGAGTGATAAAAAAAGGTTGGATCTACTAGAAATTGTTAGAAACGATATTCCTATACCAATTCCATTTCGTAGATGGGAACTTAATGAGTACCCTTCAGCACCAAAAACAAAGCAACTTATTTGGACGATTAAATCTACTGCTCAGCTGGAGAAACCACGATATGTTATAGTCGCTTTTCAAACAAACAGAAAAAATAATATGTATTCAAGTTTATCAAATTTTGATTTTTGCTCGATGAGAAATATAAAATTATATCTGAATTCAGAATATTATCCATACGATAATATAAATGGTGATGCTGTACTTCTACATATGCTTTACACACGTTTTCAGTCTTCCTATTATTATGGAAGTAACAACGAGCCTATCATGGATGTAACATCGTTTTTAGCCAAAGCTCCTTTATATGTTATAGATTGTTCAAAACAGAGTGAAAATTTAAAAACAGGTTCAGTAGATGTTCGCCTGGAAATAGAAACAACGGAGGATATCCCCGACAAAACAACGATTAATTGTTTAATTATCTATGATACAGTACTTGAATATACGCCGTTAAGTGGATCTGTAAGAAAATCATTGGTGTAAAATATATGTACCATTTTTTTTTAAATCAATAAAAAATTTTTAATATCTATTTCTTGTTTCATTTAATTATCCTGTATATACAAAGTATGATATTTTTTGTTAAAAAGGTAAACATAGGAGAACATAGAATATATGTACCACTATACATAAATAAATTCTTTATTGAAAAATATTGTTTACATATACATCTTTTTATTACAATTTGATTTCATTACTTTCTAATAGCTTGTAATGACCATAGGGTAGAGTATTTATTTTATCATTACAAATCACACGTTTATCGTTAGCATTGTTTAATGCAAGTTTGTTACATGAAATCGTCTTTATTTCGTGTTTTTTTGATTGAAAAAGTCGCATTAATCTGTACATATTTCCACTATTACCTGGTAAAAATAAAGATAATTGATAATCTTCAAATTTTATGTTTTTTTCAATTATGTTTTTCTTAATACCTTCGCTTTCTTTATAATATTCTTTTTTTCTTTTTTTATTCTGAACGAATACAATTTCGGTCTTAATGCAACGAATCCTATTATTGGAAGACCGCTACATTCATCTTTAAATTTACCTAAAAATTTTTATTTTTTAATGAATAGCAAAAATGATCTTTTGGATAATCAGATGTATCGAAATAATCTATTAATTCCTCACTAAGCATATCATGATAAAAATCATTCGTTTTAATTTCATAAAATAAACTATCAGTATCTGTGTATAAAAGAGCAATATTGTTTTGATATTTTCGTTTCATTACATCATAATGAAATGAATACATCAATGTCTTACTCAATTCTAGTACAGTAAATCCGACATAGATCGGTTTATTAAAACAAATCGATTTATTATTTAATAATACAGCACATAGTGTTTTATCATAAATAATTCTATCCTTAAAAACAGGTTGTGCAATAAGTTTTTGTAATCTTTTTACATTGCTTACAAGTTCGAGATTTGATCGTTTTCTTAAATTTTCCATGCACTTTCCAAAAACAGAATTATTTAATAATTTAAGAAATTCAATTTAAAATTTGTTTTTAGCATTTTGACGTTTTTCAGTGTTTAAATCAATATATGATTTTAACCACTGACTTTGAAAAAATTGAAGAACACGATGTATTTTTTTAATTACTAAACCATGGTTAACAGCCTGTTTTAAGTTTACATAATGACAAATATAGTTTTCTTTTAATTCTAGTGTTGTTAATAATTTACTTTGTTTACTTTTATTTGTACATTTATTAACTGGTAAAAAAGGAAGATCGCTGTGATTATCATGTAAAAACTGAGGATATTCAACATCTATTTCTAATATAAATCCAACCGGAGAATCGTCCGGTATATTAAGTATATCAATATTTGTTGTACACCAGGTAAACCCACCATAAGGTATATATTTACTCATTGCCCAACCATATAAATTGTTTGCGTCTAAATAAGCTAACTAAGTGTTGGGAAGATTAATATTATAAGTGTTGTCAATATACTTATTATTCGCAACCGCATGTCTTTTAATACCAAGACTAATCACTCCTCTTATCCCTTTTTCAATCATTAAATATTTATCATAATCAGATAATAATTCCAATTCTATTTTAGTATAGGATAACATAGCATCAAATGCAAAACCTGGTGCAGTTAGGTAATGAGCACAATCTAGATTATATATTGATAAGCAGAGTTTGCGAAAATTTTCGAAAACATCACATAATATTAAAACATCAGTTTTTAAATATAAATCGCTATATTCGCCAAGCGTATTTATTTGAAAATGATTCCATACTTCTACTGCGTGTTGATATTTTTCGTCAGATATGTCATCATTGTTTAATTTACTAAAAAACTCTTTTTTTGGTGGTAGCTGTTTTTCTTCTAATTTTTTCCAAGAATCCGTATATTCATATGGATATACACCTTTTTTTGTAACTAAATTAATATCGTTTAATGAGAAAAATTTTTTTGAATGAATAAAACAATCTTCTGGAAGAAAACTACATAAATCCGCTAAGGAGAAATTTAGAAAACGATATGTATCAACAAATCTAATTATTATCCCACTTTGTGTTTTTTTAGAAAAAGAAATGTATTTTTCAGACGAATTTGGAATTACATAGATTTGTTTACTATCATATCCTAATTGTCGTATAATAAAATGAGAATCATAATTAGAATTTTTATGAATAAAAACTGGAATAAAACATTGTTTTCTCCTCTTTAAATTACAATTATTACATAGTGCTGCACGATATCTACCCGACAAGTGACAATGATCACGAACTGGTTTTTTTATCATAGTAAATTCGTCTTTACACATTTCACAGTGAGTGGTTGTGCGAAATTTATATTTATCTCTATCAGTCATCTTCAATGGGTTTATCTCCTTAGTAAGCTTTCCTATGGTATTAACAACTTTAACAAGATACATCATAAATTCTTTTGCAGCATTTTTACCCCGATATATATAAGGTACTTTTGGTAACTGACATCGTATACTATAGGGGATTTCCTCATCAATAAGAAAATAAATACAAAAACTCATAGGAATGTGTAACTCATTAGCTACTGTAAAAGATTTTGTTGATTTTGGAAAACATCCACTAATAGGTTTCAGAATACACTCAAAGTCAGCGTAAGCTACAATTGGGATACGGAAACTAAATTGATAATTTTTGAATTTTAAAACAGTATCTTCAGGCATTACTACACGTGTTGGTTGAAATTTACCACAGTATTTTTTATGCGACTTTAATTTTGAAATATTATAAAAATGCATAAAACATCGTTTACAAATTTCAATTTTTCCATGATGTTTTGTTAATTGTTTTCTAACTAAAATATTAAAATTTTTAATATAACAATAATGTTGTTTTCCTGTATTTCCATCATATAATAATAACGAATCAAAATGATTGTTTTTTTCTTTATCACAAACTTTAATTGGATAAATATTTTTTTCCTCATCTATAGCGTAAACGTTTATAGAAACATTATTATTTTTTTCAAAAATTCTAATTTCTTTAATAGGTGTAGGAAATGAAATTTTAGAAAAATTAAACTTTGTCTCCAAATCATTATATCTATAATTTATACGTTCAACATGTAAACCACTTACATAACGACATAGTATTGCCCATTTAAAACATTTTTCATCATTCAAATTTTTTGGATTAATAATACAATTTCTTGAAATTAAAAAATTTGGAAGAGCAATATATGACGAACCTTTCAAAGGTCGATATTTATTTATACGTAACAATATTCCATCTACATTGTGAAGCCCATCCAGATTTATGACTTTCATATGTTTGTTCTTCATAACAAATATTTTTTATTGAATTATCTAATATTTTACTCACATCAGACTCTAGAAATAATTCAGTGTTTTTAGTTTTAAACGCTCTATCTTGTTTTTCATTTATAACATGTTTTATATAAGTGCATTCAACAACCATATTAAATTTTATAGGTCCAAATTCGGTAAGTGGGGTATTTAAAATATTTTCTAATTTTGTTTTTAGATGAATTAATAATAGACAAATATCTTTAATATTTTTGTTGTGGTTCTTATAATAAAAAGTTTTTAGATTACCTCTAAAAGCGTTTTCAATTTGAATAAAATCATCCTCGGCTTGCAAGTTTTTTAAGCGGTTGACTTTCCTCTTGTACGTCATGTCCAGAGCGGGTTCATCCTCCATTTCATCAGCAGAATCGGTTAGATCAGAATATGATGATGATGACAAATACCCCATCTGTTGTGTTTCGTTTGAAGTGGATGGTTCAGCTGTATTCTCCAAATCATGATGTAACGCTTCTGGTGAATTTGTTAACTCGGTGTTATAGCTGTCTTCTCTAAGGAAGATCCGTTTTTTAAAAGGTAAATTCTTATCCATAAGAGAAATAAATGTCTAAACTGGTATCTGAGAACAGCGTAATGTTTTGAACGATTCTTCGGTTGGTTTTATACTAGAAATAGATATAAAAGCGATTGAAAAAAAAAAACGTTACATGCTCCTATTTATATCGATGACGAAGGTTTGCCTTTAGCAATCACGTTTATATCCTGGTTTCCATAAACATTGATTATATATTTATATCGATGATGTATGTACCATTATCATACTGGTTGCACAAAACACGGATTACATATTCACCTTGAACACTTTTCCGTCTTTCATTCAAGTATGGTAATTACTCAACTACCTTGAATACACGTGTTGTTGATTAATGCAAGATGTATCCTGTTTCCCAACATTACTCTTCTGAACTATATAAACCCCTGAGTTTCAATGATTCGACACACACAACCCAATACCGAGCTCTCTTGCTTCAATCAGCTTCGCAGTTACAGCTTCTAAGTTTGTAAATCGCTACTCTACAGGTAAATATTTTTTATATTAATTCGCTTTATTTGTAAAACTCTAATAATAATTCATTAGTAATATATTTTTTCTTTTTTAGATCTATTTTTATTAAATAAATCATGTCTGAAGTAACGCCAGTAGCCGATCAAATGCCAGAAGAAGTTTACTCAATTGAAGAGATAATCAAAATATTTTACTTTTCTGGAATAACTACATTTGGCTTGTGGGAGGATTTATTCAAAAAATTAACAGAATTATTCATTGAGAATACTGATTTAGCTATTTTTAAATTATATGAACAATTAAATTCAATTATTAATTCCTATAAAAATGAACTATCATCAGAAATAAATTCTCAACTAAAAATGATACAATTACAAAAATACATATTTAGTTTGGACGAACTTATGAACCATATTAAATCACTCTCTGAAGATTTTAGTATAAAATCTTATAAAAAGAATATCGTATTAGCTTTTAAATCAAAAATTCTAAGCGTTTTACCTACTACTAATGATAATGTAACTGAAAAAAGTGAGGACGAGGATAGTGATAATAATGATTCTGATGATGAATTCAGTAAGATTTTTGATTCAATTACTGATGATAGTAAGAAAAAAAAGAAAAGAAAAAAAAGCGATACCTCAAGTAATTCAAATTTTTTCGAACGATAAACAGAAAATTCTCACCACACCCGGTGAGTGGGGTAGTCATTTAGTAAAAATTGAACTCACTGATACTCGTGATTTAAAAGGGGTTCCAAAAAATGACCATTGGAAAAAAATTGGACAAAAAGCTGTTTTCCTGATTAAATCATCTGATGATGATAATCTCAAAATTTTAAATAAAATTTTGCATGAAGCGGGGAAAAACATCGCCTCAACACCGGGTGTGAAAAAAGAAATTAAAAAAATATATAGAAACAGACCCTATTAATTTTTAGAAAAAAAGTTAAATATTAAAACTTATGTTTTTTTTAGAAAAAAAAAAATGGAAACCATCAGCTTTGCACGTCTATCTCCTTTCGCTTTTGCACCAATTAGAAGCACTTCACAGTCGGCTGAATTAGACCTCAGAAGCCCTAGATATACTTGTTTATTACCATTTTCTAGAGAACTGATCGCAACTGACTTACAAATATTAATACCTGCTGGGTGTTATGGTAGGATAGCATCACGTTCAGGCTTAGCATTAAACAGCTCTATAGATGTAGCTGGTGGTGTAATTGATAGAGATTATATGGGGAATATTGGGGTTATATTAGTAAATAATAGTCCTAAACCATATTACGTACATAGAGGGGATAAAATCGCACAAATAATAATTGAAAGATATGTTGAACCAAAAGATGTTGTTGAATTAGAAACATATATTTCAGCATATTTTAATGATTTTAATGAGCATGGAGATTGAGGTTTTGGGTCGACCGGTAATTAATATATATTTTTTTATTTCCTTTTTTCTTTAGATCAAATAATGGACAGAGCAGTACTAGATGTACAGTGGTTTAAGGCAGCGAAAACCCAATATATTATAAAAGAAATATCTTTCATTAAATTTAATTACGATGAATTATTAAAAAAAAAATTTAAGAAATGTATCGTATTACTCCGAAATATTTGGAGATGACGAAGCCAGATTGTTAATGCTGAGAATCGAGAAACATTGTACTATATGCAAAAAAGAGTTTAATACGATAGACAAACCTGTGTATTATGAGACAGAAGAAAAGAAACGGAAGTTTGATTTATGCAATAAATGTTTTAATGTATTATATCCAAAAAGAAAATTTAATGTAAATCACTATTTGTTATTACCACCCTTTAATTTTGAACAGTTGTCACGAGACCAGCAAAAACAAGCGCTTTGGGTGAAAACAAATATTCATGGTTTTTCATGGTCTGACGGTCTCGAACAGTATAATAAATTATACGAAATATATTTTGAATTGTCTCAACAGTGTAACACTATCTATGTGAAAGGTAGTGAAAAGAAACAATTTCTCAACAACATTTTTACTCGACCGGGGTGTATGAAAATTATAAATATTGATGACTTGGGTGGTAGTAATTTGGTTGAATTAAAAGAAAAACTGAAAGATAATCTTGATGATTGTTCATTTCCACATAATATAGAATATTGTACTAAAAGAAATGTGCAAATATATCTTGAATTTATAATTAAGTATTGGCATAGTAGCTGTAACTGTAATAACTATCATTTCCTCTGTCCTCTAGTAACTAAGCTCGAATGTTCTATCTGTAATAAAAATTTCTAGTGAAATATTGTAGTAAAACTGAAATATGTTGAATGTTATATTTTGTTTAACAAAAGATAAATGTTATACATTTACAATTATATTATATATACAATGTTATAAATTACAATATTAATAGATTGTAAAAACGAATTTCGTTGGTATAAGTATCGGAGTAGAAGCTGTAACTGTAACTAAGCTAGATATTATAAAAAAGTGAAAAAATTGTAGATAAAATTATAATAGTAAAAACTGAAGTTAAGTTATTACAAAAGATAAATGTATTGTAAAAATTATTATAACTAATAAAAACCTTTTTTCGTAAATTTCTATTGTTTTATTATTATTTTTTTTCTTCCTGTTTGGTTGGTTTTTTCAGATGTCTGTAAATAGAAGATATGGAAATAAAAAATTCGATAGGTTTTCAAGAGGAACAAATAAAAAACAGTGTTGGTTTGGTAAAAAAATGTGGGATGAAGCAGATCGTTGTGATGCGGTTTGTTTAATTACAGGGAAGCAGTGCTATAAGTACACAAAATATAAATATTGTACAACACATTATAATATATTAAAACAATTTTGTAACAAATACCACCTTCTAAACCTAAAACATACGAAACAATATAAACACACTTCACTACATACACTGGCCTTAGTTGAATACATCATGCGATTAAAATTTAAAAAAATGTTTACATGAAAGATGATGTGGGTCATACCAAATGGATGGAATATCTAAAATCTCTTATAAATGAGAAAGATTATGGTTTTGTTAATAAAATTAAAGAAAATGTAAATGTATTCATTTCATTTCCTAGATCTATAAATTTTAATCAAAAATTATTCAATCTAAATTTTGAGTATTTAAATTTGGAATTTAATATATTGAATGATTCATACAATAATTTAGATTCAAATTACAGATGTAATACAATTAAAAAAATTTCAAAGCATGATTTATTCAATTATTATTTTTAACAACAGAATTGAGTTAATATTAAAACCGAAAATTTACAAATATATTTCCCCCTCTCCAAAAAATAAAATGATGCAATATCTTCTATATATTAAACGACAAAAAGCTGATGTGTTCAGTAGAGATATCAGAATGTGGTTAGTTAAAACTCTAATACCTCTTTTAATTGCTATTTCCAGTGTTCGGCCCGAGAACGAGACCGACTTGTACTATATTACTAATTATCTTTCAAATTTTGGCTATATAAACAATGTTGATGAACTTTCTGTGTTAAACGAGTCGTCTCTATCCTCATACCTTACAATATTTCAAGAATACTTTGGTTTACCGAATGATGGTAAATTAAACAATGAAACGTTAAATCTAATTAAGAAACCGAGATGTGGAAATAAAGATCTAGGAGAATTTCGTGCAACATCGAGGTGGAATAAAAGAATATTAAGCTGGGATTTTATATCTCCCATAAAAAATATTATTGAACTTACGACAGAAGCTTTCCATATATGGGAGAAACACTCAACGTTAAAATTTTATCGAGATCAACAGAAACCTGACATACTTATCTCGTTTCGATGGTCTCACCATCGTTGTATAAAAAATTCGTCTTCATTTTGTGATAAAAATTTTGATGGTAGAGGAGGAGTACTTGGTCATGCCTTCTATCCTCTCCCCCACCGTGCACATGTTGAAATTCATTTGGATTTTGAAGAAAAATGGTATTATAACAACGATTCAAATTTAGCTGGTGATGAAATTAGTTCATTATCCGTTTTAACACACGAAATTGGTCATGCGTTGGGGCTCGGGCATTCGAGCGATAATACTTCAATTATGTTCCCATTCTACATATTGAAAAATGGTCAAAATATTGAATTAGGAAAGGATGATGTACAGGGTATACAACGCTTATACGGATTACCACCATCATTACCTCCACCCTCACCGGTTCCATCAGTTACTCCAACTACGAAAGCTACAACGTCTTCTACAACTGTAAAACCACCGCTTTATAAAAAACAGAGATAGATTCACAATTTGATATTTGCAAAGTTAATGGATCCCATTTATTTCTAGTAATCAACAATCATCTATATATTTTGCAGAATAAACTATTTTGGATGTTTAATATTAGAGAAAAATCCTATGGAAAATCTCAAAATATTACAAAATGGTTAAAGTTTCTACCGCCGAATTTTGCTAATATATCAGCGATGTACCAGAGACCGTCGGGAGAGGTTGTAATATTTGTTGATAATAATATTTATATGTTTGATATAAAATCATTACGTTTAGTTAATAATTTTCCTGTTTCAACAACTAGTATTGGTTTTGATTCGACAACCAAAATAAATGGAGCTGTTAACACATATACAGGACGTACTTTTATATTTTATAATGATGAATATTATATTGAACTGGATGAATGTTCTTTCTCAGTTAAAAACATGGATATACATACGACGACTTTCCTGGTGTTCCAAAAAATATTGATTCCGTATTTAGATTCATTGACGGATTTCTTTACTTCTTTAAAGATGGTTATGTGTACAAATAATATAACGAATTTAAAAATGTTGTTGAACAAACTGAAAAATATGATTTAAATTTATTTGGAATAAATTGTGTAAGTAACCGATTAATTTATAAACTCGTGGAATTATTAAAAAGTTTCACTAAATAATTGAATTTATGTATAAATAAAATTAATTAAAAAAAACTTCTATTTTTATTTATACCCAACCTCTCTCACTTGTAACTAGTTGTGAAGGAGAAAAAAAAGTACAACTGTATTGAAATTATACATTTTATTTTTTAGTTATATCTTTCCTCACATTTTACATTAAACAGATTTAACAATCAGTGTATACGACACTCACATTAATATAATCATATAAAATCATCTTTTTTCTAATTGTTTTTACAATCAAAAATATTCTTACATTTACAACTATTCATATCAATATTTCTAGAGATTGATTTCCTGTGAAAGATACACAGTGATTTATATGTATCACCTGTATTGTTAGGTGAATAAATAGATATAAATAGATATCATCATACCGTATTTTTAAATTTAATTTTATTTGATATCCAAGATTTGATATATTCGTACAGTTCTAAAAAATCTCTCCCCTTTATATCTATAATTGGAATATCACATAATTCTGCGATAGTCCTAAAATAATTATTTTGTAATAAGAAATATTCGTTCGTTGCTAAATGAACATCAAACCCACCCCTTTTTACTAGTCGTTCTTTAACAGCTTTAATACCTGAATCGATTAAAAACATCGCATTTGTCGATTTAAAATAATCTATAATCCAATGAGGAATAATTTCTACCAGCTCCTTATCAGTTAATTTATTATCCTTCTTATTGATGATGCCGTAAACGAACGATACCAATGGTGACCTGTCACAACACATTACTGTATATTCTGCACCCATTTTCCCATCCAAAAATAATTGAGTTTGATACATACTATACCATGCAATAGTATTAAACTGTACACCATCCTTACGTGTATATAGCGCTGGAAACGACTCTCTCAAATCTGTTAAATCCGACGAAGATGTATAACAAACGCCTTCTTCATTAAGCCTAGATAAGATGCTAGACTTAAATCAGGCGGCTGTACCGTCTAAATAAAAAACTCGCTTCTCAGTTTTATCACACATAATTAAAGTAGCTTATTCTTCGTTAGAAGTAACTGTGATTGAGTTAACAATAGTTTCATGTTATATAGTAAAACTATCAATGTCATCAGGAAAAGGAAATAACAAAAATAACATAATTAATTTCCGTTCCGTGTGTAGATATGTTGTGCAATGTTGCTAAGAAGGAGAAATAGCAAAACCCATTATTTTCAAACCAGTTTCCGTATGTAATCAATTGCAACTCTGAGCGCGTGACTTGATAAAGGTGAAGTACGCAATTATCGTTAGTCATCTTGTAGTTCCGTCTCTACTTCATGGTTGAGTAATTACAGCCGTCTTTCCAATTCTTATTATAAATAATGACGCTGTTTTTTATCTAAAACTGATTATTGTATAATTTAACTAATAAACAATTCGGTGACGCTTTTTCATGTTCAATCCACGGATCGTCGTTAGAGTTCCAATCATATAGAAGAACTTTACACTCTACACACATAACCTCATCACTGGTTCCTGTATAAAAAAATCCGGCTGACACAAGTTTATCAACTGATGGTGCACGTTTTGGCCAAGAATAAAATGTAGTCACCATCATTTCTTCAGTTATAGCAACACACTTTTTCGCTTCTGAATAATTTTCAATAGATTCTTTTGATTTGGCAAAGTTTTCGTATTTGTATGGTATATAACGAACATTTTTACATTTCGGGTGTAAAAGTTTGTGAATAAACTGAATATGTGTTATAGTATGATATGTTTTCGTTACAAAACCACATTTATTATTACACACGATATCACACGAATCTTCTATAAAATCAAAACCTTCGTTTTCGAAAAAATCTTTTAATAACTTCGCTGCTGTTAAACACGATGATCGATCCATCTCGATGTGGTGTTACTGCTCAACTAAACCGATGAGAAAATCTAAATCATTTCTTAAAAAAATAAAATAAAATAAAATAAATAAAAAAAATATGATTTAGTCGAATGGGGGAATTGAACCTACGAAGGGGGTACACTTAATACCTGATATTATAGGAAGTTATTTTACCGCGCTCGACTAAATCATATTTTCAAGATAATACAACCGTGCGATGACGTATACGTTACGTTTATGATGCGATGACGTACACGATACTTGACGTATATGTTGTTACGTTGAACCGATGATGTCAGGCGGGAGGGGGGATGATGACCCCCCCGGTGACGTATGTTTGTTTACAAGGGGACGATGACCTGATGACGTATGTTTGTTTACAAGGGGACGATGACCTGATGACGTATGTTTGTTTACAAGGGGACGATGACCTGATGACGTATGTTTGTTTACAAGGGGACGATGACCTGATGACGTATGTTTGTTTTGATAACACTGTGGGGAGGGGGAGGGGGGATGACCTTGTCCTGTCGTTCCCATTTATATACTACTCACGTATATTTGCCGTAGTATTTAATGGCACTCAAAGACAGGTGGATATGTTTTTTAAGTTTATTAACGACATTAACCGTAACATTAAATTTACCATGGAAATGGAAACTAATAATAGCTTGAACTTCCTCGATGTATCGGTGTTAAAAAGAAACAACCATCTCGGTTTTAAAATATACCGAAAGCCTACCACAACAGATATAGTTATAAATGCTAAATCGAATCATCCGTACACGCAAAAAATGGCGGCGTTTAATGCGCTAGCATATAGACTATTAAACGTACCAATTAACACGGAAGATTATAAGGACGAATCTAACGTCATAAAACACATAGCTTTGAGAAATGGATATAAAATAGAAATTGTGGATAAAATAATACGTAAACAATTACGGAAAATAAATGGTGACAATAATAACGCTAAAAATAAAACACAATACGTCTCAGCATTATATACGAACTTACTCCCCAATGTAATAAAAAATGAAATTAAAAAATTATGTATAAATGTTTCATTCAAGACCATGAATAATCTAAAAAATATACTTAAGCCACGTGCTCCAATAACATCGGAGGAATGTTCAGGGGTGTATAGAATCCAGTGCAGTGAGTGCGATAAGTTCTATATCGGACAGACGGGAAGAAAATTTATCGAGAGGTTTAAAGAACACCTACCAAAAAAGAATCCCCAAACCACCTCATCAAATTACGTACTCCACCTCATAAACGAAAACCATAGTTACACCGGATTCAAAGAAAACATGGAGCTGATACACATATGTAATAAAGGTCATCTCCTGAACGCCCTAGAAGAGTTTGAAATATACAGGGCATCCAAAATAAATGAAGAACAGTTACTCAACGATCAGCTGATGTTTAAATCCAATAAATTATATGATACCGCGTTGAAGATAAGCAGTGAAGCGCGAATACGTGTTAGTTGACGATCAGAGGTCGACCGGTGCACCGAGTCACTTATAACGTTTTCATATGTTCATGTATATATGTTAATTTATTCATAGTGAGTTTTGTGCGTGTGGTGTTTATGTGTATAAACGTTTTAATCTTTTCGACTACCCCTATGTATTAGGGGAATAGCATTTTACTGTACCTGAGGATGGGGATTTAGTCCCTGAAACATGTCGTATTTGAAAAACTGAGATCACCTAGTGGATTATATAAGGTAAAATTCTTAAATTTGCCGTATTAGTTTTCTGTGATGTCCATCAGGTTCATCTACAGAAGGGTGAAATGTCAGTCTCTCATGTTTTTCTAGCCTTTTTGTTCATATCATACTTGAAATTCCAGTAATGTTCCGGAGACATCTTATACTTTAATAACAAATATGTAAGGAAACATATGATAAGAGATTACTTTGCATAACCGAAAACTTTAGAATACGAATGAAAAATTAGTCACTACTTAGCTGTTACGTGCAATTACTGTACATGTAAATTTCCTTATTATCGTGTTTTTCCATGTGATTGTCTGTAATTTTATTATTATTTTCTTTTTGGATTTACAAATTGATGGGATGTGTAATCTGTTTACTCTCAAATCTAAGCATGACAAAACTCACACACATGCGGGCATTAACATTCTATAATTTAAAGTTATTGATTACAAATTTCTTTGAAGTTTGAAATGATAAGTTTGTTGATCTTATTAATGTCTGTATCTGAGATAACGAAATTAATAAAATGAACTCTTAATTCTTGAGTTTTGTTGAAACATTCTTAAGATTTTAGATAGGTCTCGGCATAACGTCGTTTCTTCTTTCTGAGTTTACTTATAGACTGTGTATAAGTTAATAAATTATAATTTAAAACGTCGTAGAAAGCACTTGTAATTTTACTACACTTATCGTCCCGCTAACTCAAAATCTGTTCATGTAAATCAGTACATTCTGCAATATGTGTCACCAGTATCCTGATCTCAGGTAACTAATAACGTTGTCACGCTGGTATTAGGACTTGTTCAACTTAAATGCACACACCTAACTGTATACAAGCAGGCAATAACACTAATTTTGTTCGTTACCAAAAGATCAAATTGCTAATACAAATTACAATAACTTGTGTGTTTTTATATGCTTAAAATTAAGTAATTGGATTATGTTGATTAACAAAGATTTTGTCCCACGTAAAGTTTACACTTGTTTTTCTACATATTTTTAAAAGGTCAAAAAATTTTTGCGTACATTGGAGAACGTTGTTCTACTCTTGTCTCGGCTATTCCCACAGCTGTAATGCGTACGTGACGCTTGACATGCGAGACAGTATTAAGTAATGCGGAACGTCTCGTGCGTTCCATGGTGTCGTTCTAGGAGCTTCTTGACTAGCCCAACGCCGTGTTTAAACATCATTTAAACCTTTAACCTTACTAATACAATATTTGATGAAGATGAATTAAATCTTCTTAACAAGGGTTTAAAGTATAACTTTCCGAATGTTAATAAATGTCACGTTACACGTGAAATTATCAGTGCTGAAACCGCAATTATAACAATCAAGGATCCGAATCTCCAAAAAGAATCACGCTACTTAATAAACAATAAATTTAATAATATCATAAACGTTCATAATTCTAATACTCAGAATACGCAGAAACAGTTAAGAGCTCGAACTGAGATCAAAACTCTTCAGAAAATAAAAGCAAAACTAATAGATAATAACGCACTTATAACGAGAGCTGATAAGCTCTTTAATAATGAATTAAATTTTTTGGATTTAACCATAACTAAACAGCATAACAACCTGAAATTTGGAATATATAGAAAGCCTACCACCACTGATGTTACTATACATGCGGTTTCCCACCACCCATATTCGCAAAAATTAGCAGCATATAATAGTTTCGTACACAGGTTTTTGAGTGTCCCCCTTGACGCTAACGATTTTAATGATGAATTAAATACAATTAAACATATTGCTGCTGCTAATGGTTATGATTACCGGATGGTGGATAACATTCTCAGGAAACACAAGGCTAAGAAATCAAAACAAATAAATAACATAAAAACCAAAAATAAGTACATCTCAACCACATACACGGAGATAATGCCCAAAATTCTAACGTCTGTTTTTAATAGGCTTGGTTTCACCACCATTTTTAAAACTATTAATAGCCTTTGGAATTCGGTTCGCCAGGCTGTTCACACACAACTAGAGTCAAGGAAGGGTGTATATAAATTGATTTGTAATGATTGTGAATGTTTCTATATTGGTCAAACGGGGAGACCTTTTATTAAAAGGTTTCGGGAACACACTCCACATAATTTCATCAATAAAGGTGTTTCTATAGATAATATAAAATCTAATTTCACAAGACATTTAATTACATGCAACCATTCGTACACGAATTTTAATACGAATTTAATACCCTTACATTATTGTAGTAAGGGTCGTTATATGGATGCATGGGAAGAATTTGAAATTTATAGTGGACATAATAACCCAGTTACTCATGACGGCATACTTAACGATAAATTAAATTTCAAATCAAACCCGCTGTATGACACCGCGCTACAATCGATTATGAGATAACACACGGCGTGACACGCGTTTGCTCAGAGTCCAGTGGGCCTCACGCAGTGCACTGTGTCGGACGCTTGTATAGGTTTTACAATTGTACATATGTGTGTTTTGTGTTTTTGTGAATTTTAATATTTGATGATCTCCTTGTGAGTGATAATATCTGATGAAGGGTCATATGACTCGAAACGCGTCATAAATTTACAATTTGAAGTCACTGGACGGTTTCAATAAGGTAAATCATTACAACGCCGTGTGTTTCTGCCATGGCCGAGCTGACGTATTCTCTAGAATGTTCAAGTGTTTGTTAAAGACGCATGTTATGGAACCCTGCAGACTATAAATAGCCCATACCTGCCGCTTAGAGTTTAGTGTTATGTCGGGCAATTTACACAGTGCGTCGCAAGTGGTGTATTAATGAAAGGTGATTATAGCGCGGAATTCTTTATATTTAACATTATTATTGCGTGTGGACAAATCTAACTGGAATTACTGTTCGGGTTGATTATAAACTCTTATTTGTGATAATAACATTTGTTTTAAAGTGATTTCATTGATTTCTTGTATTTTTTGTCTACTGTACAAGACGACGATCAACACACCATTGTAACAATAGTAATATTCGGAATCCAAATCTGCAGTCGTATTTTGTTCTATTGCCACGGTTTCTCCAGTAGTTGTACAATAATATTGTATAGAGAATTTAAGACTTATTTTATTGCGATGATAGACGAAATTAGTATTACTAAGAAACTACGAGCTACAAGCTAAAAATATCAATTTTTATTTAGTACATTTTCGAAGGAAGAAAAACAATTGATAGGCTTACATCTACTTTGTTAGAGAATACAGGCAAGTGTGAGTAAAAAATTAGACAGACAGAGAGAGAGAGAGAGAGAGAGAGAGAGAGAGAGAGAGAGAGAGGGGGGAGAGTGAGTGACATAGAAAGAGGGAGTAACGGAGAGAGAGATAGAGAAGGATAAAAAGTATTTTGTCC
Source organism: Magicicada septendecula (assembly GCA_034769895.1). Classification (NCBI taxonomy): domain Eukaryota; kingdom Metazoa; phylum Arthropoda; class Insecta; order Hemiptera; family Cicadidae; genus Magicicada; species Magicicada septendecula. The sequence goes on from CM068373.1 coordinate 477,817,367, forward strand.
ACGAGTATATCATTTCTTCTAATACGTCTCTTCTCTTCTATTTTGAAAGACGGCAATTTTCTTTTTGAGTTACCATCTGCTTAAATTTTATTAACTCCTAAAGGCAATGCCTTGTCGCTGTAGCCACGTCACTCTATCCCTTGCGATATTCTTCATTTCTTCATAGGACCCACTATTCACGACACTCATTGTGTTGCGGAAGTATGCAGTTCTTGGTCTTCCTTTGGGCTTCTTCCCCACTACTTTGCCCTCAAAGATGTTAGTTAAAAAAGCACTATGTCTGATCACATGCCCTATCAACTTAATCTTTCTCACCTCTATACTTCTAAGCAGTGTTCTATTCTCATTTACTGCCTCTAAGATCTGTTCATTCGTCTTCCTATCTGTCCAACTAGTTTTTGTCATTCTCCGCCAAATCCACATCTCCATTGCCTGAAGTCTGTCACTCTCCACCTTCCCTAAGGTCCACGATTCACACCCGTAAGTTAAAACACTCCATACAAATACCTTAACAAACTTCTTCCTTGTTTCAATACTAATATGGTTGCTTGTTAATAAGTTCCTTTTGCTCTGGAATGCTTGTTTTGCCAGAGCTATTCTCCTCTTAATCTCTGCCAGACACTTATTCCCACTTGTAACTATGCTACCCAGGTAACAAAATTCAGTAACGTGCTCCAATATTGTGTTGTTCAATATAATGGTTGATTATATGAGACAAATTAGAATGCAAAAATCTAGAAAATGATAGACTGTATCTACTGGAACCAGATTTGTTAGAAGCCAATTCACATTACAATTTTATCTGTATAAAAAAAAGCTATATTGTGTATGAAAATTAAATTTTTTCTAAATATTTTATAGGTTTATAACCTCGTCATGATTTTTATTTTTCAAACACACAATTGCGTAAAGTAGTTTATAGCAATAATTAAAGACGTAAATTATACTTTTTCGGTTCTTTCTTTTTTAAAAACAATCTTTCCTTTGATAGATGCAAAAGTTAGTCAGGTAAGAACATTGTACAAAGTAGCACAAAATATTAATATAAGTCTACAGTTTTTCCTATTTAGAAATTTGTGTTCTGCTTAGCGTAAATTTTTCTCAATTTTCTCGGCTACATTTCACAATAAATTTTACTTTGAAATTACTTCTTTTTTCTACCTGCCAACAATTTTAATAAAATTGTTATTTTCTAGTAGTCCTGTTAATTCTGAATATAGGTGAACTTTATTTTCTAATAACAGTAAAAACAATCTGCATGAATGAAGTCTAGTCTCACTGTACCTAATAGGACTTGAGAATTCAAGATATTTTCTGTTTGTTTTAGCGAGACCAGTTTTTCTCCGTAGTACAGTCGACTGCAAAATGTTACGAAGTATGCTATAAACGTCTCCCTTGTCAAGACATTATAAAAATCGGGAACCAGTTCAATTGTTGGCTGTTAATTAAACTAGCTGCCGTTGTTAGTAAAATTTGCTTACCAACAAATTATAACAAACTATATATCAGGAATTAGTCAAGGGTTACATAAATTTATTTACTCTCGGGGCATTAGCGAAAACATCTCTTTATTCTTAAATTTTAACTAAGTATAAAAGTAATGGCTTTAATGGTCATCCTTTAATTTCTTACTAACTTTACTTTTTGTAAAAGAATGATTCTAATAATTTCTGCATTTAATATTCTTTAAATTAATATTCTTTACTCTTTTTATCTCAAAAATTTCAGCTATGTATTATTTCAAGTACCACGGATCCGGGTCTCAACTTTGCAATATTCTAATATATCACAACTTCGTCCAAACTATTTGAAGAATAGTCCGGTGTAAATTTTCAGAATTACTTTACCTCTAAACATCGTAATGTTATTACTGTATCATTACAGAGATTACAAATAATTATATGTTAATCTTTAAGTTATCTAAAAGTCTTTACAATAAACTTTACTGTTCTTTTTGTTTCGTTTTGTTTAAAAACAAGTTATGCACAAATGTTATGATTTAATATCACCTGAATAGAACGTGAGTTTGCTGTGGGCATCCGTGATGGTCTTCTTCCGTAGTCCTCTTGGGTGTGATATGATGTTCCTCTTGATGGTCCATTTAGTTTATTGTTTCCGAATAGTACTCTAGGTCATGACGATTGGCTTCTGCTACTAGAAGTTCATACTGTTGTTGTTGTAACTTTCTTCTTCTGGAGTCGGTTGTTCACATTTTACTTATTAATTGTTCTTATTTTAGCAGCACTAAAAGATGGTAAGGAACATATCTTACCACTTACGGTTTGTTAAGAGATGTGTCGGCTAATTTTTGCTTTTTTTTACATATTTACTAATATTTGGTTCACTCACTACATTACTAAGTGTTTAGTTATTTTCCAACGCTACATTGAGTCAAATCAAAATAACAACTGACGTGTGTTTGTATAGTAGTTCAGCGGTATACAAAAATTTAACTGGACAACACATTTTTGACATCCTTACATGTCGAAGTTTCTCCGGCGAATGGGGTTTGTTTAGCGGGAACAAGTCTGTAAGCTGGCGCGGTTTACGCGCTGAGAAAAGTAGTTCGTTCCTTTAGTGGTATTAATTAATCATTAATTAACTAGTAATAATTTATACTACCTATTGTTATGTGTTAGGTATAATTCTTTATTATTAATACGTCTTTTATTTAATCAAAAGAATTATTATTTTTTTTGCTTAATAACATCGTACTTTGCGTGTTCGTACTGGATAATTTGCACGTTGGTACAGGAATCTACGTACAGATAAGGGGTGGATAATACTCTTACTCGTTATAAGAACCAAAAATTTAATTTGTGCTATTTAAACAAAAAAATTTTTTTTTAAATCGTCACAGTGCATCGTGTGGAAAGCTTCTACTGAGGACTGTATAAAAATTCAGTGTGCCCTACGAGCTACCATCTGTTTGTATCGTGTGTTATTGCATAAACTTATGAACGCTGCAGCTGCGAAACAAGCTATTTAGAATAGTGACTAGTCAAGTGTACATACTGTAGAAGTAAGAAACCATTTGGTAAATATTAACTTAACAAACCCAATTTAACATGTAAGTATAGTGAATTTAGGCCTACATCCAAGTTTAACTATTACACGTTTTAGTTAATAGTTTATTTCTTAATATGACTTCTACTGTTTGGCTCGTAAATGTTATTGGTTCTTAAGCAACTTTATTTACCAATATTAATATAACTTACAATTTTTTTAACTACACGGTTCGCACATTTGACGGTATAACACAATAAGTAGATCGACTAAGACTTAGCCCCACGTTTGATGCCACTCTTATTTATACACTAAATCATTCAGTCGACAATTGTTAATTGAAGTAAAAAAAAGCAAAGATCCTATCTGGGCAATTAATACAAGAATTTACAAGTATATTTATAATGATATTTTAATAGAAACTTTGATAATTTAAAGTGAAGAATCAATTTACTTGATTACATGTTCCTTTGTTCTTAATGATGCAGTTTGCTTATTAGTTTAGGACACTAAATTATTTGTTGCAGCTCTGCAGTAATACGCACAACAAATGAAAAGTGACTTAAACTATATTCATTACAACTAGTTTATTAAGATCACACACACAAATTTAATATATCTTACTGTCGTTTTATATCGTGTTTCAGTAAAGTAACCTTAATTAAAACAAAATAGGCAGCAACTTTATGATCCTAATCAAATTAAAATATTAGTTTCTTTCACTTAAGCCAGATATATTCTAACTTATATATCATTACACGTAAATTAAAACATTAATTATTCATTTAATGAAGAAATTTGTGTTAGTGGTTGAAATCACAAGCAGAATGATCACTGTTGCACACCATATATATAAAAATTATCCCGATTAGCCGCTTTCAAGATCTGACGATGAGCTGTGAAGCTTGAAAGCGCTAATCGGGATAATTTTTATATAGTGGTGTGCAACAGTAATCCACTCTGCTTATTAATTATTCACCTTCATAATATAGCAAATAAATATTTAATTTTAAATTTATGCGGAAATAAAATAATTCTGTATGGTTCATTATATTTGGTCTCCAGTCGCAGTGAAATTGAAATTAATAAATACCTTTTCTTTATCCGTGCTGCGACTACGTCTTTGATGTCTTACGACATGTTTCGGAACACGTTCCCATCATTCAGGTAAAATCGTTTTTATTCTTTTTTTTTCTAGTTCATAACGAACGTGTCAAGAGTATAATAATTGAAACACATCAATACACAAACACATAACACAATGAGTATGATAGAACTCAGTCCACGTAACAGTGCGCACTGGCGTACTATAACTGACCGCGTAGTCAAACTATATAATTCGGCTGGTGTACACAAGCGTTATCACTCTTCAATATAGTATCATATAAACAGTGAGATTTAAATGTTAATTGATCATTAAGCAGAAGGTTTGGTTGAAATAAAAAGGCTTTATATATTTCATATTCTCCATGGCATCCATGTATCGGCTCTTACTGCATATATGTATGGGCGTAAAGTTTTCTGAGAAACCACTATAACTGTGATTGCTGTTACCAGATTTGCAAAAAGAACATCAAGTCAATCAAATCCAACTTTGGTTTACATCTGGTAAACAGCAATCACAGTTATAGTGGTTTCACAGAAAACTTTACGCCCATTTATATATATAAAATATATATATATATATTTCAATCACTTTCTGCTACAGTCCGTTTCTTGATGTATATAATACTTTAATTTATAACTAAATTTACCTCAAGATATATTTTTTCCTTTAGGAACATGTTTCGGGAGATCTTGTTCTCCCATCTTCAGCCTTCGCCATCTTGTTTCTGGTGAAGTATTTGTGTGTTGGCTTCTGGATGTTATTAAGGTAGTTTGTTGGTCTTTGGTCCTTCAAAGTTGTATTATTGTGTGTGGTTGTGGTATCTGTTTTTGTATTTTGTGTATTTTCGATGTTGAGTGCTTTGAATATTGTGTCATGTTTTGTATTGATTTGTATTTGTTCTGGTATTAATTTGTTTTGTGTTTTATGTTTGTAAATCTGTGAATTTTCCCAAATGTTCATTATGGTGCCTTTGTGTGGTATATGTTTTATTAGTGTTACATTGGTTATGTCTGGGAATTCATGTCCTGTGTTTATTGCATGTGTGGCTAAATTGGATTTATATATATTTGGTTTTTTGTATGCATTTAGGTGTTCAAAATAACGTTTTTTCAGCTGTTTTTTTGTTTGTCCTATATAACATTTATTGCAATCTTGGCATTCAATTTTGTATATACCGTTGGTTGTTGTATTATCTTTGTTGTGTGAGCTGTTTAGATTTTGTAATTTATTTTTATTAGTTTTGTATGCTATTTTTATATCTGTGTTTTTAAATAGTTTTGTTAGTTTTGTCATTTTATTATTTATATATGTGAATGTGGCCCATTTTTTGTTGTTGTTATTATTTATGTGTTGTTCAGTTTGATTAATTCTTAATTGTTCAGTTTTTATTTTGTATTTGATTTTATTTTCTATTTTGATCATAGTATTTTTATTGTATCCATTTGCATAACCAATTTGGTATATTATATTTCTTTCTTTGTCAGTTTCTTGTTTGTCTAGGGGTATTTTGTACATTCTGTTAAATAACGAATAAAATGCTGCCATTTTATGTTGTGGTGGGTGGTCAGAATGGTTAGGTATAATGATGTTAGTGGAAGTTGGTTTTCTATATATTGCATATTGTATGTGTTTGTTATATCTTGCGATAGTTATGTCTAAATAGTTGATTTTGTTATGTTTTTCTTTTTCTTCTGTGAATTGTATTTTGGGATGTATGTTATTGATTTGTTTCAGTATGTTCTCTGCATTTGTGTTTTTGTTATTTGATACATATAGTCCATCATCTACATATCTTATCCATATGCCATCTGGGTCATGTGTTTTTATGATATTTTGTATTTTGGTGTCTATGTGTTGTAGGAATATTTCTGCTATTATGCTTGATAATGGTGATCCCATTGCTAAACCTTCTTTCTGTTGATAAATTAAAGTAATATATATATATATATATATATATATATATATATATATATATATATATATATATATATATATTGTAATATATACGTTGAGTGGTGGCTATAATAAGTGATCAATAAGATTTCTGTTGTGTTATTCTGTCCCACGTTGGATACGTCAAGTTATGTAATAACTCTTTGAGTGGTGGAATAATAAAATAAATATCGATGTATGTAGATTGTGCTCACCTGTAAGCCCCACTGGTTGGGCTAGCCAAATTATGTAATATATAATTTATTTATTACAAATTATAATTAAATTTATGAAGTGTTGCTTGTTCTGGTATTCTGCGGTAATCGAGCCCCACAAGTTGGACTCGCCAATTTTGTAATAATACTATAAATATTAAATATAAAAATAAATAAATAGTTGATGTATGAGAATTGTACTCTCACTATTGTGTGTAGTAATATAGATGATGTCTTCTAATCTTCATTCGGCTCTCTCTGCTGGTCTTCACTTTGGTAATATATAATTGTAATTGTACTGGTGTTCTGGTATAATATTACCCAGATTGACTTTTATGGTGCGTAGGTGTAGTAATGACGTTCCGCTCCGGGAGACGTCCATTTGGTAATGTTCCTAAATAATGCTGTTATCAAATGTTCTTGGTGTATGTTGTTGTTGTAGCAATTTGAAATGTGATATAATTTTATAATTCTGAAATAATTGTTTTCGAGGTGTTTAGATTCTTAAAATTTAGTAATAAATTGAGATTATTGATTGTAATTATAAATAGTATGGTATGGTGTGTCTTCTAGTAATGATCTTCCCTTCGTTAAATTTATTAAAAAGACAATCCACTTTGAATTAGGCGCGAACAGCTCTCTTCTTCTTCCTCTTGAAAGGTTGTAATTCGCATATATTGCCTTTAAAGGTTGTCGAGTTTTCTTTATTAATTAATGGTTATATTCCTTTATTAAAGAAATCAAATTCAATTCACTAGATAACAAGCGTTTATTCAACAAAATAATGAATTTGCTTAATTGAAAACAATGTTATAATGCCGTATCGACTCACTCAGGTCCGGTCGATCTATGACTTTTATATTGGTATTATACACATATAGGTTCTTTTAACGGTTATTTATAAAAAAGCCAGAGAAGGTCAGGGTCAGAAAGTATAACACTTACAATGCTGAAAATGTACTAAAATTAAACAATAGAATGGTAATTAGTAATAATAAAAGTTTATATATAATATTTATTCACCACAGTTCAGCAAACAGTCGACTGGTTGTGTTGATGAGATCAGTCAAAGTGGCCGTCTGGCGCATGCGTGGATTTCACCTTCTAACATTGACAAAGTACTTGTGGAATAAATATGTTCCTTCTGCGATTAAATCCTCTTCGTAATCGTGTAATCTCTTCTTGGGTATAGTTTAATGTCACTGGAGTAAGATGGAAAAGTCACTGGGTGTAAAAATGTTGTTAAATAAGTAGATCAATTGGTGTTTATGTGTGTCCGTTTAACCTCGAATATTCACTTGGTATTTGGTGTGATTCCAGTGTTATTTCGTTTAAATAGTGATATGTGATGCTGTTTATAGGTGTTATGTAGTTCATAGGGCAACTTCACCACTTCACAATGATTAGAATAGTTTAAAATTTAATTTTTACACAAAAACTGATTCCGAACTTTAGTTATACGTAATCGCCATTAAGGTTGGGTTTTATAAAATATTCACGTCAAGTGTGCTCTTCAATGTATAATAATGAACTGCGTGGATTTCCTTCGTCATCCGAAACGTCTTAGCCAATTTAATATTAAAAAGACATTGTTTAAAATTGCCATAACTTCCGACACACTTTAATTTCGTGCACTATGCTTATAAAGTAAATTCGTTATTACTTAACTGTTTGAAATATAAAATACATATTCGTTTTCACTATTCTATTCTACTTATTTTGATAGTAATTAAGTTAGTATTACAAAGTTTTATCTGAAAATTATTTCTTATAATTTTTTGGGAGGTAGGCCTAAAATTATACTTCCCTGTCTTCTATGTAAATAATAGCCATTTTAACTAATATAATTATTATTCTATGAAATCTGAAATTTGTATAATTATCAATTCTCACTTATTTTATTGCAATTTAGTATATTAATGATGGTTTTTTCATATAATTCAGTTGTATATGATTCCCCTTCTGATAAAGTTAATGAACCTATTTCAGTTTCAAATGGTATTTCATTATACAAATAAATAATTTTACTCATAGAATGACCATATCTTTAGAAAGCCTTATTTACATAGTATTTAATATGTTGGGTGTATCTTGCCTAAATATTGTCAGTTTGACTGGTTTATAAGATTAGGTTTATTAATTATTCTGCATTTTAACTTTATTATATTGCCTAGATTTGAATTGTGGCTATTTGCAGAATGTTTTACTAATGTAATTATTTTATTTCCTTCTCTGACTTCTGACTCTGATATATTTGATTAAAAATTAGTTCTCTGATCTGGCATAACAGTAATTATAGATTATACAATTAAAATATAACACCCAGATATGTAAAACTGGTGTTCTTAATAACATTGTTTTGGTATATCACCTAATAACATAATAAAAAGTATTTCTACAACATTGGAATGTTATCTAATTTTAGATAATGCATTCCTAAATTAACATGAACAATAAAATAACAATTATAATACTAATATTTCTTATGACTAACCCTTACTTATCTAAATGCTATATTTAATTAGAACCCCACATTTGGATCCATATATAATTGTTAATACCTTCTACTACTCCATCATAAACAGTTAGTTCTGTAATTCCCCATTTTATAAGATTTATGCCCCCTCTTAAAGTATAACCCTGGCTATCTAAGTTATATTCCAGTCTATGGAATGTTCATACAGTTTTAGTAGCTTTTTATTAGTAAAATTACTACTTCATTATCAAAGTAGGCACTGTTCACAAAACTTAAAGTTTGTTACTTTGTACTGCTACTCATGCACCTTTCTTAAAGTTTATTAGTTATAATTTGATCACTTACACCTTTCCATGGTAAATTATTACTATATTTACTAGTCTTTTTCTAGTTTTTAATATGAAATATTCAACCATGGGGGAACTGTGAAGATTTGTTTATGCACATTACACAATAACTTTTTGAATGCACTAATATTTACTACAGCTAACACTTTTAGTTTTTTGTCAGTTTTACAGTGATATGGTTTTTTAATGTGTTATACTTTCTTTTTTGGGCATTCATTGATTTTGGGGTTTTTTGGGGGTTCTTTCCCTATGGGGTTTTTGTTTTATATGGGTCGTCTTAATTATTCTTCTTTCTTCTTGAGTTTGGTTATTCTTCCTTCTTCTGTAGTTTTGGATTATCCTTCCTTCTTCCTTCTTCTGTAGTTCTTATTTTTATTATTCTTCTTTCTTCTTTGAGTTTGGTTCTTCTTTATTCTTCCTTCTTCCTTCTTCAGTAGTAGTAGTTTTAATTAGTCTTCCTTCTTCTTTCTTCAGTAGATTTAATTTGTTCTTCTTTCTTCAGTAATAGTAGTTTTAATTATTCTTCTTTCTTCTGTCTTCTGTATCTTTGATTGTTCTTCTTTCTTCATTCTTCAGTAATAGTAGTTTTAATTAGTTCTTCTTTCTTCAGTAATAGTAGTTTTAATTATTCTTCTTTCTTCTGTCTTCTGTATCTTTGATTGTTCTTCTTTCTTCAGTAATAGTAGTTTTAATTATTCTTCTTTCTTCTGTCTTCTGTATCTTTGATTGTTCTTCTTTCTTCTCTAGTTCTGTAGTAGTAGTTTTAATTAGTTCTTCTTTCTTCATTCTTCAGTAGTAATAGTTTTAATTATTCTTCTTTCTTCTTTAGTTTTAATTAGTTTCGTTTCTTCTGTCTTCAGTAGCTTTGATTGTTCTTCTTTCTTCTGTCTTCAGTAATAGTAGTTTTAATTATTCTTCTTTCTTCTGTCTTCTGTATCTTTGATTGTTCTTCTTTCTTCATTCTTCAGTAATAGTAGTTTTAATTATTCTTCTTTCTTCTTTAGTTCTAATTATTCTTCTTTCTTCTGTCTTCGGTAGTAGTAGTTTTAATTATTCTTCCTTCTTCTGTCTTCTGTATCTTTGATTCTTCTTCTTTCTTCTCTAGTTCTGTAGTAGTAGTTTTAATTAGTTCTTCTTTCTTCATTCTTCAGTAGTAATAGTTTTAATTATTCTTCTTTCTTCTTTAGTTTTAATTAGTTTCGTTTCTTCTGTCTTCAGTAGCTTTGATTGTTCTTCTGTCTTCTTTGAGTTTTGATTAGTTTTGTTTCTTCTGTCTTCAGTAGCTTTGTTTTTTCTGGTCTGGTTTCTTTGACGGGGTATATTAATTGCCTGCTTCTATCTTACCTGGGTAATTTTGTTATTATCATTTTTAGTCTTCTGGGTTTTTAAATTTGTATTATATTATATTGTTTGCAGAAATTTTCTTTATTCAACCTTTCTTGTGAATATATTATTAAACAGTGCATTTTAATTAATTCTCATCTGGATATTCCATATCTTAGAGCTTTATTAATGATCATTGAGTAATGTATTTGTGTGGATTATCTGTCATGCTACAGATTGCTCTCTTCCAGAAGTGATTATTTCATATCATACTTAGTTTGTCTGAAGTAATTGCTTATGACATTATATTATAAATTATATTTCTTTACTTCCTTCACATTTCTAAAAAATTTTTCTCCCATATTTTTGAGCTTATCTATATTTCATTATTAACTGGATTCTTACTGATAGTAATAGTCATCTGAGGTTCGTTATTTTTTATTTTTCCATTTTCTTCTTAACTCGTTTCTTTATCCTTGGGATATTTATTCCCTAACATTCCCTAATACGTTAGCTGGGGCAGTGTCCAGAGGGGCTCTGTAGGCTTCACACTCTGCTGGCCATACTACGTCATTTATTGATAACAGAGGTAAATCATCTCTGACCAATACATAATAATACTGCTGGACTTATCTCAGACAGTCATTTATAAAAATTATATAAGAATAGTCCACCTTATGACTATAAAAAAAAATTTAAAAATCTTTGGATATTTCACTTCGTATACGAACAGATCTATTAATATTTCTATCTTAGTGAATCTCTATCTCAGTTATTTTTCTCAATGGTTAGCTCTGCTGGTATTTTATTTCTCCTTGTGATTGGAAGCTGGTATAATATAATCATCACTTATTATTCAGTGTAAAGTTTTTAATTCTCTGTCATTTTTTGACTGTTATCACAATCTCCTTCTGGTCATTGGTAGCATATATTTTGTATTATATTTTTGTTCCTTTCTTAATTCTTGTGAATCGTTCCACTAGTATTATGTTTTTTTCAATTACTCTCTTAATTGTCTTTCTAATAACTGACATTTATTGTATGATCATCTTTTTCATATGGATTTATTTATATATAGATTTTTCTTCCTTTTTTCACACTGTTATCCTGCTCTTGCTTTTTATCCAAATGCACTCTTTATTATTAATGTCATATGTTTAATATCTCTGTTTATTTGACATAAAATTCTCATTAATTTCACTTCATAATAAGTTTATTCATTTAAATGGTATCAGTGGTTTGTATTGCCATTTCTTTATTCTGGAAAGTTTTTCAGAATTGGTCCCATATATAATTGTTTGTAATGTGTTATCCAAATTCTTTTTCTCCTTGTTCATTTCTAAAAGTTGTTTTTAAAATAAGGTAGTAAATTGTTTTTACTTGGGTTTTTGAATTTTGATGATTTAATTCAAAATTCATTTTCTCTTTGATTCATAAATTGTTTCCTAATTGGTAGGCAGTAAGTAGTCATTACTTCATTTTTGAATTTTGAGATTTAATTCAAAATTCTTTTTCGTTTTGATCATAAATTATTTCCCAAATAATAGGTAGTAAGTTGGTCTTACTTGTTTTTTTTTTTTTTTTTTTTTTTTTAATTTGGAAATTTTACTTACTTCTTCTATACCTTCCATTATTCATAATATTTTTTCATAAATATGGTTAACATATCATATTATTACCCTAAATATGGTATTAGCTCTCTTCTTTTCTTTATTTCAAATGTACTTCTTATAATTATTTTTCTTTTAAATACCCAGGTTGAAGATTTTTATTAGGTTGGACAATTGCTCATAATTTCTTTTTCTTTGACATAGTTTTTTGCCATTGCCGGTTATCATAACATCAGTCCCTTTTTGTGGAGGTGTATGGTATTAGACTTAACCGTAGTCTGTCACTTCATTTGCTCTCATTGTCCGGATGACCATAGTCTTCATCATCGTTCCGGTACTAGTGACATCTCTAGCCTTTGTCTTGTATTTCATTTTTCTAGCTGCTATTCCTTTGTTGGCTGCTAAGCTTATTCGGCTCCCTCTATCATAGTGTTTTATATACCAGTACGTCTCTGGTCCATCAATGATCAATGATACCATTGACAATCTACCATATATCTCCATCCCTGTTGTATTCCATTTACCTCTGATCACTTCCCCGTGGTAAACTACTGTCTGCTGGTAAACCATTTCTGAGATTACCATCAATCTATTTCCATAATTTCTGGAACTCACGATTTCTTTATTGTTGGTAATAGGGATATTATCATTATCAAATAAACCATGGTTCATCATTTCCATTTCTTCCTTTGTTTTCATTACATTTCTTAGATACATTCTCCTTTTCCTTTGTTTAATATTTTCTTTGTTTCGGTTAGTTTCAATTTCAGGTACTACCATTACTTGTTCCTGCCTTATATCATTTGGTACTTCTTCTGGTTCTGGTTTGCTTTCATATTTTATTTCCTTGGTCCTCTCCTTTCTTAATTCTTCTCTTTTTAATCTGTCCTCTCTTAATTTTTCCCTAAACAGTTTATTATCATTTTTCAAATCTTCTAATGTTGCTTGGTTATCCTTCTTCAATTCTTCTTTTAAAGATTGGTTGTCCTTCCTTAAGTTTTCTTCCATCCTTTTGCTACTGGATTTGATTTCTTCCATCATCACTCTGAACATCTCTTGGATTGTCGTGTTTTCCACTTGTGAAGGTCTTTCCAACTGTTCCTCCCGGATATGGACGTCCCCTGTTTGAGTGGGTACTTCGAGTTGTTTCTCTGGTGGTGCTGGTTGTTTATGTTCCACCCGTTCTAGTATTTTTTCCACGTCCTCCACTGGGATCGCCTCCTTATCCTCCATATCGAGTTCTTTCTCGGCCTCCGCCGCTCTCTTCTTTGATGTGGCACGACGCATCTTCTTCCCTGATTCCCTGGCTGACTAACCGCTGCCAAGCTGACTTAGGAATTGGGTAAGTAATTACAGTAATTTCAACCCCTAATTACAGCCCTTTAGTTGGACGCCAATTTATGTAATATAACTTTGAGTGGTGGCTATAATAAGTGATCAATAAGATTTCTGTTGTGTTATTCTGTCCCACGTTGGATACGTCAAGTTATGTAATAACTCTTTGAGTGGTGGAATAATAAAATAAATATCGATGTATGTAGATTGTGCTCACCTGTAAGCCCCACTGGTTGGGCTAGCCAAATTATGTAATATATAATTTATTTATTACAAATTATAATTAAATTTATGAAGTGTTGCTTGTTCTGGTATTCTGCGGTAATCGAGCCCCACAAGTTGGACTCGCCAATTTTGTAATAATACTATAAATATTAAATATAAAAATAAATAAATAGTTGATGTATGAGAATTGTACTCTCACTATTGTGTGTAGTAATATAGATGATGTCTTCTAATCTTCATTCGGCTCTCTCTGCTGGTCTTCACTTTGGTAATATATAATTGTAATTGTACTGGTGTTCTGGTATAATATTACCCAGATTGACTTTTATGGTGCGTAGGTGTAGTAATGACGTTCCGCTCCGGGAGACGTCCATTTGGTAATGTTCCTAAATAATGCTGTTATCAAATGTTCTTGGTGTATGTTGTTGTTGTAGCAATTTGAAATGTGATATAATTTTATAATTCTGAAATAATTGTTTTCGAGGTGTTTAGATTCTTAAAATTTAGTAATAAATTGAGATTATTGATTGTAATTATAAATAGTATGGTATGGTGTGTCTTCTAGTAATGATCTTCCCTTCGTTAAATTTATTAAAAAGACAATCCACTTTGAATTAGGCGCGAACAGCTCTCTTCTTCTTCCTCTTGAAAGGTTGTAATTCGCATATATTGCCTTTAAAGGTTGTCGAGTTTTCTTTATTAATTAATGGTTATATTCCTTTATTAAAGAAATCAAATTCAATTCACTAGATAACAAGCGTTTATTCAACAAAATAATTGAATTTGCTTAATTGAAAACAATGTTATAATGCCGTATCGACTCACTCAGGTCCGGTCGATCTATGACTTTTATATTGGTATTATACACATATAGGTTCTTTTAACGGTTATTTATAAAAAAGCCAGAGAAGGTCAGGGTCAGAAAGTATAACACTTACAATGCTGAAAAGTACTAAAATTAAACAATAGAATGGTAATTAGTAATAATAAAAGTTTATATATAATATTTATTCACCACAGTTCAGCAAACAGTCGACTGGTTGTGTTGATGAGATCAGTCAAAGTGGCCGTCTGGCGCATGCGTGGATTTCACCTTCTAACATTGACAAAGTACTTGTGGAATAAATATGTTCCTTCTGCGATTAAATCCTCTTCGTAATCGTGTAATCTCTTCTTGGGTATAGTTTAATGTCACTGAGTAAGATGGAAAAGTCACTGGGTGTAAAAATGTTGTTAAATAAGTAGATCAATTGGTGTTTATGTGTGTCCGTTTAACCTCGAATATTCACTTGGTATTTGGTGTGATTCCAGTGTTAATTTCGTTTAAATAGTGATATGTGATGCTGTTTATAGGTGTTATGTAGTTCATAGGGCAACTTCACCACTTCACAATGATTAGAATAGTTTAAAATTTAATTTTTACACAAAAACTGATTCCGAACTTTAGTTATACGTAATCGCCATTAAGTTGGGTTTTATAAAATATTCACGTCAAGTGTGCTCTTCAATGTATAATAATGAACTGCGTGGATTTCCTTCGTCATCCGAAACGTCTTAGCCAATTTAATATTAAAAAGACATTGTTTAAAATTGCCATAACTTCCGACACACTTTAATTTCGTGCACTATGCTTATAAGTAAATTCGTTATTACTTAACTGTTTGAAATATAAAATACATATTCGTTTTCACTATTCTATTCTACTTATTTTGATAGTAATTAAGTTAGTATTACAAAGTTTTATCTGAAAATTATTTCTTATAATTTTTTTGGGAGGTAGGCCTAAAATTATACTTCCCTGTCTTCTATGTAAATAATAGCCATTTTAACTAATATAATTATTATTCTATGAAATCTGAAATTTGTATAATTATCAATTCTCACTTATTTTATTGCAATTTAGTATATTAATGATGGTTTTTTCATATAATTCAGTTGTATATGATTCCCCTTCTGATAAAGTTAATGAACCTATTTCAGTTTCAAATGGTATTTCATTATACAAATAAATAATTTTACTCATAGAATGACCATATCTTTAGAAAGCCTTATTTACATAGTATTTAATATGTTGGGTGTATCTTGCCTAAATATTGTCAGTTTGACTGGTTTATAAGATTAGGTTTATTAATTATTCCTGCATTTTAACTTTATTATATTGCCTAGATTTGAATTGTGGCTATTTGCAGAATGTTTTACTAATGTAATTATTTTATTTCCTTCTCTGACTTCTGACTCTGATATATTTGATTAAAAATTAGTTCTCTGATCTGGCATAACAGTAATTATAGATTATACAATTAAAATATAACACCCAGATATGTAAACTGGTGTTCTTAATAACATTGTTTTGGTATATCACCTAATAACATAATAAAAAGTATTTCTACAACATTGGAATGTTATCTAATTTTAGATAATGCATTCCTAAAATTAACATGAACAATAAAATAACAATTATAATACTAATATTTCTTATGACTACCCTTACTTATCTAAATGCTATATTTAATTAGAACCCCACATTTGGATCCATATATAATTGTTAATACCTTCTACTACTCCATCATAAACAGTTAGTTCTGTAATTCCCCATTTTATAAGATTTATGCCCCCTCTTAAAGTATAACCCTGGCTATCTAAGTTATATTCCATTCTATGGAATGTTCATACAGTTTTAGTAGCTTTTTATTAGTAAAAATTACTACTTCATTATCAAAGTAGGCACTGTTCACAAAACTTAAAGTTTGTTACTTTGTACTGCTACTCATGCACCTTTCTTAAAGTTTATTAGTTATAATTTGATCACTTACACCTTTCCATGGTAAATTATTACTATATTTACTAGTCTTTTTCTAGTTTTTAATATGAAATATTCAACCATGGGGAACTGTGAAGATTTGTTTATGCACATTACACAATAACTTTTTGAATGCACTAATATTTACTACAGCTAACACTTTTAGTTTTTTGTCAGTTTTACAGTGATATGGTTTTTTAATGTGTTATACTTTCTTTTTTGGGCATTCATTGATTTTGGGGTTTTTTGGGGGTTCTTTCCCTATGGGGTTTTTGTTTATATGGGTCGTCTTAATTATTCTTCTTTCTTCTTGAGTTTGGTTATTCTTCCTTCTTCTGTAGTTTTGGATTATCCTTCCTTCTTCCTTCTTCTGTAGTTCTTATTTTTATTATTCTTCTTTCTTCTTTGAGTTTGGTTCTTCTTTATTCTTCCTTCTTCCTTCTTCAGTAGTAGTAGTTTTAATTAGTCTTCCTTCTTCTTTCTTCAGTAGATTTAATTTGTTCTTCTTTCTTCAGTAATAGTAGTTTTAATTATTCTTCTTTCTTCTGTCCTTCTGTATCTTTGATTGTTCTTCTTTCTTCATTCTTCAGTAATAGTAGTTTTAATTAGTTCTTCTTTCTTCAGTAATAGTAGTTTTAATTATTCTTCTTTCTTCTGTCTTCTGTATCTTTGATTGTTCTTCTTTCTTCAGTAATAGTAGTTTTAATTATTCTTCTTTTCTTCTGTCTTCTGTATCTTTGATTGTTCTTCTTTCTTCTCTAGTTCTGTAGTAGTAGTTTTAATTAGTTCTTCTTTCTTCATTCTTCAGTAGTAATAGTTTTAATTCTTCTTCTTTCTTCTTTAGTTTTAATTAGTTTTCGTTTCTTCTGTCTTCAGTAGCTTTGATTGTTCTTCTTTCTTCTGTCTTCAGTAATAGTAGTTTTAATATTCTTCTTTCTTCTGTCTTCTGTATCTTTGATTGTTCTTCTTTCTTCATTCTTCAGTAATAGTAGTTTTAATTATTCTTCTTTCTTCTTTAGTTCTAATTATTCTTCTTTCTTCTGTCTTCGGTAGTAGTAGTTTTAATTATTCTTCCTTCTTCTGTCTTCTGTATCTTTGATTCTTCTTCTTTCTTCTCTAGTTCTGTAGTAGTAGTTTTTAATTAGTTCTTCTTTCTTCATTCTTCAGTAGTAATAGTTTTAATTATTCTTCTTTCTTCTTTAGTTTTAATTAGTTTCGTTTCTTCTGTCTTCAGTAGCTTTGATTGTTCTTCTGTCTTCTTTGAGTTTTGATTAGTTTTGTTTCTTCTGTCTTCAGTAGCTTTGTTTTTTCTGGTCTGGTTTCTTTGACGGGGGTATATTAATTGCCTGCTTCTATCTTACCTGGGTAATTTTGTTATTATCATTTTTAGTCTTCTGGGTTTTTAAATTTGTATTATATTATATTGTTTGCAGAAATTTTCTTTATTCAACCTTTCTTGTGAATATATTATTAAACAGTGCATTTTTAATTAATTCTCATCTGGATATTCCATATCTTAGAGCTTTATTAATGATCATTGAGTAATGTATTTGTGTGGATTATCTGTCATGCTACAGATTGCTCTCTTCCAGAAGTGAT